>CAUHTR010007567.1:252929-345964 GCA_959609185.1 Schmidtea polychroa | reverse complement strand
CACTAAAAGGGAACTCAAAATTTAAACGAGTTTTCATTCTAATCGAAGACAAAAGTACCCAAGAAAAAAGTTAAAGTATTTAAAAAAGAGAAAAGGTTTCCAATAGAGTTAATCAAATTTTTTTATTGCATGGGGCGGTTTCTATTAAGGTCACCTGCCCCTACTATCCAGGAAAGGATTTCATTCATGTTAAAGCCGTGAAAAGCATTAGCTAAATGATTGTCAAAATGTATTAAAATTACTGACGATAAACGAATAAAAAAAATTTTAACGAAAATCAGTTGTTAGTAAATATTTTATAAACTTAAAGAACTTACTGATTTGTAGTTAATTTTTCATAAATACAATGTCAATTGAAAAGAAATTAGAGGTGAAAATTGAAAGAAGTTCTTATAATTAAAGAACAAAGTGATAACGAAGGTGATTAATTTTGGCACACGCCGAGTAGTTGAATGTTTATAATTGTTATTTTTTGGACTTTAAGTTGGACTTTTATTGAATTTTTCTGGAATTTAAATTGTTATTTTTGAGAAACGGAAATTTTGTTTTAAAAGACCAAATTTTTGAATTATTTTAAAAATAAATGTTTTTAATGTTTTCCTGATTTTTTTTTAATTTATGAATATGATTGTTATTGTGATTAGCATGACTCAAAAAGATAGTTATTTTGGTGATGAGACTTAGTCAAAGAGAGGTATTTTAACTTCGAACTATCCAATTGAACACAACAAGGTTTCAAACTCGGATGACATGAAAAATATTTGGCATCATACATTTTACAATGAATTTGGATTGCTCCAGAAGAGTATCCAGTTTTTCTTACTGAAATGCCACTGAATTTAAAAGAGAACAGAGAAAAAATGACTCAAATTAAGTATGAAACATTCAATGCTCATGCTGTATATGATGCTATCCAAGCTGTTATGTTCCCTATTCTTCAGGAAGAACTACCGGTATTGTTTTAGTTTCTTGTGATTGTGTAACACACAGAGTTCTTATTTACAAAGGATATTATCTATCCCCATGCTATTTGTAGAATTGACTTAGCCGGAAGAGACTTAACTGATTATCTAATGAAAATTATGACAGGCAGGAATACATTACCATTCTAGTATTTACTTAATTACTTGACTTCATTTTACAACGAATTTGGATTGCTCCAGAAATACATAAGAAGTGCAGGTGGAAGACGTGATTTGCATAAACCAGTGGTGCCCAACCTAGTGCCCGCGGGCAAAAAAGTGCCCGTGGAGACTTTTTCAAATGCCCGTGGGTGTTTTTCTAAATACGGTTAAAGAAAATATCAATTTTTAACATTAAGTCTTAATGTTAAAAATTAATTAAAATTAACTAATTTTTCAAAAATGTGCCCGCAAAGACTTTTTCATTTAAATAGTTACCCACTTGATAAAAAGGTTGGGCACCACTGGCATAAACGATGCGAATAGAGGTGAATATATAGGCAATTCTTCAACTTACCCATTTTCCCATCATGCGCTTAATGACTTAGGACGAGACCTTACTTTATCGAAGGAGATACCTCAACAGTTAGTGTCAGATAAACCTAAAATAACAGCCTATTGTACAGAGGTTTCTAAGATATATCAGTCAAGAAGAAGCTCTTGTTTATTGTCATGACGTTTCTGGAATATTACTTGAATATCACCCAGAGAATTTGCGATTATTTAAAGTGTGTCTTATTCCACAAAGATAATCAATGTGCATCATATTTCTTGCTCATTGAATCGCACCAAAAGAAGTATCAAAACATTAAAATAATATTACAAAATCTTTATTATAATGAACACTCCTGGTTCCTTTATATATGTTGAGGATACCTAAATAACAACTTATAACAATTTATAGAGAAATAGTCATGACAAATGGGACGATCTAGTGCAGTGGTTTCCAACCTTTATGCTACCGCGCCTGCCCTAAAAACATTTTTTCTTGGCGCCTCCCCATCTTTTTTTTAATATATATAATAACATAAACACATTTTAAACAATAATAACTTTATTACAAAAAAAATTAAAACTACAATTAACAGAATGAAAACAAGGTTTTGCTATAACATACGAACATGTATATTTATTTGTATATTAAATTACTAATTAAACCTACGTCGGTAGCGCCCATTTTTCTTACATCGTCGGTCGCGTGGGGTCTTTAAAGGCCCGGAGCTTAGAAAAACCGACATAAATTTTTAATTATTGTTGGGCTAGAACTGATTTCTAGACCCAAAGTTGGGAATGGGACGAAATGTGTCAGTACACAACACGCATACCCAGCATTAAGTTTACTTAAATAAAAATATATAAAACACCAAGTAAACAATGATAATAGAGAGATAATATACCCAAAAATAAAACATCTGAATTAAAAATAAAATAAAACACGAGCAAGAAGTATTACACGAAAACTTACTCAAATATAACCGAAAGACATAAAACAACAAAAAAAAACAAATTCGAATAAAGGCGATTAGTAAAAATTAAAAAAGAAAATTAAAGAAAATCTTCATAAAATCTTACGTAAAGAAAATTATATCGATATTTTGAATAAAAATCCAGAACAATTCATAAAAATGGCGAAATCCATCATGACCGCCAAACGACCCAATAAAATTTATAAAAAAATAAATATTTTAGTTTTAAAAATAAATATTTTAGAAAAGAAATCAAAAAAAAACAATTTAAAAATAAGAAATAGATTATATTTAGCATGGAATGTTCTGGAAATGCTGAAATCCATCATGGAGGCAAATTTAATAAAAAATAATTCGAAAATAAAATTTCAAAAATAAAAACAAAAAATTCTTACTGAAAAATCGCCATCAAAATCGATAAAAATTAAAAATCGAATGTTCGAGAATTAAAATAATCCGAATTTGTTTTACTGCATCAATGCACGCATGTATGCTTACACGTCAAACAGAGGCTATATAAACTAACACATTTCGTCACTTTTTAAGGAAAAAAATGCAAATGAATCTTTTTACTCTTATGCCAAATTTTTGGTTTTGATTTTTCTGAGATTGCAGGTAAGAACGATTTCATTGTGAATTATAAATTATTATTATTGAAACCTCGTTTTCATTATTTCTTTTTAACTATAGAAATGTAGGTTTGAGTGAGATCGTCGGTTATCATTGATTTTGAAGCGAGATCCCAGCCAACCCTGCACTTATGCACTTTATCATCGATGAGTACACAGCCCACAATGATTGCAGGCCACTGCCTGGCACGCACTTATCAATATTATTGGTTTCTTTTTGTTCGGTCATCGGAGGTCGGCCACTTCATGGTTCTACCATGGAGTTGTGTCGATAAAACCCCTCCGCTATGGCTCCATATATTTATTTATCGGTCGACAGTTATGTTTCGACACAACACTACAGTAGGGCTTGTCGTAGCGGTCACAGTGGGGCCGTGTAAGCAAGCATTCTTCCCGACTATGAATGCATTACACAATTAAAATCACCACTAAAAATTCTGTACACTAATTCACACTAGAATTATAATCGAGTAGATCTCAGACCTAAATTAATCACAACTTTACAATTCACAATTAATGTAGACGGTTAAATATCATCAAGAACCAACTCTACCTATACGTTTGTCGAATCTAGATTTATGAATGTCTTAAATAAATTTTCTAGTAATAGTGTAAAGTAAAGATTTTTTAAAAAATGATTGATTTAGTAGTGATAGTATTCATAAAGGTGTTCAACATGCGCATCAGCAAGACTTGGATTTTAAATTGAATAGACTCTAAACTAACTATAAAAATACAAATCGTAAACCCATAAAAGTATAAACTATCCTCTCAATTTCATAAAAATATGAATTATACTTATAGATTTAATTTCTTCAAAATATAAATTATGATTAGTTATAAAAGTATAAATTATAAATTTAATTTCCTAAGAATATAGATTACAAATTTATATTGACTGAAAAATTATGAATTATAACTCTAAGTTAATTACAAAAGTATAAATTATAATCCTAATTTCATAAAAATATAAATTATAATTAGTTATAAAAGTATAAATTATAAATTTAATTTCCTAAAAATATAAATTACAAATTTACATTGACTATAAATTATAAATTATAACTCTAAGTTGATTGTAAAAGTATAAATTATAAAATTATATTAGCTTTAAAATATAAACCATAAATTTAACTTCATAAAAATATAAATTATAAACTTAAAAATATAAATTATAAAATTATATTAGCTTTAGAAATATAAACTATAAATTGAACTTCACCAAATATAAATTATAAACTTAAAAGTATAAATTATAAAATTATATTAGCTTTAAAAACATAAACTATAAATGTAATTTCATAAAAATATAAATTATAAACTTATATTAAACTTATATTATAATCTTAATTTGGTCATAAAAGTATAAAATATAAACTACGTTAGCGATAAAAATATAATCTATAATAAGTTGTAAATATTTTATAAATACCCCCCCCCAAGTTACGTAATCGTTAAAACAAATGTCCAAATTCATAATCTAACTTATATATGTATATTTGAAACTTATAAAAGTATAACTTACCTTTTTCATGAGTACCCCCCTCAAACTATACATTAGTCGAGAACAATATATATAGCAATAAATTAACTTATATATGTGCAGTTATCAAACTTAATAATTCCTCAGATCACCTAACCATTAATTATTGTCTAAATACATTAATACATTATCTTTACGATATAAATTTGGGAAATTTTGATAAATGACCCCCTTAATTCATATAACCATTAACCACTACCTGATACACTAATTTAGACTATTTAATATATATGCTTAACTTAGATTACCTTTAAAATTATAGTTGAAAAATTTTCATCAAAGACCCCCACAAACCATATAGTCATCAACTACCACCTAAATATACTAAATTAGCTTATCTTAATATACATTTAATTTATATTATATTTAAAAATATAAATTGTAAATTTTTATGAATGACCCCCCCTCAAAATCATATAGTCATTAACCATTACCTAAGTATGCTAGATTAGCTTATCTTAATATATATTCCACTTATATTATATTTAAAATTATAGATTGTAAATTTCCTAAATGACCCCCTTCAAATTATATATTTATCTAAATTTACACTAAGATAGACTACTTTTATATACATGTATATATGTGTGTATATGTGTATGTTTATATATGTATATATTCATCTTATATTTGATTTTAAAATGATAACTCTTAAAATTCCTAAATGACCCCCAAGCTATATACCCGTGGTAATTTCATAAAGATATCAAGGTACATTCGCCGTTTATCATTATTGATATTGTTATTATTGTTATTTTAATATTACTGCTACTATCATTAGTACTACTATTACATCTTATTGATATCATTGATTTTATTTTCCCCGGTAACCCCACTAAACAGATTGTATTATTAAAGTAATTATTGTTTCTTAAAAATAAAATTTTAAACAAAATTATCGATTTTGGGATTCCCCTAATGACAAATTTAATTTTAGAACATTTACACCCAATAATATTAAAGCAAATCACTAAGGTTTATTTTTAGTAACACCCCCCCAGGTAAATAATGGTCGAAGACGACATCAATATTAATAATTTAAATTGCATACATATACAGGTAGATGTATATGTGTATGTATGTATATATATATGTGTGTACGAGCGTAGATATATATCAAATTTTCAAAACTATAGATTCTCGTTTTACATAAATACGCCCAGGTTATAGGATGATGCGAGCAGTTTAGCCAATTTACCTATAAGTGGAGCTTACCTCATTTCAATCCCCAATGTTGTTGTTGGAGTTATGGTTGTGATCACTATACAACAATGTGTAAAGCGGGAGGCAACAAATCATTACCTGAGTGTTAAATATAATCCAGGAAATCAGACCCTTTGGATATATAATTCATCAAATAAAAGGATTCGCATGGCATGATTAAATAGGTTTCAGGCTCTCTGGTAATAATAGATGATCTGAATAAATTGGAGCAAGTGCCCCAGAAAATAAAATTACATTAAATGATAAATGAAAATTTAAATGTTATTTAAATTAAAACCCGAAAATCTAAATTTATTTATGAATACAAATTAAATTGAATGGTCAAAGTTTCTAATAAACTTTAAAGTCACTCGAGCATGGATAGCTATCATTCCTGAGGGTGTCGGTCTCTGTAGTGAATCTAGACCATAAATTATAATTATAAATATTTCATAAAATAGTTATTACCCTTTCGTTATTCCTCTCATAATTATAAATAATATTTCCAAACTAGGAACCAAAAGCGAACCGCGCATGGTGCCAGCCGCTGGTGAGGTTTTTGTCGCATTCTTGCTTCTGTTGGGGTTCAACAAGAGAGGCACAAAAATGAGGTGAAAATTGATAAAAACACCAAATTCAAAATAAAAATTTAAAGTACAAAATATTAATTAAAAATCAAAATTTTAAAAATGAATATTTTCTGGGGGAAACTGGTATGGGCGGATGCTAAATAATGAGACGAGTTCAGCTATAATAAAATAAAATCAATGGGGGGTCCCTAAAAGGAATAAATTACAAAAAACAAAAATTAATTAAAAATTAATTAACTAATGGAAAACCCGAGCTAATGGGAAACCCGAGCTAATGGAGAACCCGAGCTAATGGGAAACCCGATACAATGGAAAACCCGAGCGAATTGAGAAATCCAATTTCGGGAAGGCAATTAATTTAGCCGGATAAAAAGCGCCGTCAAAGGAAATGAGCAAATTCCCTTCAATTAAATTAGACCTCCAAGAGGAAGCCCGGGGGAAATAAAACCAAAAATAATTGGCAAAAATAAAGTCAATTAACAAGCGAGTATAAAAGCAACTGACAAGAAAACAAAATGCCAGTTGGTCGAAGAAAAGAAAACAGAAGTTGACGAGAGTGAAAAAGGAAATATTAAAGTTAGTCGAAAGTAAACCATATAAAAAAAATCGAACGTACCAGAAAGGGATATCTCCCGTTGGAAGATCTACCCCTGCGTGAGATTTGTTGGCAATTGAAAAGTGCAGACAAAACCTGATTGTATCAAGTGTGAGTAAACTAATACAAGTGTAAAAGTGTAACTGCATCAGTGTCAATAAAGATTTTGTGTTGGGTTATTTGTTTATTTATTTATTTGGAAAAGAACACAAAGGAGTCAGACCGTAGTACCGACTTGCATTAAAAACCCAACATATTTGGTGAGCCCGACGTGATCAAAAGTCGGTGAAGATTTGTTGAAATTGTGATAATATTTTAGTGATACCGAGGAATAAAAAGGTCGGTGAAAATTTGTTGAGATTAGTAAAGTATCGAAAAAAAAAAAAAAATTTGGAAAAAGATAATAATAATTAAATAAATAAATATTGAAGTGAAACGTTTATTTGAAAGTGGTGAACATTATTCGAGAATTATTAAAGTGGTGAATTTATTATTGAAGCAAAGTGGGAAAATTTGTAACGATTGATTGTTGAAAAGTCAAAATTAAAACGAAAGGTAAATTTTGTAATTGTAATACTTTAAATTTTAGACGAGTAAAACCTGTGTTAACCAGATCATTTTATAAATTGAGAAGCCAAAAACTAGTAGAGAATATAATGAGTACCCAAAGACAAGTTAATAATACAAATAATAATGATGAAACACCGGTGTCCACAGTTTCTGTGGGGAATGCCAGGGAAGGCAATGATTATGCGAGTTGCCAAAAACTACCTGTGGATCAGTACGGTGGAGATCCGCTGGAATTTGTCGATTTTATGGCAGATTACTATATGTATGCGACGGCCTATGGATGGAGCCAATCGATAATGGTGCAAAGATTACCGCTATACCTGAAAGGAGCAGCCAGAGAAGCGTGGCAACAAATTGATAAAAGAATAGTAGCAAATGACTGGACCAAGTTGAAAGACGCGTTAGCCACGAAATTAATTGGAGGGGATATCAAACGGATAATGCGACAGAAATTCTATAACCGCGTACAAAAACCAGAGGAATCGGTAAGTGAGTTTGCTTATCATTTATCAACTCTTGCAGAGAAAGCGTTCGAAGTGAAACCAGAACAGGCCGAGATGGCAAAGCAGGTAAAAGAATTATTGCAGGATCAATTCTTGTCAGGAGTAAAGAAAGAAATTAAAAAGGCTTTATGCTATGTTGATTTTAATGACTTTGATGAATTGATCAAAAAGGCAATGAAAATTGAGCTAAATTTAAAAAGCACACAGTCAAAATCAGAGTCGTTTGCAGTCATCTCAGGCGCAAGCGAAAGATCAGTAACCCCAATTAGGAACAATCGTTTTCAACAAACAAGTAGTCCATCACCAAAATTTAGATCAAAATTTCAGTCGAACAAATCAACAGATATTCAAATTGATGGAAAAGAAGGTCCTATCCAATGTAGTCATTGTCAAAGGATTGGACACCATGTTAACCAATGCTGGTTTAAAAATAGAGTACAGAGAAGCCCAATTCCGATTCAGTGTGATAATTGCCAAAGAATGGGACATGACAGCAATCAATGCTGGTCCAAAAATAACGTACAACGGAGTCCAAGGCAAATGTGGCCTGATTGGTTAAAAGGAAATGGTGCGAAAAGTTTCACTAAAGCGAACATTAATGAGCAGAGAACTAATGATAACTTACAATGCTTTAATTGCGGAAGAAAAGGGCATGTGTCACGAAATTGTTTTGCCAGGTCAAGATCAACATCAACATCACCATCACCGCAGAGAGATAAAGTAAATCTACAAGGACAAATTCAATGTCATTCATGCAGAAGTTATGGACACATGGCTAGATCATGTCCAAGAAATATGGATAAATTCCAAAGGCCCATATTAAAGAAATCGATTAGGTTTCAGAGTGACAAACCGCAGATGGATAATGTAGCTTTTATTCAGCCAGATAATTTTAATGAAAGAATTGAAAGCGAAGTGAGAGAAATGGGTCGACGTTTGGATCGATTGATGTCAAAGTTTGAATCAGAAGAGGACTACAATAATCACATGATGTATGAGTCGCAAGAGGAATTGAATGAAAAAGAGTCGAAAAGGAGAGTTATAAAAGATGATTTAGAAAGTGAAAAAGCAACAATGATAATGACCAGAATCGAAAAACTAATTGGAAATAATGAAATAGAGTCGGCTAAAGTGATCAAATCGTTGAGAGAATTAAGTCAAATATCTTTGAGCATGAGAAAGATAAAAAGTGTAATTAGCTTGTGCGTTAACTACTATAATATGAATCCAAAGTATAAAGAAGAAATTAAAGAATTAATGAAAATATTCGGAAAAGCTTTGAGAGAGAAAACAGGGTTAGATTCCATCTTTGTGGAAGTAGTAAATGAGATTGATAAAAGTGTATTATGTTGTCGTTGTGAGGCAAATGATTGTGTAAATGATTTAAAGAATAAATTAAAAGAAAAAAGGGAAGGATGCATGATAGAGTTGAGATTTAATGAGAGATTGTTAGAAAATGACGAATTTTTGGTGGATTGTGGATTTATACCAGGAAGTACAAATGAATTAAAAATGGAAAATGTAATTACTAGTGATGAAATAATGAGTAGTAAAATAATAGACAAAAGGAATTCAAGGGAGATATTAGAGGAATTAAATGATGCGTTATATATTGGAGATGAAGATGAAATCAATGAGAAGTTACAGATTATTGAGAAATTAGAAATGGAGGAAAAGGATAAACTAAAAATAGTGAATGCAATACGACCATATTTACATGGGAAAACCAGATATGCCAAGTTATTAAGAAGTTTATTGCAAAGATTGGGCAAGGAGCTCAGAAAGGCAAGAGTAGAGTTAAAGCCATTTTTAATAGCATTAGATTATGAGGGATATGGCAAAACGGAATATGTAGACGAGCATTGGTGTGCAAAGGTCCGAAAATTGCGGAAGAGAGCGGCTGAAACGCTGGGAAAAGATGGAATTATTATAGTAATGTACAAAGGTGAAGAACTTGACGATGATGAATACCTATATGATTGTGGGTGTGTACCACAAGAGCTGGATGAAAACGGATATTTGATCCGAGATGGACGAGTGGGATATTTAGTGAACCATATAGTCGTAGTAAAGGGAGTGAGTTTAGAAGCAAATATTGAGTCTAACAAGCCTGACACAGAGGAACAAGATGAAAGAGTTAAGGGAAATAAAGAAATTGATGAAATCGTTAGTGATAATGAGCAAAAAGCTCCTGATAACAAAGATCAGTCCACAGAACCAGACGTACAAGGAGAGCCACTTGTACCTGAAGGCGAAATAAACGGTGAAATCAAAATAAGAAAGTTAGAACTTTATATGAAATAAAGAAATATTTAGTGAGGCTAGAACAGGACGTCGACGAAACTAAGAAAATGTTGAAACATCTCGTTAAAGCAGTATATCCAATGTTCGACATAGAAATAGAGGTAGAGGATGAACTGAAAGAAATAGTTAAAGAGATGAAGAATAGGCTTCCTGAAGTGATGCAGAAATTTGGCGAAGAGAACACATTTTGCGAGAGATCAGTAATTGAAAATTTGGCAAAAAATGAAATTAATAAGGAAGTTATAATAATAGCTTTAACTTATGTTGTTTTAGAAATTGGAACGCATACGTTCGCAAGGTCAGATAAGTTAGAAAATTTGATAGACATCGCTGCCCGGCTAGTAAACGAATATTTAATGAGCTGGGTAAACGAAAAAGGTGGTTGGAAAACACTGTGTTCATCTCTAACAGAAAAGAAAAATGAGAAGCAAGAAATGAGTCCACCCCAAAGACGAGTAAATGAAAGAGTTAAGCCAGAACTAAGAAAAACTATGATATTTCCATGGGCGATGTTTATGGTGATTACGTTTTGTGCAATAATTACACAGACATCATCTTTAGTTGCGTACGATTGTTCCCAAACTGAAATGGGAAAAGTTTATTCGGTAGTAGATATGTCGGAATGCCCAGGTGCGTATCCGAGCAGTTTAAAAATAGAAAATGACGTAAAATATTATGTGTATCAAGAGTCTGATCTGCGAAGAACACAAGTGAGAGAGTGTATTGTCAAACATACAACATTTGTATTTTATTGTGGTAAATGGAGCCATACGTCACTCATAAAAATGCATGCGATACCTAGGCCAGTCGAGGTGCTTCCAGAAAACTGTCTAGCAGCATTTCAAACAGGAGAATTAAAAATAAGTCCAGAAATTCGTTTAAAGGCAAAATTGAACCATAGAATACGAGAAACAATAATTGTAAAGGGAGTTATGAAAGCAAATGGCGACTGTGAAGGTGAACCATATAAAATGAACGGTAAAATTATTCAGCAAACAGTGGTACTAGAAGAGTATCTCACGGAGTTGAGAGAGTTCGAAGGAGCTTTCGATGATGATACGGCAAAATTACAAACTCATCCATTCTGTAATATGAAACAAACACATTGTCAAACAGGGGAATCGATTCTTGTTTATAATGTAGAAACAAATAAGTGTAATTTAGCGCACTTAAAAACTATGAACTTTAAAGAGCTAGTAGGAGAACAGTTTAGAGATAAACCAGATAATTTCAATATGAATTATAGACCAAATAATACCATTAAATCAACCCCAGTATGGACAAAGCAAATGGGAACAGTTTTAATGTCTACGTTACCAGCAGATGGAATGCGATTTATAAAAAAGGAAATCACAAATAAATGTGGTCGAATGGTATATGTAACAAATTATAAAGGTGTTTACGTGTCTAGAAATGTTGTGGAAGAAGCAAAAATTAAAATTCACAGAGATGACATTAAACTTACTCATTATTTTAATAATAAAATTGATTATTTGTTTCATTTTAGTCAAAACATCATGGAAAATGTATATAGAGAAATGATTCTGAACGATTGTAAGTTGAATAAAGAGATTTTCCGAAATCGGATGGCGATGGCAATTACGAATCCAAATTTAGTAGCACCTATGCTAATATCAGAAAATGGAGTGTTTGCGAGAATATTTGGAGAAGCATTATACAGTTACAAATGCAAAGAAGTCACAGTGAAAATTGCCAAATACGAAAAATGTACGAACGAATTACCAGTAAGCTTTGGGGGAAAGGTACGATTTATGGAACCGATAACTAGAATCTTGTTTGATGAACAAACAAAACCAAAACTTTTGCAATGCAATCGATTATTAGCCCCTTTATACCGATTAGCTACAGACTCATGGATAGCCTTACCAGATTATCGTGGGGTCAAGACTCCAGACAAACTAGAATTAACAAATTTAGAATACTTGATAAATTTCACATCACTAAACAAAATGGCACAAATGGGCTTGTATGCAAGCGAAGATGTCGAAGAAGCTCAAAGGAATTTGTTGTTTCCATCCAAAAAGGAACGGATAATTTCAGAAATGATTGACACAGTATTACCGAATGGAGAAGGAACAGTAAATTACGAAAATTTGCTAACACCTGATCATTTCAAACGAGCTACATATAAAACGATGGAAAAGATTTGGGGCAAGTTCATGTTTTTGGGACAAACATGTGCAGGTTTAATTGGAATTTACGTGATTATGATAACGGCAAAGGTGGTAGTGTCGCAAATGTTGTCAGTACATCGAATATACGCAATATCGGGATGGTCGTGGAAATTAGTTATTGGTTGTATTCCATTGTTGGCTAGATTCTTTATTACAGATCATCAATTTAAAGAAATGGCAAGAGTAAGGGCACAATTAAGAAATGGCCGAAAAAGTGAGGAATCGACGTGTCAGTCGGAAGATAAAAACGACGATCATAATGATGATAACAACAACGGAGAATCGGAGCATAAATACTTTCGAAAAAGTGTAATAAAGAGTAAAGTAGAGCCAGAGTCCAGGTTCTTGCTTGAACCAATGCCAAAATTAAGCGGGATTGATACTCTTAGTAGATGGTATACCCCGACATTTAGACCAACAGCACCAATATATCCAAATGAACAATTAAAAGAAATGAAACCTGTAGATAATATCACAATCGAATTAGAGAAGATTGAACCAACGAGTGCTGAAATTGAAAGAAAGAATATGCTTGGTCTACCATGCAGCTATGCACTAATGACAACAGTAGTAGGAGGAAAACATCCTCGAATAAACATACAGTTTAACAAGAGAAAAGTGGAAGCTTTATTAGACTCAGGCTCAAGTCATACTATAGTAGCGGAAAGTTTCTTGACGTATCAGGAGAAAGCCAAAATAAAACCAACGAATCACATTATTAAATCAATGTCAAATAATGCACTAAATATTGTTGGAAAATTAGAAGTTAAACTGATAATTGGAGAGCAAGAAATAATTCATTGGGTATCAGTGATGAGAAAAAGTCCTGTAAAATGTCTTATTGGCATGGATGTCATGGAGCAACTACATGGAATCTCTCTTGATCTGAGAACTGGAAAACTAATAAAAGGACAAATGGGTGAAGTAGTGCCTGAAGTAGGAGAGGTATTTCTAAACCAAACATTGGAAGTACCACCAAAAGCGAAGTAATATACTATGCAGATGTTATGAGGGTCTCAGATGAGGAGTACATATTTGAGCCAAATCAAAAGCTGGTTGAAAATACGATGTGCCTATGTGTGATGAAGTAGTGAAAGTCCAAATAAGTCAGTACCAGTTAGAATAGCGAATTATAGTGCAAGATCCGTTGAAATAAAGCCCAAAACCAAATTGGGAAAATTAACAAAAATCAAATCAGAGGAAGCTCAGAAGTTACCGAGAAATATAAAAATTTATAAAGAACCTCAGATCACAAGCAAAGATTTGACGGATTTGCAGAAACAAGAATTCGGTGCATTATTAAAGAAATATAGAAATGTATTTGCAAAACATGAGTATGATCTGGGACTCACTCAGGTGATTGAGCATGAAATACCATTACTCAACGAAACCCCAATAAAATTACGGCCGTATAGAATACCATACATACATCAGGAAGAAAGTGATCGGCAAATTAAAGCAATGAAAGAATTCAATATAATAAGAGATAGTTCCTCACCATTCTCATCATCAATAGTAGTAGTTAAAAAGAAGGACGGTGATTTAAGATTTTGTGTCGACTATCGAAAATTGAACCAAGTAACGAGAAAAGATACATATCCTATTCCTGTTCCACAGGAAATGTTCGATCAGATGGGAGAGGTGCAATATTTTACGGTAATAGATCTTAATAAAGGATACAATCAATTTAAAGTCAAAGAGGAAGATAGAAGGAAAACTGCATTTTCAGATGGGAAGGGTCTATATGAGTTTAACGTGTTACCATTCGGATTAACAGGAGCACCCGCTACATTTCAGAGAGGTATGAATTTTGTTTTGCGCGATATACCACATGCATTAGTGTATATTGACGATATTATAATATTTTCGAATAGCTTTCAGGAACATTTGCAGGATGTGGAAACAGTATTCAAGCGATTGTTAGAAGCAAACTTAAAATAAAACCCTCCAAATGTGAATGGGGGAAATCTGAAGTCGTTTATGTGGGTCATATCATTTCGCGTCGAGGTTTGCAACCAAATCCAGAAAATGTAGAGAAAATTAAGGAATATCCTATTCCCAAGGATGTAGATCAGGTTCGACAATTTCTGGATTAGCCAGTTATTACAGAAAGTTTATTAAAAGTTTCTCACATGTAGCACAACCTTTGAACATGTTATTGAAAAAGCAAGCAAAATTTAAATGGACAACAGCTCAGCAAGAAGCGTTTGATAAACTCAAAGAAAGCTTAATAAAACAGCCGATATTAAGATGTCCGAACTTTAAAAAACCGTTTATATTAATGACAGATGCTAGTAATTTCGCATTAGGCGCGGTATTAGGACAGCAAGTAGAAGGGGAAAAAGATCATGTAATTGCTTATGCCAGCAGATCATTGAAACCTCATGAAAAGAATTATTCAACAATCGAAAAGGAAACGTTAGCATTAGTATATGGGATAACTACTTTTCGACAATATCTAGTGGGCAGAAAATTTGTCGTCTTTACGGATCACAATCCGTTACAATGGCTAATGAAGCACAGAGATTCGGCCAGTAAATTAATTAGATGGTCAATTGCGTTACAAGAATATGATTTCGAGATAAAGTATCGTACAGGAAAGTCAAATGCAAATGCGGATGCTATGTCGAGAATACCCGTAGAAAATAATGTTGATCAAGATGAGAAAAATTGCGAAAATACAATATTCTTGGCAATTAAAACGGTCAATAATATAGAAAAATTACAAGATGATCAGGAAAATGACGAGGAATTAAATCAGTTACGTCAACATGCTGTCTCAATCAAAAAGGAGAGTGACTGGAAACATATTGCCGAAGAGAACCATAAATACATTATTCATGATGGTTTGTTAAAATGTGTACAAAATGAAAATTTGTTAATTATTGTTCCGACAAAACATCGAAAAGCATTACTGTTGTTGTATCACGATGGAGCATTAGGAGGACATTTATCAGCGCGAAAAACATTATCAAGATTGAAACAGAAATATTATTGGAAAACAATGGAACAAGATGTCAGACAATGGTGTCATACGTGTGAGATATGCCTAACAAGACGAAATACGGGACGGAAAATAAAAGTTCCGCTTAAGCCTATGCCAGTGCCAAAGGCGCCAATGGAAATGACAGCAATGGACATCGTTGGTCCATTGCCAGAAACAACAAATGGCAACAAATACATTATTGTGTTTTGCGATTATCTTACTAAATGGCCAGAAGCTTATGCAATGCCAAATCAGAAAGCAGAAACAGTTGCGAAAATATTTGTGGAGAATATTATTTTTCGATACGGAGCACCAAAGAAATTACTTACAGATCAAGGAACAAATTTTCAGAGTGAATTATTTAAATCAATCACAGATTTATTTGGTATATTGAAACTTAGTACCTCATCATATCATCCACAAACAGATGGTCTAGTTGAAAGATTTAATGGGACACTAATTAATATGATATCATCCTATGTAAATAGGAAACAAAAGGATTGGGATTTATTCATTAAACCATGCTTATTTGCATACCGGAATGCAGTAAATGAAAGCACTGGAGAAACACCCTTTTATCTCATGTATCTACGACGAAACAATATGCCAGTCGATCTAGAATTTCAGTCACCTATTTCCCAATATATGGATGTGTCAGATTATAAAATAGCTATGCATGAAAGACTACAGTCAGTATGGATCCAAGCTGGACTTAACATAAGGCATCATCAAGAAGCGTATAAAGAATGCTATGATAAACGCGCACGGGCGCATGACATTAAAATTGGAGATCTCGTGTATATAAACAAACCAGAACCAACAAAAGGCTTGTCAACGAAATTGCAACGACCGTTTAAAGGACCATATCTAGTGTGTGATACGACAGAGACTAACTTAAAATTGCGTCCACAAAACAATAAAAAGGCTGGGACAATCATCGTTCATGTAAATAGATGCAAGAAGATAATAGAAGATGAATCACGTTATCCATTGAGATCAAAACCAAATAAAGATGCAGGGAACCCAGTAATTAAACAAAAGTTTACAAAAAACCCTGCTCCATTGAGTTACATCAATAAAGTTTTATTGATTACAACAGTAATGATTATCAATATAATGTCAGTAAATGCAGTGAGAGTATTCCCGTTATATGCAACTAATACAGTTGTATTATTAGACAAAGTTCATATTTATTCAACATGTACTCAAATAGTTTGGGTTTATTATGCTGGAGGAGCAGAAGAAATAGAGATAAATAATCTAATAAACTATTTTGAACCCCCAATAAAATTGAACAGCACCAAAAATATTTATGTGGCTAGACAATTAACAATGAATTATGAATACCCTTGGTTAATTACGCAATTGGATTCGAAAAGTAATAATACAAAAATACAAAATCTTATACGCATTAATATATGGACAAAGAGATTACATAATCGGGTATCAATTGAACCACTGGTAAATGGAATTGACATATATTGGGAACCCCAGGAATCCCAACAAGTAAAAGCAGTTTTTCAAAATTATGCGATAGATACATTGAATAGCAGAAAACCCTTTATAAAGTATGCAAATTTAAAATTACATCATAGCTATAATATTCTGATTCATTATTATGAAAAATCTTTATATGAAAACGGAACTTAAATTGATAGCCAATGGATCAGAATACATTCTAGTCAACATATGATACGATTAGTTAATGAAACAAATCGGGTTACTTTTCATATTTTCAACCAATTAGTGAATGTTACCCGACAAGCGGAGCCCAATCAAAAAGCTATTTTATATTATTATGGAAAAATTCAATCGATATTAAATGAAAAAAATAAATCTCAAATATTAACTTTTCGTCAACGTTCACCAATATCGACGTCAAAATTTGTGTTCATTAAAATAAAATACTATAGACGTTCTCTATTTTCAAATTTATGGCAATTAACATTAGTGGAAAATAAAATTGTACAAATTCCATCTATTAACTCGCAGTATGGAAATCGAAACAAATCAAATCAGTCCAACCGAACCCCTAGCTCTGTCAACGTAACCATCTTTTCTAGCATCAATGAGTCAATGACTAATAACGAAACCATATCGTCATTAAAAACTGACAGTGAAATTGTGTGTGTAACATTATTAATAACTACTCTCATTATAACAATCTCTCTCATTATTCTCATTATCATTGTGCTAATTGAATTTCGAACAATACCCAAACCTTCTACGAATCGATCCGAGATTGCGAGACCTTGGATCGTTTATGAAGAAACATTTGTGTAGTAAGACATAAATACTTTGCATGCAAAATTGATAAAGTAGTAGTAGTAATATAGTATAAATATTTTATGGATATTATTAATATTTTATTTCATTATGGATATGATCAATATTTCATTTTATTTTACTTGTGAATCTGCACTTTTCAATGTCAACGGAAAGAATCAATTTGATTGGTTAGCGCTGTGTTAAGGGGGAGAGAAAAACGGGGTTAAGGGAATTTTCATAAGGGTATTAAAAGAGGGTAAAATCCATTAAACTCCATTAATTTTGAAAAAAAAAATATCAACAAATTAACTAAACGGTAATTATTATTATTTATTTATATAACTAGTCGGTGGGACGGTATCCTTTGGGTACCCCATCTCAACCCTAGTGTTAAAAATTAAATTAACTTCAAATTTTAATTATATGACTATTGTAGAAAAAAATGGAACAAATACAGTTGGCAAGGTCGACCTACGACAGCTACATCAAAATGAAGAACAATCATGCCGGACAAAAAGTATACCGGATCAATGACAATCTCCAAATCCCAAATTATTTAAGAATTGATGACCGAAAAATGAAGATCCAAATGTTTACGATCATGAGGATGTCAAAATTGCGATTAGCAGAAGAAGTCGAGATGTCAAGGAAAGAAGAATATCATCTACATGTGATCAAGGGTACCGTTGAGGTACTGACGAATGACAACAAAGTGTGTTGGGAACTTAAAAAATTTACGTCGTGGAAGCTGCAGAGAGACTTCATGTGGAGAATGTTACGAGCAGCGAATGAAGAAACAACCATGGTAGTGGAAATCAGAATCGAAAATGAAGCGAACGAAGTTCCGCAGATGCAGCCAAGTGCAAGAGAAGATCCAATGTTAATGAAAATTTCGGAAGAAATGTTGAAAAGGAAAATGTCGTTTCTCAGAAAGGAAATGGATTTGGAAGAAATCCGCAACAGAATATTGTTTATTGATGCAGAATATGGCACGTCTGAACAAGGAAAAATGGTCCCTCTAGCACTAGCGATTATGAATTATTATGGAAAAATAATAAAGAATGTATATTTGACTCCAAGAGGAAAAATTCGCCATTTTAATTCAAGGATTCACGGAATCACAGAAGTAGCTAGCAGGAATCAATGCGATCAATATGTGGCAACAAAGGACATCCAACAATTGACAGTTGGCAAGATACTAGTGGGCCATGATTTACATGCAGAATTGCAATATTTGGGAATATGGATTGAGCAATTATATGGCATTCGTGATTTGGCAGCGGCACCAGTACTCCAGAACAGGGGAGTAACCAGGAAAGGAGAATGGTTCAAATTACAAACCGTAGTAAGAGAAATATGTGGAGAAGAGACACAAATCGGTGTGCATTCGGCTCTAGAGGATGTGAAGAGCATTCGCAAGGTATATCAGAAAGTGGAAAATCAATGGATTGATGATATACCAATGCCCAAAAACCTACCATCAAAGAAATATTCGTTGGATGAATATAAAAAACTTCGAGAGGTACCATCAGCATCAACTGCAATAGCGGACAAGTGGCACAAATTCTGGTTGACGATGTAATGGAAGCAGAACAAATTGACTTGACTTAAAGTGGGCCACCGAATCGTTTTTGGAAATTTCACAAGAATGTGTTTCAGTAATGATAAGTGTTTCGATGGTAAGAATACACCCAACACTTGAGTATGGTCCAATGCCCGAATGTCGACAAGCGAGAAAAAGGAAAAACACTTCAAATATTGATGTTGGGGAGACTGTAACCATCGATGGGGTAATCTATGAACGGGAAGAAACAATAATACGGTATCGGCATGGAACCAAACAATTGGAAATAAAAATGAACTAAATTAATATGTATATATATATATATATATAGAATATTTATAAAAATAAATAATGTTGAACTCGCGTTGTCTCATTTATTAATTGGTAGCTCATCAGTTAAACCCCATAATTAGAAAAAAAAATGTATAAATAATAAATAAAACTTTTAATAACAACATACACATTCCCAATTGTCGGAGTTTGGCTACCTTGGACAACAATTGGAAATGTGTGGTTGTCAGTAGTCATTGATTTTTCCATAGAAACCGTTTATGAATAAATGGAACTATATTGTATCTAAATCTATATTTGTTTATAAGTTTCTCTGTGTATCTCGGTGTCTCTATATCTATATTTATTTATCCAAAACTATTTATTTATATCTAGGCATAAAATTTGAGTATAGACTATTTTGCTTTGATAACTAAATATAATTTTATAAATTGGCCCATGACAATTGAATTTCAAATAGTGTAAAAAAAAAAAAAAAAAAAAATCAACAAAATTATATTAACTAATATCTACATACTTCATGGTTTCATATTCGCTTGAATTTCAAATAGTGTAAAAATCAACAAAATTATATTAATTAATATCTACATACTTCATGGTTTCATATTCGCTTCGAAATCAACAATATTCATGTTTCGACGCACCATTTTAAGTTGGAAATAGATTTTCAATTTCCAGTTAATACAGTGACAATTGCGGTAATTAATTTTAAGTATATGTTTCAATTTATTGTATTAAATCATCAAAGAATCTGAAAGTTATTTTACACAATATAATAAATAATCAATATAAGTTTATATTAACAAAAAAAAAAAAAAAATTTTATCCACCTGCATAAGAGGACGATCTTGAGGTAATAATAAATAAAGTGTACTTGAAAATTATGATGTGTAAATTTATCAGCAATGGTTAATAAGTCATTACAAGCATGAGTATCAGCAAAGGCTTGGATACCTAAGCAATTAGATGGATCAAGCTGCTGTTTTAGAAATTCACAACAAACATCTTAAATTTCTGATAATTGTAATAAACAAGCAGCTGGTAGTAAACACTGTACATTCCACTCTTCAATAACAATTTGAGATGTATAACAAAATTCTACCAATGCTTCAACAGCACGTTCATCGATATCCCTTAATGTTACCTAATATCGTTTGATAAAGATAACCAAATATTTAATTACTTCATTTTGTAGTGATTCAGATAATTCGCCAGTAAACATAGCTTTAAAATAATGACTACATGCAGATAACACAATTCTATGGACTAAGATTTTTTTTGACCAACAATCAAGGCTACGTCACATAATTCGCCGTGTTTTCTTAGTTGATTAATGGATTCCAAAGTAATTTTTGGGTGCTTCCCAGAGAAGTAGCATAATTTGTTAAACGGATTAGAATTGAATGCACCCCCAGAACATTGATCTCCAGTAATAATCTTTTTCTCATTTTGTTGCACATCACAATAGTTAATAGAAAATGGTTAAAAATATGAAGAAATAAATAAAATCCCTTACCTATTAATAAATTATTCACCAACCATTCAAATCAAACTACGAGTCGTACCGAGGATTTCCGCGGCTTCGGTGCGTTCGGTGGCTTCTGATTGGCTTTCTCCTTATCTCGTGTAAGAACTGAAAGAAGAAAGAAATAAATCTATTTTGCGAAACAAAATTAAATTACCCTTGAATTAGTTGTCCAAATTGTAGATGAGTAAAAAATTCAATCGGATGATGGGTGGATTTAATTATCATTTTCTTTTGGAATCTCCCGTCAAAAGCGCAAACCAATTTCGTAAATAATTTAATTGCCCTCAACTGCAATTAAATTAGTTGCGCATTAGTAAAATGAGTTCGGGATTTTGAAAGGAAAATCATATCCAACTAATGGATTGAAATTATAAGAAAAAAAAAATCGGAAAATATTCCATAAATGTTGGTAACTTCATTTAAACTAATTGAGAATTATTTTCATTTATTGAAGTGGTGGGATATTTCTTTTGAAGAAAAAATTATTATTATTATTATTATTATTATTATTATTATTATTATTATTATTATTATTATTATTATTCTAATTATTATTATTATTATTATTATTATTATTATTATTATTATTATTATTATTATTATTATTATTAGTAGTAGTAGTATTATTATTATTATCATTGTTATTGTTATTATTATTATTATTATTATTATTATTATTATTATTATTATTATTATTATTATTATTGTTATTATTATTATTAAAAAGGCTATATTCTGAATTTCTATCACCATTACTATTGGTTGTGACATTTCCACTGACTCCAAATTTAAAGAACGAATTGAAATAAATTTGAAATTGAATTATTAGATAGTTGAATTTAATCTATAGTTGGATTTCCGGATTTCTAATCAAACTGATTTTCTCATTAATTTCTTTTGTCTCTCTTTTGAAAAAAAATTCTGTGAAATAATAGTTTAAAATAAATAGCTAAGCAACTATCTGTGATGAACCCAACTTGATATCATACTGTATACACTGCACAGTGCATTTCATCATGTACATACAAATATTATGATGCCCGATACACAACTGTGACCAATATCACAATTATTATCATCATCATTATTAATTATTATGATTATTAGTATTATCGGTAAGCTGACCATTCGTCCCTTTTTTCAAGGGACAGTCCCTTTTTTCAGTATGGCACTCCTTAAATTTAAATTTTTTTAAAGGGACGCAATTTGTCCCTTGTTCTCGCCATACTTCCCATAAAGTCCCTTATTTTATTCATATCTCTGAAATACCATATATTTATTGCAACGCGTGAAAACCATTCACAACGGCAAATCTCTTCATTTTTATATCTAACTACATTACAAATTTTATTATTTTGCAGCTACATACAATGCAGCTAGTAAGGGCAGCGACAATGCAATTTTTCTTATTGTGAACAGCACTTTTAAAGATCAATCGATTTCTTATTGTGAATAGAAAATCGATTTCTTATTGTGAATAGAAGAATGTCAAAAAAATGTCAAAAAAGTTTTAAAACATATGTTTAAAATAAGTAAATAATTCGTTTTTCTGTTTATTTGAATATTTGTAGTTTAACTGAATATTTGAATATTTAAAGTTAACTTTGTATAAAAATTCTACTAATAATTAGTGAATAATTTTTTTTAAAGATTTTATAAGGACATATATTACTTTTAATGTTTATTTGAATATTTTAACGTAAGTAACTTTAGATAATCTTAAAATGTTCTATTAATAGTTAGTGAATAATTTTTTTAAAGAATGCCACCAAAGCGGAAATGTATATTTAATGAATTACTAGAAAAAGAAAAAACCTCAACATATAGTGACGTAAGATGTTCCAAATGTTATGCTGAATTTTCAATTGCGAGCAGTGGCCGCTGGGACATATCGCAGCATTTAAAAAGTGTGAAACACAAAAAGCTGATATTGCTGCAAGTAGTAGTAAAAACTTAAATTCATTTTTAAGAAATCAAAACTTTAACGATAGCGAAAAGAATTTGGCTCTTTTTGAAGGTGCCTGGGCATATCACACAGTGCAACATAATCATTCATTTCGTTCCACTGATTGCACGACAAAATTAATTAAGAAATGTTTCAATGAGAAATTCGCTTGTGCCAGAAAAAAATCAGAGGCAATAATTTGCAATATTTTTACACCATTATCTTTAAATTCAATTGCAAATGATGTGTCTTCTGTGAATTTTAAACTATTTATTCAGACTGTTCGAATCACGGAAGCGTCAAACTCTGGCCAATTCTGGGCAGATACTTTTTACCAAAACAAGGAATTGTTGTAAAAATTTTTGAAATTAAACAATTACCAGGAGAAACATCTGACATTATAACAAGTTATATTAAAGAAGTTTTAATAAAAGATGAAATAGCCAATAAATTGCTGGCTTTATGTGCTGATAATACCAATTGCAATTTTGGTGGCGCTGCGAGAAAAGGAAAAAATAATGTTTTCTATAAAATGAAAGAATCTATTGGAAGAGACTTAATTGGTGTAAATTGTGCTGGTCACATCGTGAACAATTGTATACAAAGTGCAGTAGAAAATCTTCCTCTAGATGTGGAAGTTGTAATAGTTAAGATTTATTCATTTTTTTTATATTTATTCAGTACGGATAGAAAAATTAAAGGAATTATGTGATTCCATAGATGTTGAGTACAAAAAGTTATTAGGTTTTAGTAAGACTAGATGGCTTTCTCTTAGACCGGCTATTGAAAGAGTACTGAAACTATTTCCTGCATTAAAATCTTTCTTTTTGAGCCAATGTCCTACCATTTTGAGAAATTTGTTTCAAGATCCATGTGCTGAAGTATGGTTAATTTTTGTACATTCTCAAAGTTCAACTTTTCATAACTATATTATTCAAATCGAATCAGAAAATATATCAATGATTGAAGTTGCAATTATTTTAAAAGAACTAAAATTTAAATTAATACAAAGAGAAATGAAATTTTTTGCCCTTAAAAGTTCAAAATTTGATTACAGATTTAGAAAAAAATCAAGAAATTGATATTTCAAGATTCAAAAATACAGTGTTTGCTTTTTATGATACTTGTGTAAAATATTTAAGCCAATGGACAAAAGAATTCGAAAATATACTTGTTGTTGAATGAATTTGTTACGAACTGTAATATCTTGGTCAAAAGTTGAAGACGGTTTAGTTTACATCTGTGCAAAAATACCGAATATTGACGATACCGAGTTGTTTGATGAAGTGTCGTGCATCACAAATTTTGCAACTGAGGAAAAGATAAATGATTGGAATGCAAATAATATATGTGGTGATAAAAGATGGGTGGACATTTTTCAACATTTTGATGAACAAAAAATTTCTTATAAAATGTCTTGAAAATTGTCGAGTTTTGTTTCTGTTTACCAGGCTCAAATGCACCTACAGAACGAGTGTTCTCCATCATGAATAATTTCTGGACAGCAGAAAAATCACAAATGAAAGTTGATACAATTAGATCACTATTAATATGTAAGTGCAATTTTGATCTCAATTGCATAGATTTTTATAATTTTTTAAAAGAAGAAAAGGATCTTCTTAAAAAAATTCATTCTACTCAAAAATATTAAAAGTATAATTATATTTTATTTGTATTCTCTTAATTACATTACAAGGTCTTCTAGATACTAATTATGAAGATGCAATATTATTTTGTTTCTTATTTTACCTGAATAAAAAGAAGACTGTTTATGTTTAAAATCGGAAAATGTTTTACTTAAATGTTTGTCCCTTATTTTTTCTGTTCAAAAATGGTCACCGTAATTATCGGTAGTATTGTTATCGTCATTATTATTGTTATTAGTAACATTATTATTTATAATGGTAAATTAGACTTATTATATACATGCAGATTCGAGGTCGAATCTAAATAAAAGGGGGGAGATATGTTGGGGTTCAACAAGAGAGGTACAAAAATGAGGTGAAAATTGATAAAAACACCAAATTCAAAATAAAAATTTAAAGTACAAAATATTAATTAAAAATCAAAATTTTAAAAATGAATATTTTCTGGGGGAACTGGTATGGGCGGATGCTAAATAATGAGACGAGTTCAGCTATAATAAAATAAAATCAATGGGGGGTCCCTAAAAGGAATAAATTACAAAAAAACAAAAATTAATTAAAAATTAATTAACTAATGGAAAACCCGAGCTAATGGAGAACCCGAGCTAATGGGAAACCCGATACAATGGAAAACCCGAGCGAATTGAGAAATCCAATTTCGGGAAGGCAATTAATTTAGCCGGATAAAAAACGCCGTCAAAGGAAATGAGCAAATTCCCTTCAATTAAATTAGACCTCCAAGAGGAAGCCCGGGGGAAATAAAACCAAAAATAATTGGCAAAAATAAAGTCAATTAACAAGCGAGTATAAAAGCAACTGACAAGAAAACAAAATGCCAGTTGGTCGAAGAAAAGAAAACAGAAGTTGACGAGAGTGAAAAAGGAAATATTAAAGTTAGTCGAAAGTAAACCATATAAAAAAAATCGAACGTACCAGAAAGGGATATCTCCCGTTGGAAGATCTACCCCTGCGTGAGATTTGTTGGCAATTGAAAAGTGCAGACAAAACCTGATTGTATCAAGTGTGAGTAAACTAATACAAGTGTAAAAGTGTAACTGCATCAGTGTCAATAAAGATTTTGTGTTGGGTTATTTGTTTATTTATTTATTTGGAAAAGAACACAAAGGAGTCAGACCGTAGTACCGACTTGCATTAAAAACCCAACACTTCTAAAAAATATAATTTACAAAAATTTCTTCAGTTTATTAATATAAATAAGTATGGAAAATTTTATTAATATTAAAAAATTATATATATGATTTTTTTAGGTTAATGACCTAAGGTAATTTAATTGATTATTAATTATATTTTGAATTTTTATTAATATAAAGAGCATAAATTAAAATAGAGATTTTAAAACTTACAAATTTAAATTATTATTTAAATAAATACCAATTAGTAATTATAAATAGGTGATTTAAACACCTTGGATCAAAATTTTATTTTTATTATTAATTGAAAATTTAATTTTAAAGGGGAACGAATTCTGGATAATTAAACTCAACTTTAGTTTAATCTGGATTCGTCTGAATTGAAATTAAGTAATAATTATCAGTGTTGAATGGTAAGTTGACTCAACATAAACCTGACTTATGTGTGGTAGTTTAATAAATAATTATTAACTTTCACTAGGAAGTTGCCAGGAAATGATTGCGTGTGTGCCGGAATTGATGAAAATGATGTGTGTGGGAGATAAGTGGTATGAATAAGGCAAGATATTGGGAAGACAATCTGGTGAAGGGACCAGGAAAAATCGGACGCAAGCCTTCTATCGGTAGTCCGTGAACCCAAAGGAGTGCCCGACAATTATAGTGTGGATAACGCGCTCACTTCTTGCGAGCACTCCCCGACTTGATACAGTACCAACGTTGATCGCTCAACGGGTATCAAGCGGTAAACAATGTTGTATCTTGGGTTACGCTGGTAACAGCACTAAGAGCAAAATATTTGATCATCAGTAACCCACCATTATTTAAGTTACAGGTTTGTGAATCTCAGTAGCTGCCTAAATAACAAGTACGCACTTTGCAATATATGCGCAGCTGGGTTTGCGCACGACGTCTGAGTAGAGCAGATTTTTGTTCGCGTGCGGGCTTGTAAAGACCCCACGCGACCGATTACGTATTTTTTTTTGCTTGAAAAATTTTATAAAACCTGGAAGAAATATCTCAAAACATTAGATTTTTCTCTTTTTGATGACTACCTGAAATATAGAAGTACTATACAAACCCTCATACAAACACAACGCAGACATATTATGCACTTCATAGTAATAATATTTTACAAGAACAATCTCAAAAATGAAGTTCAACCAGCCATAAAAAGATGCATACATTGCCCTCGAAATCTTGACAGAAAATATTCGACAGTATGCGTTTCATGCGGTAAAATATATGTCCTAGACACTCGGTGTCAATTTGTGTAAGCTGTTCGGAAGATCAAAATGTAGAGTGATTTTTATATTTTTTTATATGTATAGTTATAAGTATCTTGATGTTTAAAGGTAAAGAATTCCTGGAATTTGACATTTCTTGTTATTGTGTAAAAGAGTTTAAATTTTGTTATTTTTTATTTGGTAATTTTAAACTGGAAGTGCTAAAAATGACGAAATAATAATTATGGTATGAAAATTATTTTTTACCAGTAGGGTATTGTGTGGACCCGGGAACAAAGACATATGACGTCATCGATGACGTCACAAAGGCATATTACGTCATACCCCCCTACCCCCCGGGGGGGGTTTTTTTTTTTTTTTTTTTTTTTTTTAAATTTATATTACGTTGCGGTATTTAAAATTTATATTACGTTGCGGTATTTTAAAAATATATTACGTTGCGGTATTTTAAAAATATATTACGTTGCGTTATTTTAAAAATATATTTTTTTTTTTTTTTAAATTTTTTTTTTTTTTTTTTAAATTTTTTTTTTTTTTTAAATTTATATTACGTTGCGGTATTTTAAAATTTATATTACGTTGCGGTATTTTAAAAATATATTACGTTGCGGATTTTAAAAATATATTACGTTGCGGTATTTTAAAAATATATTACGTTGCGGTATTTTAAAAATATATTTTTTTTTTTTTTAAATTTTTTTTTTTTTTTTTTAAATTTTTTTTTTTTTTTTAAATTTATATTACGTTGCGGTATTTTACAAATTTATATTACGTTGCGGTATTTTAAAAATATATTACGTTGCGGTATTTTAAAAATATATTACGTTGCGGTATTTTAAAAATATATTACGTTGCGGTATTTTAAAATATATTACGTTGCGGTATTTTAAAAATATATTACGTTGCGGTATTTTAAAAATATATTACGTTTGCGGTATTTTAAAATTTTAATTATTAAATATATTACTTTGCGGTATTTAAAAACTTATTTTGATGGTTAAATAAAATTATTACACACAATACTAAGACAAAATATTCTCTTCCCCTATGGTCACACACACACACAATGTATAAAAATATTATTAATGTCCACACAACAAGTTAGTGTTCTCATCGATATACTCCGAGTTTATCCGACAAAATATTCTGTTCCCCTATGGGTACTGCTAACAAGGGTACTGTTCGCGCTCAACAACTCGCAAGGGTATTATTAAACAATGTAATAAAACATATATTATTATTATTATTATTATTATTATTATATTATTATTATTATTATTATTATTATTATTATTATTATTATTATTATTATTATTAATATTATTATTATTATTATTATTATTATTATTATTATTATTATTATTATTATGGATACTGCTCACAAAGGTAAATGTCACAAAGTTACTGTTAAAAAATATTCAAGACAAACATTAACAAAGAAATTATACTTTAAATATACACTAAAATTTATTAACACACTGGGTAAAGGTCATAAAAGGTAACTAACAAAACTTTAACATATTATTATTACACACAATGTATAAAAATTGTTCACAAAGTTACTGTTAAAAAATATTCAAGACAATATGACTAATACATTTATTAAATAATTTAAACACATCATCGAAATAATCATGTCCAAAATAATTATCATCTGCTGGATCATGGAAATCATCTGTATCATCTGCTGAGATAGCTTCCGTTGAATCTATAAATATAACGGTGTCACCGCCCCTATAATGGCCATATGCCAAACTTTGATTTTATCCACCCATTTCGCTTATCATCTCTACATGTCAAGGCTCTTTTATTATTTTTAATACTAAAAGTTGGTGATTTTTTGACGTTATTCTAAACTGAGGGACTGTGTATATTTTATCATTTAAATAACAATCTAGATACGACTGATGTGTTAGTCCAGTATCTTTCATACTTATCCCCTTGGCCTTCATACTTTCCTCATCACCCATCAAACTGTAACATTTAGGTCTCAAGAACACCCAATCTTTATATAATAACCCTTTATTCTCGTCTTTGAATTTACCAATGACAGAATCAAGGTTCCTACTATATAAAGGATGATTTGGGTCATAATTCGAAGTATCTAATAATTGATCTCTAATCATAGCAGGTAAAAGAATGTCAAGACTACAATGTTTAATTTCCAAGAAGAAGGAATCTGTGTCTCCAGCAACGATATTAATTTCGCAGTTGAATTCGTCGCGATATTTTTGCAACTCTTCATACTGCAGCTGGTACATCCTGAGTTTTGATAAATCAAGTACAGTTTGACCAATGTAACTAGGTCTATTCAAACACACTATGTACTTCCTCAATAAAACCGAAATCAAGTCATCATCGATTTTCGTGGATTTACGAAAAGTCGGTTTCCGAACAGAATGTTAATAATCTCTGTGAAGAATTACACAGACGTAAATTAATACGTTTTTTAAGATTTTCAACAGTCTTGCCGTAAAGACTGTTGTTTAATAATTTATAAAAATTTTTATCGAGTTTATTTGTCGACGCTGCTCGTAACGCCGTATTTGTGTTAATATAATTTTTGAAAATTTTATCTTGTTTAAATTTAATTGCTCTATGTGTTTTGATATTTAACACCTAATTTAATAAATATTTGTAGAAGCCTCCAATGAAGAACGTAGTTCCTCTTGGGGCTGTGTGTATGCAACAGCTTCTCTATTTTTGAACCCGGTACACACATCTTTTCAGCGGCAACGGGAAGATCGTCCAGTTTGTCGTGAATTGACGTCGGTATTTCTAAATCCACTTCTATGGTATAACCATAATCAAGCAGATCTAATCTACCGTTGTGCATTCAACAATTATATTATTTAATAAATTATCATCAGTAACCCATTCAAAGTCACTGCAAGGTAATGGTTGACTTAAAGCCCAACCGTATAAATTATTTATATCTATGTAAAGCAAAGCGGTATCCGGGTCTGTTTTACATAATGTTTATTTACAAAAGTTAGTCCGCCACGGATACCGCCCTCGAAAAAGTTATACATCTCCATATCGGTGAGGAGCTCAATTGGAGAGTTTAAAGTTAATAAGGCCGAATTCCAAGACATACCTGAATCCCTAAGAAATTTAATGGCTCTAGTCGGTTATGAGCAATGGACTTTAGCTCTAAATTGTTGGAAAAAATCGGCTAAAAGGAAACATCAAGTTTTAAATAAACCATCATGTAATCGAAAAGTGAAGTACATGAGTTTTCAACCCAAATTCGCTGAGCTGTCTCATATTCAGCGGGAGTCACATCTTTCCAAATAGGAGGTAGCTGATGAGTGTTATGCAAACCTCTAATGAAGTTGCGGCATCATAAGGAAAATTCCTTTGCAGTTATTATTGTACCCTGAAATTCTGATTCGGTCAAGGGTAAAGATGATAAAGTTTTGACAGCATTATTAAAGACTCGCTGACAAATTGATAAGAGTCTATAAATTTAACAGTTAATGAGTCAATCCTAGCAAAAAGACTAAGGAATTTCTCGCTGGTTAAAGGAATACAACTAATATTCCATGAATGATATTTTGAAATGGCCAAATTTCAAGATATGATGCAGATCATAACCCTTTAAATTATGAAATACTACAGGAAGGGTATGTCTAATTTGCCTCGACAGATACAAGTTGTACAAGCGGCACCAAGATATAGACCGGTAAAATGATAATGGTCCCTAACTGGACTAACTAAAGGCTTATTGCACAAATAACATGATGTGCTGTTTTCAAACATTAATTGTTGCTCATCCTGTAATTATCATTTTCTTTTGATAATTTTTATAATAATAAGGAGTTACAATATATTTCCCTATCATTTCAATTTCAGTAAGAAATTGATCGACACAATCTAAACCGGTGAACGACTTATAAATTTTTACGCCCGTGAAATTATTAATAAAAAGCCATTACCGGCAGAAATAGGCAGATGACGTTGAAAGTAGCGAGTGTCTTTAGGTAAGATAGCCTCAAAGTCAGCGTAAATAACAAAGGGAGGAGTGACTGTTTTACTCCAATCAGTAAATTCTAAATATTTATTTTAGGCAATGTGTACAAGGTAGTACCAAGCTGATTTTTATCGCAAAGACCCTTATGTCTATTAAAAGCGTCATCATTTCTAAAACCGTTTAAACATCTAGGGCACCACTGACTACAAATCCTAACAGGAGTGATTGAACTATTCCTACAATTAAGAAATCTATTTAGGTCTGTGATTCCAAGATAATGATAATTATCATTCTTTTCGAATTAATATAAATTGATAGGTATGGCTCCTACTATCTTACTCCTATATATTATATCAATAAAGGGATGTTTCATAACTGCATCTTCATCGGAAATGTCAATCAAAGCCTTTCGTTATAAGTAAGAACATTAATACTATAACCCGGATTTTGTTGTTCAAATTTACTTATATTTGATAGTTTCATCGGCATATCATTAGTATCAATTTAATTTCAGAAAGATTGTAGAATTAGGGCGATTTCTATATTGCCTATTTATACTATCATATTTAATAATTGACAAGAAAACTATACAAAAGCAGAAGTGGATCCATTATTAACTACATTAACGAGACAGCTTAAGTTTCTTAAAGATTTTGGGGTTTCAATAAAACTTCTACCACTTAACCGACTTATTTCAGCAAATTTAGTCAAAACCAAAGCTTATGTATTCTATTTTATTGATAGTCCAATTACTACCTTTCTCATTAATTTTAATTATTTTTTCATTTAAACGAGCAATACCTTCGTCAATGAATGTATCGCTCCAAACTCGGCGGAATTCGAGATTACAAAAGATTGTAACTCATCATCTTTTTATAAATTCCACCTTTAGACAAAATTGAATTTACATGATTTTAATTTATTTACATATAATTTTAATTTATTTATTAAAATGTCTGGTACAGAGACCGTTTTTAAATCTAAAGACGAAACGTCCATTTTTAATATAATATGATTATTATTTAAATCACTGGTGACATCTACGACACCATAACCTATTTGAATTAATATTATTTATTATGATTATTACCATTATTATAATAAATATTACTATCTACTACTATTATTATTATTATTATCAAATTTCATCATCACTTATGTTGATTATTTCATCATCATCACTTATTGTAATTACGTCAATAACTTTAGATTTTTACTTGGTATTGAATTTATTTTTTCATTATTTTTTTCTTTTATTCATATTAATTAGATTATTTATTGATCATTTAACTTATTTACTTGATCTTTTAGTTTAGCTATTTCGTTTATATCATTATTATTGGTGTTGTTAGTATTATTGTTGGTGATATTATTATTGTTGGTGATATTATTATCATTATTGTTGATATTATTATTATTGTGTTGATATTATTATTGTTGTTGATATTATTATTATTATTATTATTGTTAACAACGATTCATATAAGCTATAGAAAAGAGATTTCTTAGAAGGTTTAAATTGTTGGAGATGTAGTCTATGCTTATTATAAAATCCTTATACGTTATAACTTCCATAACCTCACATTTAGGGCATAAGATGTAGTTGACACCGTTATATTTATGACAATAATATCTTTCCATTATATCATCGCAGTCATTATGATATTGACTATTACAAAAGTTTTGGTATTTCAAACCTATGAAAATATTTTTATCATAAAATGTTTAAAAAATAAGATAATTTTAATAATCATTTTCAAAGTTTAAGATATTTTTCGTAAAATATTATTCAAAATTGTCTTTTAAATAGTATCTTATAAAAAATATTATAAAATATATAATGTAATTCGTTTTCATAAATAATTTAATTCATTTTCATAAATAAATAATTCATTTTCTAAAATAGATTTTATTTTCATAAATAATTAAAATAAATTATGATTCCAAATAATATACAAAAGTTATTGTAATGTTCTTTTCATAATCTTCTTTTCCTAATCATCATTTTTTCACGAAAAATAAATACATATTTATAAAATTATTCTTTTAAATAGTATCTTATAAAAAATAGATAATTTAATTCGTTTTCATAAATAATTCATTTTCTAAAATAGATTTTATTTTCATAAATAATTAAAATAAATTATGATTCCAAATAATAATATACAAAAGTTATTAATTATAATGTTCAAAATCATCATAATGTTCAAAATCATCATATTAATGAATCTTCATTTCAAAAATCTTCTTTTCATAAGCTTCTTTTCATAAATCTTCATTTCATGAATAAATAAATCTTCTTTTCATAAATCTTCCTTTCAAAATCATCATGAATAAATAAATCTTCTTTTCAAAAATCTTTTTTTCATAAGTTTCTTTATAATGTTCTTTTAATTATTATTATTATTATTATTATTATTATTATTATTATTATTATTATTATTATTATTATTATTAGTATTATTATTATTATTATTATTATTATTATTATTATTATTATTATTATAAATATTATTTAAAAACTTAAAAACCTCAAAAACTTATAACAATAAATAAATACTTACATTTTCGTCCTTTCGAAAGAAATTTTCCAGCATCAGAACCAGCAGAAGTATTTATTACATTTCCATCTAAAAGCATAATAAAAATAATAATGATAATAATAGTAAACTATTACCATTTATTCTATTCATGTCTACAGCTTGTCCGTCGATATTCATTTTAATTTGTTGATTAGTACCTAATAATCATATTAAAAATAATAAAATAATAAATTTTCCATTAATTCCTCCAACGATCTTTCCGTCAACTCTTTGAATATTGTTGTTGTTGTTCATGTTGTTGTTAATTATTGTTAATAGTTTTTTAAAAGTGATGAAAAAATGAAAGTGTAGACTATATAAGAGAGATATTACAGGTTTTATTAACCGACCAATGAAAATAGAGATAGGATAGGAAAAGATACTACATGTTTGTTTATACAAACCATGACGAAATAATGACCTTTACATGTCTTTATTACTCAGTGCTTTGTTACTTTGCACTGTGCATGCACTGAACATGTAATAGTATTACATAATATTTAACAAATAATAATAATATTTAACAAATAATATTTTAAAAAATTAATTAAAATAGTCAACAAATAAAAATCATACAGTATACATTTATTAACCATCAAATTTCTTATACAGCAACCATGCCAAACAGTGTTGACCACATGTTTGAGTCAATGGATTTTGAAACATAGTTTTATTATATACAATAGGTTTCCCAATTGTTTGAAGTTTTGATATCAACAAAGCAGGATAATAGAAACCCATAGGATCGAATACGAATATATTACTAGGTTTCACATATATAGCTATCCAATGTTCTCCACCAAGATGAGACGAATGAGTATTGACAATTATGGCTTGATTATTGCTCAAATAAGGAATTTTATCGAGAGGAAAAACACCTACAAATTCATTTCCTAATATTTGTTTTCCAATTCGGTTAACCTGAACAGAACTACTTTAATAAAATTAAACAGTATCAAAAAACTTACTCCATGACAACTTTTTGTGTTTCTGTATACATTTATACTAGCACGGTTCTATTTGCAGTAATTTGAACTTCATTTTCAAATACTCCATATATTTTAACATGTACCGGTTCTGTAATGGCCTTTGCAAACTTAATATCCAGTCGTAAATTCCCGTTTTGTGGTAGTTGACTCTGATTTAAATCAAAATCGGGAGCTAAAACAAATGTGAAAAATGGATATTTGCTTTTAAATTCTTCTAGAGTTATTCCACAATTCAAGTTATTATCTAAGTAACCCAGATTTCTAACAATACTCTGCATATATGTCGCACAGTAATTATCGCTTTCGAAATCTGGAGTATATGTTTCTCTATATTCAGTATTTTTCGACAAAGTCAATGAAGTAACACCAAAATTTTTGAAAATTGAGCTGGAAGCAGTATAAGACCCATTATATTGCGTTTCACTTTGAGATGTTACCAGAATAAAATTAGGCATTCTTCTGTCACCAAATATTTGTTCTTTATAGAATGATGAAGCACCTTTAGCAATAGCAAATTGTACAATTTCCTTTGTTTTTAAAGAATAAATTGCATGTTTTGAATTAAGACCCAATTGATGACCGGCTAATACTGACGGGTCTACTCGAACTCTTCTCACCAATAATTTTGCATCAACTAATTGGCATATTGGTGCACCAGTTGCACTAGTAAGAGATAATGCAGAATCGGACCTTTTCAATCTAATGTGTACATTAACTCCTGGTAACAAATATTTCGGTTGATCCATAAAATCGAGTTGTAATGATGAGCACATAGTGAATGATTTTGAGCCTTTAACCCACTTTTTTCTTTCATCATCTGTTGCTGCATAACCCATAGGTGTAAGACAGGTATTTTTAGTATCAGAATTGTAATTTAAAATAGTTTCTATCAAAGCCTTGTGAATGAATGTATTATTTCCGCCCTCAATCTTGATATTATTAAATCCCAACACTGCATCTTTAAACAGAGTATGAAACAGGAAATTGTTTGGTATAACCTTGATCTGAACAGTCAATAAAGTATCGTTCAAATCTAAATATTCAGTTTGCGAACCATTAATATAAAACTCGATATCATTTCTACTATCAGTAATTGAATTCATAGGAAAAACTTCCTCAAAGGCTCCAAATTCGATTACCGCTTGAGGCGATGGTCTATCAAATATACATAATTCAGATTTACCACAAATCATTTTGCAAATATAGTTCCATGTCCTTTCATTCGTTTGTTTATGCGCGATATTCCATGTCCTTTACGTTTTGGAGCTGGGGCTGGGGATGGAGGCGTATCTTTTTGAAACATACCAGCAACTCCAGGTAGAACCTTCCCTAACTCAGCTAAAGCATTTGTTTTTAGGGATGGTAATATTTTCTGTTCATTCATAATCACATCTTTAGCAGTTTTCATACCAAAACTACCAATACGTTTAAGAATAGGAAGTGCAAATCTCCCTATTGTTTTTAACCAACCTGATCCGTACTGTTTACCAATAAAATATGGTAATTCACCGCCAGATTGGCTATCACTATACATACTAATAATATCGGAATTAGCCATTTACTTTACGACAATGTAGTGTCAAATGAGTTTTTGAGTCTTTTGGGAAGTTTATAAGTTTTCCACTATCGTCACGAATATTTATTTCTATATTGTTTATACATGAGCTTGAAATTGGTAAATACATGGGATTATCTATATTTATATTGACAACTTCATCATGTTCATATTTTCCAATCCACACCGATTTCAATAGAGGAACACTGGAATCACCAACAATTATAGGCTCAATAATATTAGTATATATGAACATTTGTTGATGATGTTCAAGTATTCTTGGTTTACGTATACCAGTTGATTTTCTCCGATATTGCTGCTTCTCTAATCCAAGTGTATTTGTCAAATTTTTATCAAATGTAACTTCGCAAATGTCATCATTCAAACTGAAGGTAAATAACAAATCTTTCACAATGTCCAAACTTTTAAATATGTGTGCACAATTGTACTTTAAATATTTAAGTAACACATCAAGTTTATCAATATATAATTCGTCAGCAAAGGTGAATGATTCTTCAACTTCATTATTATACGACACTGATATTTTGATTTCTTCTTTCATTACACTGTTTTCTTCAAATAGGTCAAAGCGTAATAAATATTCTGTTTCTATAACTTCATTTTTCAACTTATTGCAACCCAATCGTTTGGCATCTTCAATATATTCGAATGTTATTGTAAATGGTTTAAAATCACAACTGATATTTAATCCATCCTTGTAAAACATAGAGCAATGCGGATCTAATATTTGATTCGGAATATGATATGTTTTATCATAATTACTGATAATAAAGATACCACTACATGTTTTCATAACATTCTTTTTGAAATCAATCTTACATTGACTATAAAATGGGAATGTATTGTACACGAATGTAAAATCTTGCAGTGCAACTTCCCAGTCACCATTTAAAGAAATCGGATTCTGGAGATTGACCATGAATTTACTGGCTTGATTATCTGGATGAATTAATGGGCAACTATTGCTTGGTAAAATAGTATAAAAAATCACTTTACTAGATCCTTTTCTGATATCCATGATGGGTTTTGATAACCATGCCATTTAACATAGTATTGTTTATCCTTGCCGACCTTTTCAGTTTTCAATATCTTTTGAATTCTAAATACTTTTGGGGGAGGAATAACTTGTAATTCTTGCTCATAAAACTTTCCTTGTACAATATTTGTACAATATTTTTAGAATAGATTGTTTTTGAAGTGATATCAATCGGTCTTAATCCATTCAGTCCTCGATGTGATGAATGATTATAACTGGTTATTATTTTTGGTAAAACCAATACCCATTTTTTATTACCTTGATGCACGAATAATTTCTTTAATCTATCTCTCAATGTTCTATTAAATCTTTCAACATGAGCAGCTTTGTATTGAGAATGTAACGAATAATGGTTTATTTTCAATTTATTGAGGATTTGCTTGACTTTACTGTTGTAGAATTCTTTACCTAAAATAATAATAATAATAATAATAATAATAATACCTAAATCCGTTTGCAAGTTATTAGGATGTCCATCTTTAAATAAATCATTAACAGCTTTAGACATTTCATCTGCAGATTTTGCCTTGACAGGTATTGCTCGGGCAAACCGACTGAATACATCAATACATGTTAAAATATATTTATACCCATTGTTAATTTTCGAATAAGGTATCATCTCCATCAAATCCATTTGCCATAAATCATTTATTCCATATGTTTTATATACTCTTGTTGGAAATCTTTTCCGCATTGGTTTGTTCAAACTGTACGCAAGCTGGTCTGATAACCACTTCTGGGTTTCCTTTTTCGAATTCGGAACTCTTCCTTAATTTTGCCACTCCACCAAAACCGGCTTCGTCTTCTGGGTTCGTCCAAATCTTCTCCATTACAGCAAGAATATTTAATATTAAATTTAATGTCTGGTAATGAAGGATTAGCACCCATTGTTTATGATCGACTTCCTATTATTCCACCTAATAATGATATTGCTAAAGGTATCAATGCACCGATAAATCCCCCTTGTTGTTTATATATAGTTTTTCTCATTTGTTGACGATTTTTATTATTTACTAATGATAGCAAGGGTTTCCTATGTTTACTCAATAATTGCTTTTTAGATTTACTGATTTTAATCTTGCCTTTGACTACTTTAAGTATAATATCGAGTAAATCATCGACAACATAATTTGGAAAAGATTGCAAAATACTGTTTCTTTTCATACTTGGTGCCTTTAACAATGTATTAAAAAACGGGAAACTCCGATGATTTTTAACAACTTTTACTATCTTATTGGTTTTACTTTTAGGTTTAGGTTTAGGATTTTTCGAAATAAGATTCATTGCAGGAAAATTTTCTGTAATAAGTTCTTTAGATGGAGTATAACTAGTTGTTGGTGGAACTTTTGTTTGTTTTTTACTCGATATCCTTGTTTTTGAAAACATTATTTATATGTTTTCAAATTTGTTTTGAACTTTGTTTATAAACCATGGCACCTTTTGGGTTGAAAATATCTGTTTTTACCCGTATATCATCAGGATATTGTTGTGTGAAATCGAGAAATATATACCCATGAAGTATTTTCGTAGCATCTTGAAATGCATTGATAAGAAAATTACGGTTATTAGGGTATGCTTGTCGTCCAAGAAAATCAATGATAGTTGCATCTCTAGGATTCTTGAAAATAACTAAATATTGTACATTTAAATTACGTGTTCGATGTGCACCACCTTGATAAAATAGATTTTGTGTTATGAAAATAACTGTTACACCAACATGTCTTCTGATTTTTGTGAATAAATTATTAAAATCCTTTTCTTTATTGGATTCTTGATACAAATCATCGATAATGATGACATCATCTCTCTTCAAACGACTTGACCAGTTTTTATCAAAACCCTTTACTATTTTCATGTTTTTCAACTGACAGAAACTTGATTGCGTCAATCCATGTTCTTCATCGGCGCCCCTATGCCAATAAATATTGTTGAATTTTGTTTTGAACAAATTTGATTTTAGTAATTTACAAACAAATAATGTTTTCCGCTACCACTTGGACCAACGATTTGGTATACTGCATCATTTCGTAATTCCATTTTTTAAATTTAAACTATATAATTATTGTTTATATTGATAATTTAAATGAACTCCGTTTTAAAATAACTATATATATATAACAGAGTTTTTATAATTATTTCATTAAAATGCTTTCAAATATAAATTACAGGGCAAAAGCTGATGTATCAAAAATGGTATTTCCAATGGGGAAACCACAACAACTTATCAATAGAAGTAAAAAATATCCAATAATATATTTCAAAACTGGTAAATGTAGAATTATGGGGTGTAAGGAAATAATCAAAGCTAGTGAATATAATGTTTATGATTTATAAATACAATCGATAACCGTAACTTCTGATATAGGTTTTTCTTGTAATTTAAATAAATTGGCTAAATTAATACCATGCTTTTACGAACCAGAATTATTTCCAGCTTTGAGATATATAAAATATAACCCTATGTGTGTAAATATATTCGCTAGCGGTAAGATAGTAATTCTTGGAATAAAAAATATTGATTACAAATGTATAGTTGATAATATCATATCTGATATTAAATCAATAATTGAAGGAAAAGAATTTTTAGATTTTTTATTATCACTTTTATCATTTATCATTGCAAATTCAATGCAATTGAAATGCATGATTCTGATTGGTCGAAATCTAATTGGCTGATGATTATTTATAACAAAATGTTTTCGGTTTAGTTATCATTTTTAAACCATGTACAATATTCAAAGTTCAGCTATAGCAGCCATGAAAGAACATGAACATTATGGTAAATTTTAATATTTATCATATTATTATTATTATTTACAGATGAATATCATGCAATAATACTGGAAAGATTGTATTTTTATTACCCGCAAATGTATGATATTCTCAAAGATCGAGATGTTGCAATAATCCCAGATTTAATTTACAATGAAAACAGAATCTGGATTTTCGATATTATCAATACATTTCTCTGGGATGTGAAGATTGGAAGAACAATGAAGGAAGTAGAAGTAGAATACCCTTGCCGTTTGGGTTATAGCTGTTGCAATTTCCGCTACCAGAGATATGTCGAATGGTCTTTGGTAAAGACAATTCGCAATTACCATTTTTGTCAAATTTTATCCAAATAAATTTTTATGTTTAACCATTTTTTGTTTTGTCTTTTTAGTAATAGAAATAATATTAATAATAATAATAATTTTAATAATATAAAACATGTGTCAATGCAATATCAATGCAATATCAATGCAATATCATTGCAATTAAAACAAAGACATGCAGCAATCTGATTGGATGATAAACAATATAAAATAGGTATAAAAACCCTGTACCATTTCATTTTAATCATAATTCACGATGACAAAGAAAATTTCAAGCACTGAAAAACCAAAAGTTTTTCCAGAACTTGTACAACCTGTTCAAATGTTCCACAACTACAAAATATATTTTTTAAAAGAAGAAATCAATATGAAATTGGTGTCACCGATCAAGCTAATTCCAACCCAATTTCAATTTTTATCCGGCACACTTTCAATGATAGATATTAAATCTATTGATGAGGTTTTCAAACGGTTGAATACGAATTTATCTTGTAATCAACATGCATTTTTCAACAACCGATATGCAAGATTTTATGATTCCTTTGATGAAATCAGCTTTAAAGAAAACGAAAATTGGTATATAACAATTGCAATCCAAGTATATAAAGTTGATAATAATGATGTGTATTCTCCAATTTGGAAAATTGTGACTGCTAGACATTCACAGATATTTTAATAAATGTTGTTGTATTTAATAAATGTATTTAGTTATATTTGTTTTCGCTTATTTTCTATATTTTCTATAAACAAATATACACTATAGTTTTAAAATACTAATAATAATGACTACAGAAAAGGTTAATATGATTAGTTAATTATCGAATTATTTAATATTTAGAATTTGTAATAAACTTTTTATTGGAAAAATTAGCAGAAATATCTGGTGTGAAAATGGAGGATATATTATCTGTTACAAATGCATTAAATATAGACTGGGTAGCAGAGAGTGAAACTGATGAAGAAAACACTCAAGATGATGAGGAAAGTATTCAAGAAATTGATGAACCTATGGAGGAATTTACAGATACTGAACCACGTGTATATAGCGATTGTATAGATCATGTTGTTGAAAATGTTATGAAATGTGGAGATGATGAATGTGAATGTGTTAATAAAGTTTAGAGTATATTTAAAGTATAATATTTAGAATTTCTTTGTTAAAGTTTTGTTTTGAATATTTTTAGCAGTAAATTTGCGACCTTTACCTTTGTGAGCAGTACCCATAGGGGGACAGAATATCTTGTCGGATAGACTCGGACTATATAATAATAATAATAATAATAATAATAATAATAATAATAATAATAATAATAATAATATATGAATAGATAGATCTTATACTAGACTTTAAGATGAGCTATCGATGAGAACACTAACTTGTTGCATGTGTGGACACTAATAATATTTTTTATACATTGTGTGTACCTTTGTGACCATAGGGGGACAGAATATCTTGTCTGATAGACTATATATACAAAGTATGTGCAATAATTTTATTTTGTCAACTTAACCGTCAAAATAAGTTTTTAAAATACCGCAACGTAATATATTTAATAATTAAAATATAATTAAATTTTTAAATACCGCAACGTAATATATTTAAAAAGTATGATGAGTCATGTGTCTTTGTTCAAATTTTTCCCTTTGTTATGCAATATATCTTTGTTACGTAATATGCCTTTGTTATGTAATTTTAAAAAAATTTTAAAAAAAACACCCCCGGGGGTAGGACGTAATTTCCTTTGTGACGTCATCGATTACATAATAGTTCTTTGTTCCCGGGTTCACGCATTACCCTACTAAGCTCACCAAGGTCAAAATTTTTAAATCAAAAGTCTTAGAATTTTTTCTGCACATTTTAATTGTTTGTTTTGTAAATTTTAAAAACTTGATAATATTTTTGTGCTGTGCTCTAAGGGAATGAATCTATTTGTTGGGTTAAGACCCAGAGTGATAGGCTCTTAAAAAAATAAATATAAGTGTAAAATAATTATGTAAATAAAGTAATCAATATTAGTAGTAAGATGTGTCACCTCCAGGACAGGTCAAGGTCAAATTTTTTAAGGTCAAGGTCAAAATTTTTAAGGTCAAGGTCAAATTTTTTTTTAAAGGACTACATATTAATGAAAATTAATTTTACTCTCTTTATTCATATTTATATAATATTCTAAAGACTACCACAGTCTTAAACAAGCAATCGAATTTATTCATTGATTTTTGGTTGCAAACTCCATTTGAATATAATCTTATAACAATATGAAATAATAATAATAATTTACTGATATCATTCACATGTGATTTAGTAACAGTTCATAGTGCAAATCATGTGAATTTCCGTTGATGTAATCGATTATTAACGCATAATTTCATACCACATGTTATCCCTTCAAATATTTTAATCAATAATAATTCAGTATTTTTCCGATAGTAATAATAATAATAATAATAATAATAATAATAATAATAATAATAATAAAATTTTTACAAATAATTACTATTATTATTATAAGAACTTTTATTTCTTCCAATTTCACCACTGATTATAATATCCATTGAATTGAAAAGAGACTTTGAAGATTATAAATCAGTAATATATCGATGTTTGTTGACTCTCACAAATTGTCGGCACTGCCTTGTTAAGTGAATTTGATCATTATTACATTAAATATTTATTGTTGGATAATTACATTTAAAAGGTTCAACCAATTTCATAAATCAGCTTTGAATCACTTTAATATAAATCTTCATAAGAAATTACTTTATTATTATTATTATTATTATTATTATTATTATTATTATTATTATTATTATTATTATTATTATTATTATTATTATTAATATTTACATCAACTCAAATTTAACAAGGTTAGTCACACAAATCGAATTCTGAAATCAAACAAATGCATTTAATAAAAATTAAAATCATCGACATACACAACCGCCGCCTGCTCGCCCGCCGCCTCCTCGCCCGCCGCCTGCCCGCCCGAAGGGGCTGGCGCGGTAGTTTGTAAATTTGGTTTAGTTTGAATATTATTATTATTTGATACATAGTTTTATTATTTACAATATTCAAAGTATTAATAACAAAGGTAAAGAAATAAATGTTTATTAAATGTATATAGTATGATACTCATTAATATACATTGAACATGCTTTACATTTGCGAACATTTGAATCATGGCATTTAGAACATACAATTACATGTCCGCAAGGTAAAAACAAAACCGATACTTGATTTTCTTTACAAATGTAACAAGTTAAATACATTTTCCTACCATCATTGAGTTTTTTCCTTAGCTTATTTTCAATCAATTCGGATTTCGATATCCATTCATAAATCAATCTACTACTATATCCTGGTTCCAGCCTTAAATCCATACAATTCCAAAAGCATTCATTCAATGAATCATTATCTACTATTGCTTTGTCTAAATGCATCAAATAAATCGATAACTTCAAAATGCATTTATTGTAATTAAATAAATCAATCAAATATCCAATGGAGGAATGTTTGAAAATTTCTAAAATTTTTATGGTTTCCTTTTCAGTGAGAGTATCATAATTGTTCATAAAATCTTCAACGGTGCAGTTTAAAAACTTGAATGATCTCGTGGTCATCAGTAATTTCTTAATAAATTTATGAAAATACTTATATTCTGCACACATTTATAAGAGATACATTAAAACAACTCATTTATTAAACAAGAAAATAATTTAAAATCAATAATGGTAATTTTAAGGATTATCTTCGATAGATTTTATTGAATAATGGTTCATTAAAAAGGTCTTGAAGAGCTCTATCCAATGGTTATATATTTGAAGATATAATGTTTGTACACAATATAGTAAGTATTATTATTTTTATTATTATTATTATTTTTATTATTATTATTATTTTATTTTATTAACAAACTACATTCTAATAAAATACTTTTACACATCAAATTATTAAAAAAAAAATCAAAGAAATAAAACCGATAATTATAAAACGAAAAAGAGACTTTACAATAATTTCTATTTTACAAAAATTCAAACAAGTCCGATCACAGAATTAAATTAATCTTGTAGATGTTGATTGATGAGATCGGGATCTGCTCCTGATTGAATATCATTATCGTCATTATCAATGACATCAACCCCTAAATAATGACCATATGCAAAACTAGAGTTTTTCTCTACCCAAGCTCTTTTATCATCATGATTAGTTAAAGCAATCTTTGAGTTTTTAAAGGTAAAAAGCTGATGATTTCGGGTTCCTATTCTAGTCTGAGGTACAGAAATAACTGTGTTGTTGTTGTAACAGTCTAAATAGGATTGATGTTTTATATCTGTACCTGGTAATTTTACGCCCTTAGCTCTCATAGTAGATTTATTTCCTAAAAGACTGTAGCACTTTGGTCGCAAGAAAACCCACTCACTATATCCTACACCCTTACTCTCATCCTTAAACTTTCCTATAACTGAGTCGAGTCTCCTAGAATATAAAGGATGAGAGGGATCATAATTTGAGGTGTCTAACAAGTCATCCGAAATCATCGCTGGCAAAAGAACGTCAAGCTTTACATTTTTGACCTCTAAGAAGAAACTATCGGTATCACCCGCAACTATATTTATATCACAGTTAAACTGACTCCTATATTTTGCTAATTCTATGTACTGTAATTGATACATCCTTAGTTTGGATAAATCCAGCACTGATTGTCCGATGTAGCTGGGTCTATCCAAACATATAGACTCCTTATTGAGATGTACACCAAAAAGATCATCATCAATTTTGATGGTTTTTCTAAATGATGGTTTTGATGAATATGTAATTAATTTTTCCGCGGAATTACATAGTCGTAAATTTAATCTCTTCTTAAGGTTTTCAACGGATTTACCGTACAAGCTATTATTATACAATTTGAATAAATCTCTGTACAGTTCACTGCTTGCTTCAGCTCTTAGCTGTGTATTTTTATTTATATAATTTTTAAAAATCGGTGCTTGCTTGAATTTTATAGCTCTATGGATGTGTACAACTTTGGCACCAAGAGACAAATAAAGCTTGAGAAGCCTCCAATGAAGAACATGGTTCTTCTTTGGCCAATGCGTGAGCATCAACTTCTCAACTTTCGAACCAGGCGGGCACATTTTCTCAGGAGCAAGAGGAAAGTCATTTAAGAAATCATGAAAAATTTCTGGAATATCTATATCCACTTCTATGGTATAACCATAGGGAAGGATTTCAATGTCAGCATTCATGCACTCAAGCAATACATCATTCAATCCATCATACACCCAAGTGAAATCAGCAAAAGGAAGATTTTGGCTAAGAGCCCAACCATACAGATTATTTATATCAATATATAATAATTCTGTATTATCAGAAGCAGCAACGTAATGTTTGTTAACAAATGTTAACCCACCACGTATTCCTCCTTCGTAAAAATTGAACATTTCCATGTCCTGTAAAAGTTCTATAGGCTCAGTTAATGTCATAAGCGCTGAGGCCCATGACATACCCGGAATACCATAAAAGTTTAGAGGTTCTAGACCATTGTATGCAATGGCCTTGGCACGGAATTGTTGGAAATAGTCCGCAAGGAGGAATACATCCAATTTTTGATAAGTTAACATATAGTCAGCCAATTTAGTACAACGTTGTTGAGTCCAAATAAGTTGAGCCTTAGCATACTCATCTTCAGTAACACCAGACCAAATAGGAGGCAATTCATAAGTGGTTTCAAGTACATCCAAATCAGTCGCATAATCATAAGGAAATATGGCTTTAGCATCTATTATTAGCCTATCAAAAACCGACGAAGTCAAAGGAAGATCAGTTAGAGTTTTTACAGCCTTAGCCAAAGAACAATTAACAAATTGTATGCTGTCGATAAAACGAACAGCTAATTTTTTAATGTGAACAATCATCGAGATAAATTTCTCTGTGCTTGTGGGTATTATATTCAAATTCCAAGAAGGAAAGCCATTGAGACCATATTTTAAAATATGGTGTAAGTCGTAGCCTCGTAAATTATGAAATACAATCGGCAGCTGTTTATAAATTCTGCGAGCCATATTACATTTCCTACAGGCTGCACCGAGATAATTACCAGTAAAATGGTCATGATCTCGAACAGCAAGGGATAAAACCTTCTTGCAAAGATAGCAGTTCCTACAAGATTTGAATTGTCGTTCCTCAGCAAAAGTCATAGGTCCTAACCGTTTTTTCCCTTCAAGCTCATAATAAGGTAGGACAATTGTGACAGCAATTTGCTCTACTTTTTTAAGAAATTGAGGTATACAATCAAGACCATAAAACTCGTAATACGATTTTCTATTGTTAAGATTATTTATTAATAAAAGACCTGCTGAAATAGGTAAATGTATTTGATGATGTTTAACATCTTTAGGTAAAACCGATTCAAAATCGGCATAAATAACAAAGGGTGGGGTGATTCTCTTTGAATGATTTTGAAACACTAAATATTTATTTTCGGGTAAAGTGTAAAGGGTTGTACCCGTTTGATTTTTACTGCATAGGGCCACATGTTTAGTGAAAGCATTGTCCATTCGAAAACCGTTAAGACAATGTGGGCACCATTTGCATCTTATTTGAATACTACAGTCATTATTACGATGGCAGTTCATTAAACGTGTAATGTTGGTCACTGCGGTGTAATGATAATTATCCTTATTTTCCAAGAGTAATAAATAAATTGGAGTACCGCCAGTAACCGTTGATCTGTGAATTATACTTAAGTGGGGGTGTTTAAAAACATAGTCATTAGGAACCTGATCATCATCAACTATCACAGTAGGGGTATAAGCCAGAACATTTATGGCGAGATTTAAGTCTAAATTTTTCTTTTCGAATTTAGGTATATTACACAATTTCATCGGACAATCCGTGACTTCATTGTAATTAAGAATATTTAAAAGATTTTCATATTTTGAAACTCTTTCAGGGTGGCTACCTATTTCATCTTTTTTCAAGAGCGCGAGAATACTATATAGAAAACACTTATGATCCTTATTTTTAACATTTATAATTGCTCCTTTAGATTTCAAATCTGCAGGTGTACGAATGTAACTATGACCAGATAGGCGACAAATAGGAGCAAATTTAGTCAGAATGAAATCAATCTCTAAGATATTAATTACTCTCCAGCCACTACCTAAATAGGTAAACTTTTCAATTTTTTCGTTTAACTTATTAACCCCCTCAATTAAAAAGTTATCCGAAAAGATCTCGGCATTATTTGAAAAGTAGTTGTCACGGATTTCCCCATCTTTTTCAAATCTTATAAGAATAGCGAATTGAATTTTGACGCTACCCATGTTATTTATTTCAGATGTTAACTTTTCAGTGATCCTATCCGTTATTATAATTTTAATTAATTGTGAATCGGCAATATCAAATCGAATAGTTCGAATGGCGCCATTTAAATTTGATTCTATTATCGGCTCAATCGCTAAAGATGATCCACCTATTTGATTTATAGTATTTATAGTATTATCATTATTTATATTTTCATTTATAGTATTTATAGTATTAATATTATCATTTATAATATCATGATTTATAGTATATATAATATTATTACATTCGTCATCACTGAGTAGAATGACTTCATTTTTAATAATTTCGTCGTCACTGATCTCAATGACTTCAGTTTTTATAATTTTATTTTTAATTTTAGACACCCTATGTTCAGCAGGTCTTTTATTAGATTTCTTTTTTGTGTTATTATTTAAAATATTTACAATTTCAATGTTATTCTTATTTATTATTTTAAACAGTTCTTGTTTATTTGTTTTGAAAGAATTTAAGTGCTGAGAATGTTGACTATAAAATTCCTTATACCTTACACTCTGGGAAGTTTTGCATATGGGGCAAATAAAAAAGTTGATGCCATTAAAAGGTTGGCGATAATATTTCTTCATATTTTTGTGGCATATCAAACTATGTCCGATTGACGATACACAGTATCGTGGGTATAATGGACCTGATAAATTATAAATATATATCAAATATATTTATAAATTATTGAAAAAATATTAATCATAAAAAGTGTATTCATAATGTAATTTTATTGTAGAGTTATTGCAATGTTTTTATTCAATATTATTATCATGTATTTATTGATATTTATATGGGGCATTTATTTTTCTATTTTAAACATTAATTTATCATGACTCCCATTTCGATAGTTAGTTTGAATATCGAAATAAACAAACAATTTGTTTTTGATATTTTTATATTTAATTATTTTGGGTACTTACTTTATAATTATATATCTGACAGTAATATGACAATTATAAGTGACAATTATATATAATAATAATAATAATAATAATAATAATAATAATAATAATAATAATAATAATAATAATAATAATAATAATAATAATAATAAATTTGTGCTAATATCGATAAATTTATTTTGGACAAAGTTCGTTATTTTCTCTATTTGATTCTCATCGTTTCGTTTCTAATTTCATGTCAAAAACTTAGTATTATTATTATTATTATTATTATTATTATTATTATTATTATTATTATTATTATTATTATTATATTATTATTATTATTATTATTATTATTATTATTATTATTATTATTATTATTATTATTATTATTATTATTATTATTATTATTATTATTATTATTATTATTATATATCATTGTCACTTATATTTTTCATATTACTGTCAGATATATAATTATAAAGTAAGTACCCAAAATAATTAAATATAAAAATATCAAATACAAATTGTTTGTTTATTTCGATATTCAAACTAACTATCGAAATGGGATTCATGATAAATTAATGTTTAAAATAGAAAAATAATAATAATAATATTAATACTAAGTTTTTGATAATAAATTAAAAGTGAAACGATGAGAATCAAATAGAGAAAATAAGGAACTTTGTCCAAAATAAATTTGTCGATATTAGAACAAATTCAATAATATTTACATTAAACTCATCACATGTAAATGGACAAAGTTCGTTATTTTCTCTATTTGATTCTCAACGTTTCACTTTTAATTTATTATCAAAAACTTAGTATTATTAATATTATATTATTATTATTATTATTATTATTATTATTATTATATTATTATTATTATATTATTATTATTATTATTATTATTATTATTATTATTATTATTATTATTATTATTATTATTATTATTATTATTATTATTATTATTATTATTATTATTATTATTATTATTATTATTATTATTATTATTATTATTATGATCAGAAGACAATAGTTGCATGCTGACTGCAAACTATATGACGATATCGAACTTTGTCCCAAATAAATTTATCGATATTAGAACAAATTCAATAATATTTACATTAAACTCATCACATGTAAATGGACAAAGTTCGTTATTTTCTCTATTTGATTCTCAACGTTTCACTTTTAATTTATTATCAAAAACTTAGTATTATTAATATTATTATTATTATTATTATTATTATTATTATTATTATTATTATTATTATTATTATTATTATTATTATTATTATTATTATTATTATTATTATTATTATTATTATTATTATTATTATTATTATTATTATTATTATTATTATTATTATTATTATTATTATTATTATGATTATTATTATTATTATTATGATTATTATGATTATTATTATTATTATTATTATTATTATTATTATTATTATTATTATTATTATTATTATTATTATTATTATGATTTTTATTATTATTATTATTATTATGATCAGAAGACAATAGTTGCATGCTGACTGCAAACTATATGACGATAGAAAAAAAAAATTAGCATAAGTATGTATATACTGTATATTTTATATACATACTTATATACATCATATACTGACATTATAGTATTAATATTTATTTATATACATTTAAAGCTTATAAAATAGACTTAAAAATAAACTTTATAAAAAATATACTTAAAAATAAATTAATACTAACAAGTCTCCTCCAAATCTGTTTCCTCCCCAATAGAAACGGGGGCATTAATTTCTCTTTCCTCCTCAATAGAAACGGTGGCATCATTTTCTGTATCAATAATAATTTATTAAATAATTTAATAAATAAATAAATAAATTTACCTAAAACATCGTCCTCAATAATAATAATTGAAGCATCGTCATCATCTTCAATTGTTATTGGTTCTAAGACAATAATAATATTAATAACTCAAATTTAAAAAATTCACCGAAAATATGTTCCAAATCCAACAGTTCTTCATTTTCAGACACATCATACCAATCTAAATTATCTGAAAATAAATAATTAGAAATATTAATAATAATAATAATAAATTACCATTGCTGTTCGTTAAGAGAGCACGTAAAATATTACTGGAATTGTTCATCGAATTTTTGGATTTTGATTTTTCAGAGACAACTTTACGAACTTATATAAATAATAAGTTTATATAAACCTGTAAAATTGACATTTTAAACAAATATTTATTCTAATTACTTGCGAATCCGGTCAGTCTTAGAATAAAGTACAATTAAATTTATTATTATTATTACCATTACAATTACTATTAATCATGTACGGATCATGCACCGTGCATGACTGAATTTTTTAATATTCTAATAATATAAAACATATTTAAAAATAATAAAACATAATAATAATAATAATAATAATAATAATAAAACATAATAATAATTATAAAATAATAAAAACACATTTTTATAAAAACATTTATTATTTAATAGACATAAGCCATCCTAAACAATGTTGTCCGCACGTACGAGTTAAAGGGTGTTGATACATTGTTTTATTATATACAATAGGTTTGCCCATCGTTTGTAGTTTCGAAACCAATAAAGCAGGATAATAGAAACCCATAGGATCGAATACATGTATCTTATCTGGTTTCATATAGATTGCAATCCAATGCTCTCCGCCGAGATGAGATGAATGGGTATTGACGATTATGGCTTGATTATTTTTCAAAAATGGTATTTTATCGAGAGGAAAAACTCCTAAAAATTCATTTCCTAATATTTGTTTTCCAATTCGATTAACCTGAACAGAACTATTTTAATAAATTAAACAGTATAAAAAACAACTTACTCCATGACAACTTTCTGTATTTCTGTATACATTTATACCAGAACGGTTCTATTTGCAGTAATTTGAACTTCATTTTCAAATACTCCATATATTATAACATGCACAGGTTCTGTAATAGCTTTTGCAAACTTTATATCTAATCGTAAATTTCCATTTTGAGGTAATTGACTCTGATTCAAATCAAAATCTGGGGCCAAAACAAATGTAAAGAATGGATATTTGGATTTGAATTCTTCAAGAGTTATGCCGCAATTCAAATTTTTATCTAAATATCCCATATTTCTAACAATACTCTGCATATATGTAGCACAGTAATTGTCACTATCGAAATCTTGAGTATATGTTTCTCGATAATCAGTATTTTTCGACAAAGTTAGAGATGTAACACCAAAGGTTTTGAAAATTGAGCTGGAGGCACTATATGAACCATTATATTGTGCTTCACCTTGAAATGTTACCAGAATAAAGTTTGGCATTCTTCTATCTCCAAATATTTGTTCCTTATAGAAGGAAGAAGCACCTTTGGCTATTGCAAATGAAACAATTTCTTTTGTTTTCAGAGGATAGATTGCATGCTTAGAATTAAGACCCAACTGATGACCTGCTAATACCGACGGATCAACTCGAACTCTTCTTACTAGTAATTTTGCATCAACTAATTGACATATTGGTTGACCAGCACCACTAGTTAATGATAAAGAAGAATCGGTTCTTTTCAGTCTAATGTGTACATTGACTCCTGGAAGTAAATATTTTGGTTGATCCATAAAATCGAGTTGTAATGATGAACACATGGTGAAAATCTTTGAGCCTTTAATCCATTTTTTCCGTTCGTCATCACTTGCTGCATAACCCATAGGAGTAAGACATGTATTTTTGGTGTCGGTATTATAATTTAAAATAGTTTCTATTATCGCCTTGTGGATATATGTATTGTTGCCACCTTCAATCTTGATATTATTAAATCCAAGAATAGCATCTTTAAAAAGTGTATGAAACAAAAAATTATTAGGTATTGTAGCATCAGCATCACCCAAAGCCTTTTTATCTTTATCTATAACCTTGATTTGAACAGTCAATAAAGTATCATTCAAATCTAAATATTCTGTTTGAGAACCATTGATGTAAAATTCTACATCATTTCTACTATCGGTAATTGAATTCATAGGAAAAACTTCCTCAAATGCCCCAAATTCTATTACAGCCTGGGGCGATGGTCTATCAAATATGCATAATTCAGATTTACCACAAATCATTTTGCAAATATAGTTCCATGTCCTTTCATTCGTTTGTTTATACGTGATATTCCATGTCTTTTACGTTTTGGAGCTGGAGCTGGAGCTGGAGGTTTTTCTTTTTGAAACATACCTGCAACCCCGGGTAAAACTTTCCCTAATTCAGCTAAAGCATTTGATTTTAGAGATGGTAATATTTTCTGTTCATTCATAATAACATCTTTTGCAGTTTTCATACCAAAACTACCAATACGTTTAAGAATAGGCAATGCAAATCTACCAATTGTTCTCAACCATCCCGATCCGTACTGTTTACCAATAAAATATGGTAATTCACCGCCAGATTGGCTATCACTATACATACTAATAATATCAGAATTAGCCATCTACTTTACGAAAATGTAATGTCAAATGAGTTTTTGAACCTTTTGGAAAGTTTATAAGTTTTCCACTATCATCACGAATATTTATTTCTATATTGTTTATACATGAACTTGCTATTGGTAAATACATGGGATTATCGATATTTATATTGACAACTTCATCATGTTCATATTTTCCAATCCATACCGATTTCAAAAGAGGAACACTGGAATCACCAACAATTATGGGTTCGATAATGTTAGTATATATGAACATTTGTTGATGATGTTCTAGTATTCTTGGTTTGCGTATACCAGTCGATTTTTCTCTATATTTTTGCTTATCTAATCCAAGTGAATTTGCCAAATTTTTATCAAATGTAACTTCGCAAATATCCTCATTCAAACTGAAGGTAAACATCAAATCTTTCACAATTTCCAAATTTTTAAATATGTGTGAACAATTGAACTTTAAATATTTAAGTAATACATCAAGTTTATCAAAATATAATTCATCAGCAAAGGTGAATGATTCTTCAACTTCATCATTATACGACACAGATATTTTGATTTCTTCTTTCACTATACTGTTTGCTTCAAATAGATTAAAACGTAATAAATACTCGGTCTCCGTAACAATATTTTTCAACTTATTGCAACCCATTCGTTTGGCATCTTCAATAGTTTCGAATGTTATTGTAAATGGTTTAAAATCACAACTGATATTTAATCCATCCTTGTAAAATATATAGCAATGCGAATCTAATATTTGGTTCGGAATATGATATGTTTTATCATAATTACTGATAATAAAGATACCGCTACATGTTTTCACAATATTCCTTTTGAAATCAATCTTACATTGACTATAAAATGGGAATGTGTTGTACACGAATGTAAAATCTTGCAGTGCAACTTCCCAGTCACCATTTAAAGAAATCGGATTCTGGAGATTGACCATAAATTTACTGGCTTGATTGTCTGGATGAATTAATGGGCAACTATTGCTCGGTAAAATAGTATAAAAATTCACTTTACTAGGTCCTTTGCTGATATCCATGACGGGTTTTGATAACCATGCCATTTGACATAGTATTGTTTATCCTTGCCGACCTTTTTAGTTTTCAATATTTTTTGAATTCTAAATACCTTTGGAGGAGGAATGACTTGTAATTCCTGCTCATAAAATTTCCCTTGTACAATATTATTATCACTGTCTTTGATGACATACATTACAGGATTCTGTTTAGTATTTATTTTTGAAATTACAAAGACTTCATCACTCCAATTTGTATCAAAATTTTTAATAAATGGTGATGCACTAATTTTACTAATTCTAACATGATCACCGACTTTATATTTAGGTTTTGCAATTTTTACAGATTTCTTAGAATAGAATGTTTTTGATGTAATATCAACCGGTCTTAATCCATTCAGTCCTCGATGTGATGAATGATTATAACTTGTTATTATTTTCGGTAAAGCATTTACCCATTTTTTATTACCTTGATGCACGAACAATTTCTTTAATCTATCTCTCAATGTTCGATTAAATCTTTCAACATGGGCAGCTTTGTATTGAGAATGTACCGAGTAGTGATTTATTTTCAGTTTATCGAGGACTTGCTTAACTTTGCTATTGTAGAATTCTTTACCTAAAATAATAATAATAATAATAATAATAATAATAATAATAATAATAATAATAATAATAATAATAATAATAATAATAATAATACCCAAATCTGTTTGCAAGTTATTAGGATGTCCATCTTTAAATAAAATATTAATTGCCTTGGACATTTCATCTGCAGATTTTGCCTTGACTGGTATTGCTCGTGCAAACCTGCTGTATACATTAATACATGTTAAAATATATTTATTCCCATTGTTAATTTTCGAATAGGGTATCATCTCCATTTATATCGTAAAGAATAAATTGATTTAATTACTCTATAATATAACATATATATATATATATACTTGATTTTTATAAATATTCAGTAGAAATGTTGACAAATATTAATTATAGAGGTCGTGTGTCTTTGGAAACTGTTGGTATGATGAATTTCCCCAAGTGTAAACCACAACAATATGTTGACAAAACTGGAAAATATACTATTATATTTTTCAAAAATGGTAAATGTCGTATAATGGGTTGTAAGAAGCCTATCGAATTCGAGAATTTGCAATATAATATCAAAGATATTCAAGTTCAAAGTCTTACTATAGCTACCAAGGTTGAACAATCTATTAATTTGAATAATTTAGCAAAGTTATTAGATGGAGATTGTATATATGAGCCTGAATTATTTCCCGCTCTGCGTTATACAAAATATAATCCACTATGTGTAAATATATTTTCGAGTGGTAAAATAGTTGTACTAGGTATTAAAAATTTAGATTTTCATACTATTGTTGAAGGAATTATAAACGATGTAAAGGATTTGATTGGATCTTTAACAATTTCTTCAAATATAAGTAACGAGGATTTGCTTGAATATTTATTCAACAATGATTGAACATGAAGGTAACTGTTTTTATTTTAAATTTACTGATTTTTGTTTAGAAACTATACTAAAAATTTTGATTGATAAAATTGAAGATTTTTATCCGAATTTGAACAATTCCTTAATGTATTGTGCTCCAGAAGTTGTGTTTTACAAAATTTATGAAATAACTGGAATAAATGTAATAGATTTAATTCATATGGATCATGCTACGATTACATGTTATACCGATGATGTTGAAAATTGTGATTTTTGTAAAAATAATATGCAGAATACTTGTGGGGATGATAGTTGTACATGTTTTGTAAATCTACAGAAACGAGAAATAATTCATGCATTACTTGTGGAATTGCGAAAAAATGTATTGTTGTAATAAAATATAATTATATTTGTTTTGTGATAACCTTAATTAACCTATAATATTTCTTTGTGTACAATAAATCATTTCAGACTTTGTTATTTAGCATAAAATGAACTAGTTGATCACGTTTTGATCATGCCTTTCACTTGAAACTTGTTTACAATGAAATTAGTATAAAATATCTGGTTCAAATTATTAAATATTATAACTACAAATGGATAATCAAATTACAGGTTTGTTGTCGTTTACACATATTCCATTTATTAGTTTTTTAATCTAGGAGTTTTGAAGAGAAAAAATGCAGATGCCGCTCAGGAATTCGGAAAAAGGAAATTTAAAGAAGCGACATTATCCACGGAAACCTTGGTCAATGTTCGAGTGGATACAAAAAAGCCAGTCGAATTCATGCAATACAAACTAAATTATTTGTATTGTCCAATTTCCTATACATTTAAGGTAAGTTTCTATAAATTATTTTGGATTTTATTATTATTATTTATTGTTAGGAACCAGTAACTCTGGAAAAATGTTTCTACAATGTGAGACTTTCCAAAATCAAGTTTCACGACAAGATGCTATTGGGACAATTATTTCAGAGGATCAATGAAAATATTGAATTTGATGATGAAGATATGTTCATTAGAAACGATTTGGATATGATTTCCAATGGTGGTAAGATGAGCAAAATAACCTGCATGGTTACCATATTAATTCAAGGGTATAATGTAAGCAGAGACCGAATCAAACCAATTTGGAAAATTATAAAAGCCGAAGATAAGTTTGAAGAGGAACATTGTTCATGTTAAATTTATTTAATACATCTTTATTAGTGTTTTGGTGTTTTTAAATCATTGAAAATAACTAAAGTTTTAAATTTATTAATCTTCAATACAATCTCTTTTCATTATATTTTCAACAATATGATCAATACAATTAGTAGAAACAATAGATTCATCTTCTTGTTTAGATTCATTTGGTAATTTATTTGTTGTAGAATTCTCAATACATGACTTAAGTTCTTCACTAGGCAAATCAGTATATTCATCTTCTTGCTGGGAAATATTTTCAGATTCATATGACATATCATCTTCATTAATTTCATCGTCTGAATACGGCCATTTTAATTTCTCTGAAACATTCATAAATTCTCTAATTTTTACATTAGATATTTCCTCTAATTTTTCAATCAAAAAGTTGATTATATATGCTAAATAAAAAAAAATTAATAAACATAAAATTCATATTTTACCTTTTTCCGACATGGTTGAAAATAATTAAAATGAAAAAATAATTATGTTTATACTATTATTCAAAAGCAACAAGATGATCGATAGATAGATTATAAGAAAAATTAGATATTTCAACACGATACATATAATAAAAAGACAAGCAAACTTGCAATGATATTTAACGTTTCAGTTTTTACATTTTTTAAAATATTTATTTCAATTATTTCGACAACACAAAAAGTGCCAATTTTTTACTAATTAATTTTCAGCCTAACCCACAACTTTTCACAAAAATCCAAAAAAAAAAAACAGAAATAGTCGAATAGAAATGTAAGAAAATTGGAATCAGAGTTAAAAAGGAATTGTATAAAGAATAGTTCATAACCTAAAGCCCATTGTCGGCTTAATTCAATAATTTCTTTTTTATTTTTTGTGAATTTATTTTATTAATTTTAATTTCAATAATTTTTATTTGCTGTAAAATTGAAATGTTTACATTACATGTGCAAATAGACTTTAAATTGTGATTAGTTAAAATATTACGTCAGAGATTATCTAACACCACAATCAAGTCCATTTGATATATAAGAAATATTTTACCAACGAAATTTAAAAATGACCGATTCGGAACGATCAAAAACCTCGGTGGAAATGAAGAATGAATCAGAAAGAATAATAATCATTCCGATCGACAAAAGTGAAGTCAGCCGATGAGCATTGGACTAGTATTCAAACAATATGATGAGAAAATATGATGTCGTTCATTTGATTCACATAGTTGAGCCCATATATAACACGATTGCTGTAGGAATCGGAATGGAGGCTGGCTGGCTGCCGATGGAAGAGTTGGATGCGAAAATTCAAAAGCAAATTGACAAAGGCAAAGCGTTAGTGATAGATTATATACATAAATTAACTGAAAAGGGTTGGAAATGCAAAGGCTTCATCCGGGTGGATTCAAGAGTTGGAGAATGCATAATCTCTGTCTGTCACGACCATCGGGCTGATGTCATACTAATGGCAAATCGAGGAGAAGGTTTATTAAGGCGAACATTTCTGGGCAGTGTAAGTGATTACGTTCTTCATCATGCCGATAAGCCAGTCATTATTGTGCCACCTTTGCATCATTAGCAATTTTTCACTTTTTGGATCTTTTGATTATTATTCAAATAAAATTATGAGAAATTATATTTTATCTTTAATTTATTGATATTTGACAAAAATTCTTTTAAAATAATGAATTTATTTGTATGAGAATAAAATATTTTATTTTTAGAGCATTTTTTAAAAAAATTTTTAAAAATAAGAACCCGTTTACAGTTGGCCACCAAAATTTAAATAGATGTCCATCGATGGCCAAGATTGTAGGTAGTCATCAATGACCCTCGCCATATCAGATCTGCAATCGTGTTAAAGTGAAAAGATGGGAATAAAAATACAGAAAATAATTATTTTCTATTTTATCGTTTTGAATAATGCATTTTTATTTCGGTTTGTTTTAATTTTCCTAAGTTGGTATTTACAAAATAATTACTTTCCATATTTTTCTACCGCAGACAAATTAGAGCTTAGATGTAGAAATTCATTTAACCTTGTTTTATGAAATTTAACCTTCATTCTCAACTTTTATTTCAAATATTTTTTTTTGTTGAATTGATTTGTATAGTGAACGGAAATACAGGTAATAATATCATGTGTATAGTGAACGGAAATACAGGTAATAATATCATGTTTTAAACTATGTTTCAAATAATAATAATATTCAAACTAAACCAAATTTACAAACTACCGCGCCAGCCCCTTCGGGGCGGGCGAACGGCGGTTGTGTATGTCGATGATTTTAATTTTTATTAAATGCATTTGTTTGATTTCAGAATTCGATTTGTGTGACTAACCTTGTTAAATTTGAGTTGATGTATTCGAGGGGAAAAAAAATTGACCTTGACCTTAAAAAACTTGACCTTGACCTTAAAAAATTGACCTTGACCTTAAAAAATTTGACCTTGACCTTAAATTTTGACCTTGACCTGTCCTGGAGGTGACACATCTTACTACTAATATTGAATAATGAATGTTCCGTTCAGACAAAGCTAAACGACATATAAAAAGCATAATGTCACTTAAAATAAATAATTACACGAAGTTAAACAAAATTAGATAAAAAAAGATTAAATATTAAGTAAAACAAAAATAATAAAAGAATAGCCCAAGTAGTTACACGCGTAGCACATTTCAACGTACAAAAACACAAAAGAAATCACCGTAAAGAAGCACAAATTATCAAAAAATATCATCTTATCCAAGAGGTAAGAGTGATATGAAAAGGTAATCATTCAAGCAGTCAGAAAAATAAGAAAAAGAGAAAAATTAAAATAAGAAATAAAAGACAGACAATCAAATTAATTGGAATTCGAAACAAAAATTAAGATAATAAAATAATCCAACAAAATACCTATGATCGATTCTAATTGGTTGAATCAGTTGATAAAATAGTATATAAGGCAACTTCTCAACAGAAGAATCACCACTTTTTAATCATTTTCAACTTTTAATTTAGTCACTTTTTCAGTTGAACTTAAAATTAATTTTAATTACTTGTTTCAATAATTAACCATTTTATGTTTTCCACATTCAAAGACCGAATTTCTAAAAAAATTAAAATGGCTGGGGGGGGGGGGGGTTGAGTCTGAGTTAGACAGCTCATTTCTAGATACTTTCATCTCATGAAGATAATACTATCAAGCTTATAACATTTTCCTATAAGTAAATTCGAGAAATGTATCTGTATAACTGCATTAATATACAAAACAAATCACTGAAGAAAAGAATTAGTATAAAAATATATTAATATCACCCATAAAAACAACGTTTCCAATCTATTGATTAAATCTGTCATTGATAACGAATAAATGGCACTGATCAGACTGATATTCTTCAAAGATATTTATATTCCCGATTTCCATCGTTAATTGATTAATCTGCTTTTTTGTTAGAATTTTCCACAAATATTTAACAGTTTTCATTAAGACAATCCAGATATTGAACATTTTGCAATACAATTACAAATAGGGTGCTGCAACAATAATTTATATTATTATAAAAATATCTTCCAGTAGTTTTCCAATCAGATCAAAATCCAGATTTCGAACATTGAACAGGTAAATTACTAAGGCGTTCAAGAAAATAATTTATATTATGAACTGTTAGTATTAATCCAATCACAGATCACAATTCTCAGCTAACAATGTGCACAGTTAACATTAGTAATATGAGTTGATCGTTTCAATGAAATAAGGAAAAAATAAGTAATAAAAAATTATTTGTTTTTTTTCTTAAATTATTTTAAAAATTAAAATTTTACATTTTTATGTAAGATTTTTTATGTATTTTCACTTTAATATTTGATATTTGATATTTGATGTTGATATTTGAATCCCATCCGAAAGTGATAATGATTTGGCTGCGATGTCCGTGCTAGATGAAAAATTTCTTCTGAATTGTTACTGCAAATTTTATTGGTGAGCTTCATCTTTTCTTATATTCTTCTTTTTCTTTATTTCAAAACGTGAGTATTTTTGTTTGATATTTCGAGCATTATTGGGAAGATCAATCTTCTCCGCATTATATTGAAAAGATCGATCTTCTCCTATTTCTGGTTATTGTTTTTCCCTTTTATAAAAACTTAAACCATTCAATGTTTCGTTCGGATCAAGGCAATATATTTGAAATTCAGTTATTGTTGGAATTATTGGATAAAATAATATATTCAAGCCCGTATCATCATAGCACAAATGAATTAGTAGATAGACAATTTAGATAAAATGGTCTTTACATTAATAGAAAAACGATATAACGGTAAGATTGGTAAGAAATATAACTAGATGTTGAATTCATGTTAATACCTTAATACAGCAGACAACAGGATTTTCATTTTCAGAAATAGTACTTGGCCGTATGATATGCCGACAACAGATTGAGACGGAAAACTCGGATTTAGAAAGCATCAATATAGATAAAAAAAGATAAATTCTTTTCGTATTTCCTCTAAATAAACAAAAGAAGAGATCAAATAAAATATTAACAACTTCCAAAAATCTCAATATTGGAGATTTTGTATTTGCAAAGCGAGAAAATATAAGAAAGCTGGATGAACATTATCAAGGACTGTATGCAGAGCCGGATCTACTATTAGGCCAATTAAAGCCATCGCCTCAGAGCCCCAAGCAAAATGTGGCGCTTCGATTTAGTAAATACGAAAAAGACACTGGTTATCTTTTTACGAATAATTTTAAAAAATCTCATTTGAAACTATCTAAAATTTTTTAGAAAAATTACAGTGATTTCCTATTTTAAATGTCAAAAAAAATTAATAATATTTTTGGCTTCAGAGCACCATTGAGCCAAATCCGCAGTGATTGTATGAAATAATAGAACAGATTCGCGAAAGAAGTTATAAACTGAAAAATATCAACAGAAATTAAATTATAATACAGAGAAGATTGATCTTCCCAATAATGCACGAAATACGAAACAAAAATACGCACGTTTTGAAATAAAGAAAAAGAAGAATATAAGAAAAGATGAAGCTCACCAATAAAATTTGCAGTAACAATTCAGAAGAAATTTTTCATCTAGCCCGGATATCGCAGCCAAATCATTATCACCTTCCGATGGGATTCAAATATCAACATCGCAATTTATAATTAATAAATTTTCGTTGTTATTTATTGTTTTTTCATAGTTACTACATTCGATTTCTGAGACAAGTCTAAAGTACTTTTGCATATGTAACAGGATTTAAATTTTTTAGAATAAAGAACAATGGACAACCGTGAATATAAAGGAAATATTAAAGTGAAAATACATAAAAAATCTTAAATAAAAATGTAAAATTTTAATTATCAAAATACCTTTAAAACATTCTGTAAACTTTGAAATTAAAAATATTCAGTATATATATTCAGTATATATTCAGATGTAATTTGATTGGACAGATATTTTCACTGAGACGATACAATAAACACTAATTTGCAAATTTTAGGTGAGAATTGTGATCTGATTGGACAACTACTGGAAGATACTTTCATAATAATATAAATAGTTGTTGCAGCACCCTATTTGTAATTGTATTGCAAAATGTTCAAAATCTGGATTGTCTTAATGAAAACTGTTAAATATTTGTGGAAAATTCTAACAAAAAAGCAGATTAATCAATTAACGATGGAAATCGGGAATATAAATATCTTTGAAGAATATCAGTCTGATCAGTGCCATTTATTCGTTATCAATGACAGATTTAATCAATAGATTGGAAACGTTGTTTTTATGGGTGATAGCTTAATATATTTTTATACTAATTCTTTTCTTCAGTGATTTGTTTTGTATATTAATGCAGTTATACAGATACATTTCTCGAATTTACTTATAGGAAAATGCTATAAGCTTGATAGTATTATCTTCATGAGATGAAAGTATCTAGAAATGAGCTGTCTAACTCAGACTCAACCCCCCAGCCATTTTAATTTTTTCAGAAATTCGGTCTTTGAGTGCTGAAAACATAAAATGGTTAATTATTGAAACAAGTAATTAAAATTAATTTTAAGTTCAACTGAAAAAGCGACTAAATTGAAAGTTGAAAATGATTAAAAATTGGTGAATCTTCTGTTGAGAAGTTGCCTTATATACTAATTTATCAACTGATTCAACCAATTAGAATTGATCATAGGTATTTTTTTGATTATTTTATTATCTTAATTTTTGTTTCGAATTCCAATCAATTTGATTGTCTGTCTTTTATTTCTTATTTTAATTTTTCTCTTTTTCTTATTTTTCTGACTGCTTGAATGATTACCTTTTCATATCACTCTTACCTCTTGGATAAGATATTTTTTGATAATTTGTGTTTCTTTACGGTGATTTCTTTTGTGTTTTTGTACGTTGAAATGTGCTACGCGTGTAACTACTTGGGCTATTCTTTTATTATTTTTGTTTTACTTAATATTTAATCTTTTTTTATCTAATTTTGTTTAACTTCGTGTAATTATTTATTTTAAGTGACTTTATGCTTTTTATATGTCGTTTGGTTACTTTATTTACATAATTATTTTACACTTATTTTTATTTTTTTAAGAGCCTATCACTCTGGGTCTTAACCCAACAAATAGATTCATTCGCTTAGAGCACAACACAAAAGTATTATCAAGTTTTAAAAATTTACAAAACAAACAATTAAAATGTGTAGAAAAAATTCTAAGACTTTTGAATTAAAACTTTTGACCTTGGTGAGCTTCAATCCTCGTAAAACCTTGTAAGGTATGGGCCAACATGTTCTCCATTGAAGTGCCAATTTTTTAAATCGAGTTTGAACAAGAATATTTTTTAGCCTTTGAAGGCTTTGACTCATCATAGTTTAGCCCTTGAAGGTGTAAGTAGCACCATAATATAGAACACACACGATCTTATTTAAACACTAAAGATTGTAACCATAAAAGGTTTGGAAAAATCGTTTAAAAAATGAATAATGGATGATGGATCCCGTAATTAATTAGTTCAATAATTTAAACCCATGCTATTTATCATGCCATGAGTACGAATGAGGAGAAAAGGGTCACACCGTGTGCGATTTAATTGTCAGATTTTGGCAAAATTCAGAGCCAAAAATGGAACCATATTATCAAACAGTTGTTCCTGGGTTTCAGTAAGAATTCTAACCTTACGATGACGCGGACAAAGATGTGCAGCTTCCCGTGGGAATGGTAAAACAGAACTCAGCTCTCAACGCAGTGCAGTTAGTGTTAGCTAAAATTGTCTGAGAGGTGCATGGCGCACTAACTCGGCTTAAAGGAGTTGAAGGCGAGAATCGAGGCGGTACAATACCTAGCACTGGCGGTTAATTATGTTATTTATCGGAAAAGATTGGCAAAAATACTTAATAAAAATCGGTCACCCGATATGTGAATTTTCCGGAAGGCAGTTAGTAGTGTGTATATATCCCTAACCAACACAACCCCCCAAGCTTTCATGCCTCCATTTCACTTAAACTATTAAAAAAACGCCCTAAAATCTATACTTTTATCGAATAAAAAATTTTATGAAAATAGTAAAACTGCTCTGAGAGGACAGTGGTATTTTTTTTTTCCACTGTCCTCTCAACAGTTTTTTTGATCCGGATCATTTTTTATTTATTTATTTATTATTTTTTTTTTTTTTTAATTTTTTTTTTTTATTCAACCTCTTTCGTTTATCGAATCTCTTCCAATATACAAGCTGGCCAGACTCATACATCAGAATCAATCCGATAATAGCAGCACACCTTATTATTCGCTTCTCGCTCACGAAGTCGATTTCAACGGCGTTTTAAGTGTGCTGCTCGAAAGTACAAATGAATTCGAAAGCGAATCCGAAAGAGGTCCGAAAACAACCAAGAAATAAATGTGCACATTATAGAATCGATCCGGGGGTGTTCGAAAGACTGGTGGCGATAATTACCGGTTCGCCACCATCACCCGTTTCAATATTTTTTTTTTCATATTTATGTTTAAAAAATAATTAATTAATAAAAAAATAAAATATACAAGATGTATTTCCTAAGATACCCACACTATATATTTTTTTAATATTTATTTTCAAAAATTATTTTCAATATTATTTTCAAATTTTTAATATTATTTTATGTTGAAAAAAAATATTTTTTTTTTCATATTTATGTTTAAAAAATAATTAATTAATAAAAAAAATAAAATATACAAGATGTATTTCCTAAGATACCCACACTATATATTTTTTTAATATTTATTTTCAAAAATTATTTTCAATATTATTTTCAAATTTTTAATATTATTTTATGTTGAAAAAAAAACTAACCTCAGACGTGATTTGAACCACTATCCATTTGTACAACTGTGCCAGTCTATTCCCACTGCGCCATCAAGGTTCGAATTTTTTGTCATTTTTTAAATTTTTATTATAAAAATGAATAATATAAATCTTAAAATTCAAGAAAAAAATAAATTAAATCTTGATTATAATAAAGAATTTACTCATGAAATACAAAAAATCGATATTTTAAAAATCTCTCCAACTTCAGGATCTATAGCAAACTTAAATCGTAGGGGTGATATAGTTTTTCAATCTCTTCAAACATCAAACCCAATAGATATTTGTAATGCCAAATTATATTATAAAATTGAATTAGAAATTGAAGCAAACAAAGATATAACCCTAGAAAATAATTTCTTTCCAAATTTATTCTCCAACATGAGATTAAAACTAGGATCATCAGAAATTGAAACTGTTTTACATATAGGAGTATATTCTACAATGTTAAATTTTATTTTGACTGGTTGTGATTATAAAAATGAATATGGTGAATTAACAGGTTGGATTCCTGATGTTAATAAAGGGGATTTAGATAAAGATGGTTTAGATGTAAATTATGCTTACTATAAAAGAGCTGAACTTTATAAGTTGAAAAAATTTGAAGGTTATTTTGAATTAAAACACTTGTTCGGATTCCTTCAAAACTATAACCGGGTGCTCCATAATGTTTTTATAGAACTCATCTGTAATAGACTAGAAGGTGATAAAAGATTGTTCTATGGAGCTGCAGATACAAAAGCTAAATTAAAATTATCAACACTTGAATTGCATATACCTGAATGGACATTAAATCCACATTCTGAAATCAAACTCCTTGAAAGATTAAATTCCAACAAATCTATAAATGTAAATTATTTAAATAGAATCTGTAGTGAATTCAGTATGACAGAAGGCTCAACTTATTCTATAAAGGTAGCAAATTTAGCATACCGACCAAGATATATCTTGATTGGATTCAAAGAAACAGATTCATCTTTCCAAAAAAATAACAATCTATTTATTCAAAAGATTGGAGATGATAATTTAAAAACAATCCAAATTCAATTAAATAGTTCTTATTATCCAATAAATAGAATGGAATTTAATATTGAAAATAATGAAAACATATTCCCATATCTAAATTATATTGAAACATGTTATGATTTTAAAATTGAACCGCAATTAAGTTTAGAAGATTTCAAAAATTTATATTCTATATTTTGTATAAATGTATCAGACCAAGATGATCGCCTAGCTATAAATAATGTTGATGTTACACTTCATATAACAAAGGATTCTAATTTTAAAGCTAAAGTATATACATTAATATTAGAAGAAAAGAAAATAGAAATGAAATTATATGGTGGAAAGATTTCAATAATTGAAAATGTTAGGGGAGATTCTTAATATTTTAACATTTTAAAATGTCTCTAAATAAATCCTATTGGAGATGTGAAACTTGTAATTGTCAAGTTACAAGACATCATAAAGCAAGTCATCTAAAAACTAAAAAACATATAGGAGGCGACCTACAATCTTCAAAAACAACATCCAGAATCTTGAAACCTTTTACTACTGAAAAATATCCAGGTGAAAGACATTTATTCCGTCACAACTATACTGGACCAGGAACAAGATTAGATATTAGATTAGATGAAAATAATAATCCTAAACAAGGAGAAGAACCAATAAATAGAATTGATCAAGCAGCTTTAAAACATGATATTGCTTACAACTCAGAAGATCTTAGAGATAGACACATTGCAGATGTTAATTTAATACATGATTTAAATAATATTCAAAATCCATCAAGCAAGGAAAAGATTCAAAGAGCTCTAGTTAAATTAGCAATGAAAGGTAAGATTTTCTTAGGAGCAGGACTTCCTATGGGCGCAGGACTTCCTAGAAAAGCAAAAGATGTTGCTAATAAAAAGATTATTGAACAAGCAGAGATTGAGAATCACCCCCCTGAACAACACCTCGAGAATGCATCGAAGACTAGTTTATTAACCCCAACAGAATCACAAATAAAATATGCCAACGAATTACACCATGAATTTAGAAAAAATAAAAAATATTTAAAAGTTCAAGTACATGAAAAAGATCAAACATGGTCTGCTGATTTAGTCTTTATGCCAAAATCATCAGACCCTGAAAAATATAAAATAATTTTAACTGTAATAGATTTGTATACAAGATTTGCTTTTGCAAGATGTTTAGAAAATAAAACAGGATATTCTATTACAGAAGCATTTGAAAATATATTTGAACAACATCAAAGAATTCCAAAATATTTATGGTGTGATAAAGGAACAGAATTTTATAACAAAGTTTTTACAAAGTTTTTAAATGAAAATGATATTAAATTATATTCAACAGAAAACGAAGGAAAAGCAGTCGTAGTTGAAAGATTAAATAGAACATTAAAAAATAAAATGTGGAAATATTTTACTGCTATTGGAAAACAAAAATGGAACAATGAATTGTTACAAAAGATTGTAAATGAATATAATAATGATGTACATAGTTCTATAAAATCAACACCTTTAAATGCTTCCTTGAATGCTGAAACCATTAAAGTGGTAAATATTGAAAATGATGTTATTGTTGATACAACCCCTATAAAACCAAAATTTAAAATTGGTGACCGCGTAAGAATATTTAAATATAAAAATAAATTTGAAAAAGGATTCACAGCAAAATGGACAAATGAAATTTTTATTATAAATAAAATACATCATACAACTCCAATAACATATGGTATCATCGATTTAAATAATGAAAAAATATTAGGTAGATTTTATAATAATGAACTACAGAAAACAGATTTCTAAATCGACAAGCTCTAAAATAAACTTTTCCACATTTCAGCTTCTTCTCTATCCAAATAAATATAATTATATTTTTCTTTCCAATGATTATCAACAAACATATCAAACATATTCTTATCAGGTTCAACATTTGAAAATAAATCATTATAAATCATATTCTTATCACGCTTGTCTAATTTAAAAAATATAAAACAATTAGAATTATTTCTTATAGAGTTTTTATCTAAAGCATAATATGTTTGAGATATATAAATAACATTACAATTATTATGTCTACCTCGTGTAAAGTAACTCTTTTGAATCTCTTGATTTTTCATGTTAACAACATCATCAAATATAACTAGATTCTTTTTATCTTTAGGAAGTAAATCACAATGTAAAACATCTTCAGGTTTATTAGAGAATAAGATCTGGATTCCATCCCCTATATAATCATTTTTATTAATATATAGAGGACTTTGTCCATCTGATTCTAAAATCTTTTCCTTGTACCAATCAACCATATCACAAGGATGAAAAACCTCTTCGGGATATGTATGTTGATTTTTAAAAATATCAATTATAGCTTTTTTAGTTAATTTATTTTCAAATCCACATTTCAAAAGTTGTAATTCCGGTTGGTTAATGGTTGTAGAATAAAAGATTAAATTATTATAATCCAAAAAACCATCTTCTAATAACATTCTCATAAGAAGAACATTCTTTCCACATCCAGAAGATCTAATAATTAATAATCTAAAATTATCAGGAAATACTTTATTATTAAATTTACTCTTATGTCTATTTAAAATTGGTTTCCAAGTATCCATTTTTATTTATTATAAAATGACAACACAAAACCCTACAGAGGAATCTTTGCAAGAATTAATAAATTCAAATAAAAATAAATCAGTAGTAATCTCTGGTAAAAAATATTTTATTGGAAAACATGTAAAAGAACAAGTTAAAGAAAGACTAAAGGAAGGAGAGGGTAAGGGTCAGGGCCAGGGGGGCTTTCTTCCATTAGCTGCTTTAATACCTGCAATCATTGCTGGTTTATCAGGTGCTGCTGGAATAGCTGGAGGAATTGCAACTACAGTTCAAAAAGCTAAAGAATCTCAAAAGACAGACTTAGAAAAAGAAAAACTACAAACTGAAATCAATTCAATGAAGAAGGTAGGGCAAGCTAAAGGGGGAGTGTCCGTTGGAAAGGGTCTTTATCTTAACCCTTATAAGGAGACTTCCTCCAAGGGAAAGGGCGCTGGTCTCTATCTTGATCCTTATAAAGGTAGAGGTTTAAATGATTTTTTAAAAAATCAAATTTCTACATCTGAATCTTTATCTTCAAAAGATAAAGATGATTTAAAAAAAATATGTAAATCTTTAAAGAATGGATGTCTTTGTAAAACTAAAAATGGTAAAGGATTGTATTTGAAACCCTTTCCAACGGATCCTTTACCAAAATGATACCATTTTTAATACCATTAAAATGGTATATGAAGAAAGATTAGCACTTTTAAAAAAATTACAATCTGAACAAGATAAATATAATAAAAAAGATTTAATTCAAAATACTGAATCTAGAATATTAAATGATGTAATAACACAACAACAAGAGCCAACAATTAAAGCTATAGAGGGATTAAAACCTAAAGAGTTAGAGTTTGATAAAAAACAACAAAAAGAATTAGAGTGGAAGGAAAAAGATAAAGAAGAAAAGGATAAAGAAGAAAGAAATCAAAGAAAACGTAGAAGAACCTCTGATGTGAAAGAAGAAGAAATGTTTTTAAAAACAAAACCTCTTAAAATTGATCCTAAAATTAGAGAGGGTTTAAGTAATTCAATTAAACCCACATTTCATATTAATTCTGAAGGATATCAAATAATAACAATTAATAAACAAAACTTTACTTTGTATACAACTTCAGAAAATAAATCACATATTCATTCACAAAATGTTTATAATAATGAATATTTAGACTTTGAATTTACAGATGATTTTTATAGATTACTTTGTGGATATCCTTCAGATAATCTTCTGGAAATTGAAAAATATTTAAATTTAATAAGATTAGTGCGTGGTAGTTCTAAATCAAAACATATTCAAGATTTAAAGAAATATTTAAATAAAAATGAAAGGGGTTATATTGTTACAGAAGGTCAGGGCCAGGGTCAGGGAGAGGGAAAGGGCGAGGGTCAGGGCAAGGAGATAAACCCAATCAATCTTTTTATTGAATTAAGAAAACTATTAGCAGCTAAAAAAGCAGGACATAATAATTTAGATTCTGATATTTTAAAGATTTCTAAAGAATTATTAAAACAAGGAATAATTTCAAAAGATAAATTTAATAAGTATACGAAGTTATAAAATATAAAATGACTCCTTCAATATTAGATTTTTTAAAAACATTTGGAATAAATACAAAAACAAATTTTGATTTAAAAGATTATGCAGATTATTTAAATTTAAAAATAAAAATATTAATGAATGATGAATTGTCGAGTCTGAAAGAAGACACTCCAAAGAATATCATTATAAATTATCAAAATTCAAATGAAAAAGGATCTCATTGGGTTTGTATATATAATAAATCTATCTACTTTGATTCTTTTGGGATTAAACCCACTAAAGAAGTTGAAGACTATCTCTCGGACTACACTTTTAATTCTTTACAAGTTCAACCTAATAATACTAAAATATGTGGTATTTTAAGCTTATATGTTTTGTATAGATTGAATAAATCCAAAGGAGAAGGTTTCACTTCCTTAATCCAAGAAATTTATAATGATTTAAAATCTATACTATGAAAATGGAGCTTCGCAACCTTCCGGAAGATAATTTAAAAAAAATGGTAAACATAATGTCAGATAAATATTCAAGAACTTTATCTATAAATTCAAAAGAATCAGACTTTACTATAAACTTTCAAGATTCAATTAAATTAGATCAAAATTTAAATTATGAATTAGGACTATTATGGTTTTGTGCTTATAATACTATTTTTAATATAACTAAAGATAATAACATATTTTATTATATAAGCCCAAAATCTACAGATAAGATTATAATAACAATCGAACCCGGAGCTTATGAGATAAAAGATTTAAATAATATACTTTCTAAAAAAACAAATGGAGTCATTAAAATTAAAATGGATTTACCAACTTCAAAATGTATAATGACTTTAGAGAATATAGGAATTCATTTTCAAAATAATAGTTTCTTTAGAACAATTTTAGGATTTACACGAAACCATTATATCACACCTGTAGTTGAGAATATAACATCAGAAAATATTATAAAAATAATAAATACAAACACAATAAATATTCATTGCGATTGTATAACAGGTTCTTATAATAATGGTAAACAAACAAATGTTTTATATTCCTTTCCCTCAAACACAGTTCCTATGGGATATAAAATAGTTGAAAGAATGAATCCTCCAAATTATTTACCTTTATGTAGAAAATATATAATGGATATTAATTTTAAAATTCTTAACCAAGAAGGAGAATTGGTTGATTTTAATGGAGAAGAGATTTCAATGTATTTACATTTGAAACAGGTTTGAATACGAAGTTCCACATGTCATTTTAAATTATTAATAAATGAGTTCTTATATTCCATGTAATAGAGGTGGTGGAACAATAAAAACAGGGTTTAATACAGAAGAAATATTAACTTTAACAGAAAATAAATATATTAATGAAAGAGGTGATTCAATGAAGGGTGATTTAATTTTAAATGGACACAAGATAAAAGAATTATCTTTTCCAACTGATGAAGCTGATGCAGTTAATAAAAATATGTTGATGGTGTTAAAAATTATACTGATTTAACAACAACAAGAATTGAAAGTTCATTAACAACAAAAATGGATTCAATGGAATCAAAGCTTAATAATATCGAACAACGATTTAATGATAAATTTGACAAGTTACAAAGTCTGTTAACTGAACAAGTTGTAAAGTTAAATACTACCATATTAAACTCTAAAGATAAACAAATTATGAATACTAAATTTAATACAATATATAACATAATAAATGAGATGATTACATCATTTAATAAAAGACTTTCAAATTAGAATCTCATACAACACACATTAACACCACACATAGTATTAGAAAAAGAGCTGCTGAATTAGAACAGAATAAAACATTATTACCCCATACATATAAACATTTTATAGAACCAAGTTTAATAACAACAAATAGTAAATCCTGGAGTGTTTTTATGATTGTAAAGATTATTGATCCTTATTTCTTTTTATTTGATGATGATAATGAAAGAATGAAATGGTTTGTGAAATGTGATTATAATAGTAAGCTTGAAAAGGGTGATGTTATAATGACTAGTTATGATTTATCACACGGAGATTGGTATGTTAATACTCATTCACATGGACCACATAAAGTTAAAAGTAAGAATATTCATTTTTCTAGTTCACTTGTACAATATATAGATTTAATATTTATGAAAAAAAGGTTGATGTTGATGAAGTTCGTAAAGCATTGATGGAATTGTATAAAGATATTCTCTCAACAAGAGTTTCTTTTGATATCCGAGTATTGGTGCCAGATGGTGCTCAGAAGAATAAAGTCTTATTTTTTTAATTAATAAAATGGACAAAGTCCAAAAGATGGAAGAAGTAAGAGAAGAAAAAATTTATCCAGAATTGTCATCAAGATATTATTCTTCCAAGGCTCCCTCAGCTCCCACAGAACTTGAAATTATGAGAGTAAAAGAATTTAAATCAGAAACCTTACATTTACAAGATTTATTAAAGCATTATAAAAAGGTTAAAAATAGATGGAATAAAGGGAATACAGTTTTAAAAATTATAGGTTATTCTTTAGGATTTACATCTGCAATATTAACAGTTATTTTACCTGTGACACTTCCTGCGGCCTTACCAGTTTTAACAATATCACCTGTAATACTTGGAAGTATTTCTGTAGCTGATGGTTTCTTGACTGAAATAGTTTCATTATCTTATACTTCTAAAAAGAAAAGTTTATATCGTGAAGTTTGTTTATCAATAGAATTAGGAATCTCTAAATTATTTTTATTTCAATTAAAAGCTTTGGAAGATGGAATCTTAACTGATGATGAAATAATGAAATCAAATCAAATAATACAAGATATTAAAAATAATATTAATAGATTGAAAAGTGCTAATGTTATAACTAATAAAAAATTAAACGAGAGAAATGGTTAAAGGATTCTTAAAATTATAAATATATAAAAAAGTAGATCAGGTTGCTATAGTTGCTTAAATTAATTGTCGACATTTTATTATTAAAAAATTAAATATCGTTGGTTTCAGTTATGGTTGAAAGCCAACCTATGAATCATTAATTTATGATCTTTAAATTCTTTATCACTTAGACCTTTTATATATTCAGAATCAGTATTAAAATATTTAAGTTCTAAACATATAGGATTAAAAACTTGAGAATATAAAGGCTTCTCGATTTCTCTCTCGGGATAAATAATTTCAACATTATAAATATCAAGATCGGTAATATTTGTATCATATAACTTATTCAACTTTTCTAGATTTTTTATTATCGGTATTAAATTATTTCCAATAGGTAGAGTTGTCTTTAAATCACTTAGGATGAATCTTTTATCATCATAATTTGATAATGATACTTTTTGAGATTCTATCAAGTGAATATCATGGTTTTCACTTTTAAGTTGATGTATTTCATCAATTTTATCTTTATGATTTGGATTCAATGTATCTATATAATCTTGATGAGAAAGATTCTTTGCAACTGATTTCTGTATTCCTTTACATCTGTTATCCTTTACAGGTTTTTCTTCTTGTCCCTCTGGTCCTTTAGGAAATATAGGATATCTATGTGTAAATGTTTCTTCTGTTTCTGGAGTTTTAAATATAAATGATCTAGTTATAAATTCAGGGTTTCTAAATGTTTCGTATGAATAATGTTTAGCACGAATAAATATTCCATTTTCTATAGGAGTAAAAGGTTTTTCATCTTTAAACGAAAATAATTCTCCAGATGAATTTATTAAATTTGAAAGTATAGGATTTTCGGCTATATCTCTTTGTAAATCATGAGTTCTTATTGTTAAAAACATTGAATCTGTATCCATTGCATGCATTGATATATTAGAACCATATATAGGTTGTAAGATGTTATAATATGTTTCATACATTTGTAATTTTGAAAGTTCTAAAATTGTAAACCCTATAAATATTGGTTTATTGTATGTTTTCTCAAAATTCTTTAGTTCTATTGCAGTAAGATTTTCAGAAAATACTTGTGCGTTTTTAAATGTAGGCTTTCCTAGCATACGATTATAGCGCTTAATATCTTTGGTAGTATTAGTTAAAAGTTCAATATGAGTATATTTATCAACATTCTCCATTGTTTTCCCAAAGACTGAATTGTTTAAAAGTTTATAATTATTATCTTTAAAAAGGTTACCTTCTCTTTTTGCAATGTTTCGGCACCTAATGTTCTCCTCGATAAAAGCTTTCATGAATGGAGCTTGTTTAAATCTTATGACACTATGAACTTTTTTTAATATCATACCTCGTGAAAGATAAAATTGGAGGAGTCTATAGTGACAGAGATAAAACCTTCGATCTGTTTGATCACAAAGAAGTTTCATTGTTGGAGGTTTATCTTGTGAGATTTGCCATTCAGAAAGTTCGTTAACATTAATCTTTCTTCTTACAGGAGCTAAAGGGAAATATCTTGTTCCTGATTTTATATCATCTGGATATAATAAGTCACATTCTACAAAGTAACCTATTGGAGAATCTTTAGGTGTTGAAAGTATTTCTTTTATAAGGTCTTTTAAGGATTCTTCAGGGTATTCTTCTGAAGGATATAATTCATGAAAGTTACCCATTGGTAAATATTGAGTCATAATTCCTGAATATAAAGCTGTTGCATCTATATAAAGTATAAATATAGGATTTTTCATTGTTTCTAATAATTCTTTTAATTCCTCATTGTTAATTTTTATATATGGATCATTAGGGTGTTTAGAGAGTCTTCTGCTAGTAGTTATTGCATTTCTAGCTTTTATTTCTCTATTCCCCATTACTGAAGAGACTCCTCCTCTAATGTTTGTTTTAATTTGGTTAAACATATCGAGGTTAGTTAAAAGATCTATAATTTTATCACCTTCTTCTATATTTGAAGTCCAAATGGTATATAATAAAGTATCCCAAGCTAAAGAGGGTGCTGTTATATAATTGTAAGGTTTAAGAACAAAAGACTTTGTAAATTCTTCAAAGCAATCTGCTAGAATATAAACATCCAAGGATAAATACATACTTGTATATTCTCCTAAAGTTTTACACTTGAATAATTCCCACATTTTATTTGCTCGAGAATATTCTTGATTTGTAATATGATATTTTTGAAGTTGTGAAGAGAAATCTTCTTGGCTAGGAAGACTTGTTTCATTATATCTTTCAAACGAGTCAACATAGTCATAAGGATATATTCCTTTTGCTAAGCATGTAGAATATTCTTCTAGAGGAATATTATTTTTTTCCAAGAATTCTCGAGTGATTTTAAAATCTTCTGGTTTCATTGTTTTAGCTATTCCATCTAGAGACATTTGGAGAAAGTTTAACGAGTCTATAAATTTTAATTTTCCATATTCAACTGATTTATATTTTTCCTTTGTAAGTCCTATAACTTTGAAAGAGTTTTTAGCATTTGCTGCTAAATGTTTAATAAATAGATGTATGTCATAACCAAAAAGATTATGAAATATAACAGGTACAAATTTAGGAGTATGACAATTAAGATTGCAATTTTTATGAGCTGCTCCTCGATAATTATTTTCCTTTTTTAAATGATCATGATCGGGGACTTTTATGTTTTTCAAAGATTGCATTCTTTCATGAAACATTCTTTGTTCTTCTTCTTCAAAAGTTTCATTATTCGGAGATTCATTATTCAAAGATTCTATATTTAAAGACTCTGTATCTGAAGAATCCTCAAATGGTTGTTTACACATCCAACAATTTGAAGCATTTTCATATTCTTCCCATTGTTCGGTTGAAAAATTTATTTCATATTTTGTTTTTAATACTTTAAATATTTCGTGTTCTAGATCATTTATACTTTTAGTAAAGTGATCCAAGACTTCTTCTGGGGTACCTCCTAAAAGTGTATATTCTCTAGATTCTATGAGTTCAGGATAATTGCTTTTAAATAATAATTTATAAGCAGATGGTAATTGTTTAGTTTTTTTAACACTATTAGGTTTGTTTCTTTTTCTTAGAAAGGCTTTCATCCTCTCTGGTTTCATCTTCTCTCCTGAGTAGTTCCATGAATCCATGAGTTTATTTTTTTCTATTATTTTTAAATATTGATTAACCAAATCTTGTTTACGATTTATAGATTCAAAGTCTCCATAAATCACTCCTACTGTTTGTAGTAAATTTGAAAAGTTTTTAAAATGCATCTTGGGATCTTTAGGCATGTTAATTAAAGCTGGTTCATCTTTTTCACAAAATCTTGTATGTTTAATCATAGAGTTTTTAGTTGTTGAATAATGAAGACATCTTTTACATGTTCCTCCTCCACTAGTTGGATTCTCTGGTGATGTAAAAGCTTGAAAGTTTTTTATTAAAACATAATGTTGATTATTTTGTTGTTCCAAGATTAAAAGATATATTTCTCTAGGGTTATCGGTTCCACTATCAGAAATGTAAATTGGAATAATTTCTCTGCTATTAACATGTTTCCCTTTAACACGTTCATAAATATTAATTTTAAGATTATTTAATTTTTCAAATTCTGGAATGTCTTCTAGTTTCATTGGATGTTTGAATCCTTTGGGAAATATTAATTCATTTTCATATTGTTTGTATTTTGAAACTCTTTGAGGGTTTGATTCTTGAGGATGTAAATGTGCAAGTATTGACCACATGAAACATTTGTTATCATTATTCTGTATGTTTATAACATTTTTAGATTTAAATGGTGTAGGAATATAAGATTTAGGATTGGGTGGTAATCCTCTCCAATAATCAATCACTAAAGTTTGGAAAGAGTTGAATACTAAGTTTGAATCTCCTAATTCATTTTCTACTTCCTCTTGTTTTGCTTCTGCTGCTTTAATTATTTCTTTGATGGTTTTATCAAATCCTTTAGTTGAAAATAAATATTTAAAAGGTATTCCAATTTCAACATCTAAGGGTGTTGTCTTTTCTTCTGCTCCTCGCCAGTATTTTGCTTTTATTATAATTTTATATTTTATAACATTATACCTTGTCGGTTTATAATTTTTTAAAGCTTCAGTGAAAGAATTTTTAATATTTTTTTTATTTTTATTTATATATTCTCCAGGAGTTGCAGGTCCATTAATTTTTAATTGAAATTCATTTATATGATTAAAATTATCCCAGTTATATTTTTCTCTTTCAACATGATCAGGTTCTCCTTCTGAATGACATTCCTCATCGTCAGAATTTTGTTTTTTATTTTTACATTCTTTTATATGTTCTAAATAATAGAAATTTAGTTTTGTTGAAAAGTTACAATGAGAACATGTAAATATTTCTCTATTTTTCCCAATACAATTTTCAAAATGTTTATTATATCCAGAATGTAGAAATCTTCCTTTACATTTAGGACAAAGTTTTGAATTTGTATCATTAAGATTATTTTCTTTTAATAAATGAGCTTTCGATTTTAAGTGAGAAATTAATCCAGTTTTATTTTTAAAAACTTTATTACAAATATTACAATTCATTTTTAGAAAAAATTTTTTTATTGGATACTCTGTTTTCATTTTATTTTTTAAGATTTATATTATTCATTTTTTATAATAAAAATTTAAAAAATGACAAAAATCCGAACTCCGATAGCGCAGTGGGAATAGACTGGCACAGTGGTTCAAATGGATAGCGGTTCAAATCACGTCTGAGGTTAGTTTTTTTTCAACATAAAATAATATTAAAAATTTGAAAATAATATTGAAAATGGTGTGGGTATCTTAGGAAATAAATCTTGTATATTTTATTTATTTTATTAATTAATTATTTTTTAAACATAAATATGAAAAAAAAAATATTGAAACGGGTGATGGTGGCGAACCGGTAATTATCGCCACCAGTCTTTCGAACACCCCCGGATCGATTCTATAATGTGCACATTTATTTCTTGGTTGTTTTCGGACCTCTTTCGGATTCGCTTTCGAATTCATTTGTACTTTCGAGCAGCACACTTAAAACGCCGTTGAAATCGACTTCGTGAGCGAGAAGCGAATAATAAGGTGTGCTGCTATTATCGGATTGATTCTGATGTATGAGTCTGGCCAGCTTGTATATTGGAAGAGATTCGATAAACGAAAGAGGTTGAATAAAAAAAAAAAATAAAAAAAAATAAAAAATAAAAAAAAAATGATCCGGATCAAAAAAACTGTTGAGAGGACAGTGGAAAAAAAAATACCACTGTCCTCTCAGAGCAGTTTTACTATTTTCATAAAATTTTTTATTCTATAAAAGTATAGATTTTAGGGCGTTTTTTTAATAGTTTAAGTGAAATGGAGGCATGAAAGCTTGGGGGGTTGTGTTGGTTAGGGATATATACACACTACTGCAGATGGATTTCCAAATGACAGACAAGCATTTCCGTGATCATTGACTTCGTGATATTCATTTACCAATGACATTATTTTAAAATATGATTCGTGTTCATTGGTGTAAATAAATATTTATTTTGTTTGTATTCTTTTCTACGAGTAATTTTATTGTATCTGTACCGGATATTCGTCGGAATGCAAAGTTCAGGTTCCGGAGACTTTGGAGAAAAAATAAGGGAGTACATGACATAGCGAAAGGATGATGTACGATCTGCTTGGGATGGAGTGGATAAAGGATCAATCAATAAATATTTAGCAAAGAGAACTAATTTAAGTTTAAATGGTCATACTGATTAATTAATATATTATAATTTGTTTGTTTAACAGTGAAGAAAATCATAAACTATTTCAGAATTTATCTTGGTTGTGCTGCCAAGAAAACGTAACTCCGTCGACAAAGGCCGAAGTGGCAGAAACTGAAATGCCAGGAAATCGATGCAGCTTGTTTCAGCCTGGAGTCCATGAAACGGCAGAAATTTTTGACGACACAATTGAAGAGCAGGAAAACAAAGATCATGTTGAAATTCGGGCATTGAAATTGCTGATCCCCCATCTCTATATAAGGAAGAGTCAGGCAACCAAATTGTGTTAAAAGATACAATTCGATATACCCGAAGTTATTTTTCTATTTTTTAACTTTTAAAACTTTAAAAAAATTATCAATGAAATATTTTTGGTAAAAATCACAGCTTCGCCACTTTCTCCCTACTAAATATGTTGAATCATGGATCGTCAAAAGACATCATACTGCTCCTAGAACTCAGATTAAGTAGCGAAGAAGGGATGCTGAACATGATTCAAGTATGCTCTGTGTGTTGAATGTTTTGTAATTGTTTTTATTTTTTTCTGATTATTGGTTTTAATTTTTGTAGTTTATAATATTTGAATAATAAAATTATTTTGAAATGAAAAAACTGCGTACTTCACAATTACGCCATTTTATTAAAAAGGTTAAGGTAAATATTTTGTAAAGCATGTGTTCCGGAAACTATTATTTTAGGAAAAATGCACTGGTTATATCAGAGTTAAGTGTTGTGAAAATAAAATCGAATAAAAAGATCCAATATTTACTAGAACCAGTAACAGAATTTATTGAATTGATATTTGAAAATTTAATAGAATATCCATTTTAAACATTAAAAGACCAGGGCTGTCTGATTAAAAATTCAATTTTCTTTTTCAAGGAGAAATGGTAGGAGTTTCAATACCATTTAAACTCATGAAATGCATACCAACCCAAAAAAAGATTATGGGAAAATGACAATTTTAGAAATAAAAAACTCAATATGAAGAATTACCTATAACTCCAAACAATGAATCTAAGATACATGGCAATAATAAAACTTATAATTGTTAAGTAATACAACTCTACAAGAAAAATAAATTCGGAAAATTCAGAAGATGAATTACAAATTCAAACCGCAGACATCTCACAAGAGATTGAAAATACAATATTAGAAATCACTAAAAACAATGAGAGTCAAACCACAACAGACAATTAAACATTCTCGTAGATACTGGAAAATGTTACTTCGAGAAAAAGAAAAAAGAAGACCAAAGACACACTAATACTAAATGATTTTGCTAACATTTACAAAATTGCCCACTTGAGAACCAGATTTCTAGGTACCATGATTGACCATATCTGTTGATCAACAGTCTTCTATAAAAATATTCACGTTTTCTTGTCCTTATAACTTCAATTACTTTTATGACATTTTCTTGATTTATTTTTCGTTTGTTTGCAATTTCATTGTTAAAGTTACCTTATTTTTATTTGTTTTAAATGAGTTTTATTATGAGTTTGAATTGTTTGCGGTTTCCTGATGCCGTTCTATCCTGTCCTATCTGTCCAATGTGCGTTTGTATCAGTTTATGCCCAACACAGTTAGTATTTATTTTTAACCTAAGTTAATCATGCACATACATTATACATGCCTTTGTTTAAATTGCAATGTCTTAATTTAATGTGTCTCTATTTACATTAAAATAAGTTGGTAATTCTTTAGCATTTTTTCAATATTGTTACAGTGAAATCCGTTTAACACAAACTCCGTTATATTGAAAACTCAATGAAGAAATATTTGTTTTCACGTCTCAGTTCAATAATGGCACTCTTAAACCCACAGTGTAAAACCTATTTTGCACAATACCCGGTTAACATGAATGTTTTATAGATCTATTATATTTTGTGTTATGTAGGTTTCCCTGTATTAAATAAAGAAAGCTTTAAAATAATGTGTATAATAATATATATTGCTATTAACTAAAGTATATGTAGTTCAAGAAAAATATAGAAATATAAAATTGTGTTTAAATATCCAAAACAAATTTTACATATTTAATTTAGAAAATTGTAATATATTACAAGCTTTACAGGAATTCAAAACAGAAATTACTCTAAATAATTTTAGATGAATAAAGTTACTAGATTATACTTTGCAATTAAAAATATTTCTTTCGTAAGAAGTTCTGGTCTACCATATATAATTCACAGGAATGTTCATAATCCTGTTCATGTGTTGTCTGAAGAGGAGAATATGATGAGAGAAACTGGTGTTATCTAATTTTATTTAGAAAAAGTAATTATAATCATTTCAGTTTCTAAATTTGCTACAGAAAGAATTCAGCCATTGGTTAGGAAAATGGATTCACAAGGTTATATGGAAAAATCTGTCATTGACGGACTTTTTGAAAATGGGGTAAATCTTTTTAGTACTCATAATTCACACATTTATTTGTACTCTAACCACTTATTTAAAATTATTAAATTGACATAAAGCAATTGAAATAAATGATTTAACTATTGGAAAAATATTATTCTTAGTTAGGAAATGATTCATTCGTTATAATTTTATATTATTTATTTAATCCAGAATAAATAATCAGATAATGAATAAACAAGGGCGATATTGGATAGTAGAGCTGTTGAGGATTTGCAAAATTTAATAAAGTTAAATTGAAATCAAATTGAGATTGAGAGCATTTTTGGAAGATTTTCAACCAAGATGAAGAAACTTTACAGAAGATTTTATGATGCTATTGGACCTAGCATAATTTCAAGGCATTCAGTGATAAATCAGTTTTGGATTTAGTTTTTTACTTGGAAGATTTTCAACTCTAGTGCGATGAAAGATAACTCAAAAATTCATATTTCTGACCATCATCCAATGAAAATTCGAAAATTTGTGGTTATCAAGGTTGATAGTATTAAAATTCTCAAAAACTTTTCTTGAAAAATTTAAATTTTCCGCCACCTAATTCTTGAAGAGATACGAAAAAGTGGTCGTCAGTAAAACTTTTCATCTCAAAAATCCGAACCCCTTATTGTAAAGTACGATAAAGCCAAAACACGAAAATTGCACTTTTTGCACTCCTAAATCAATATTAGCACTTTTTATAGTGAAAATTGTCCTCACTAATGAAAAATGGGCCCATTTAGTCAAGAAGTTCACTTTGCACTCAAAAATCAATAATATAAATTCAAAAACTTTTTCGCGCCAAAATTTTTTATTACCTATCGCCAGTCGGCCCGATAGCTCATAATGAGTTAAAAATCTCACATCTACCTACAATCTCTTTCTAAGAGATGTTTTATTAAGTTTATAAAAAAAATTCTCCCTGTTTTGATTGGCTTATTTTTTCTAATGTTTATAAACTCGACTAAAATGTGACAAAACTTACATATGGAAGTCCATAATGCTTTTCCTCAAATGAACATCATGGGAAATTTGAGCTATTGAGCAAGATAATTAATATTATAATGACATCGGTTCCTAGCCTAACCATTCAACGTATATATGACTAATGATGGTAATTCTGATGTTGTTATAATTGTTCTCCTTTTCCGTTATTATGTAATAATAATAATTAATATTGTTGAAATTATGATGAAAAATCCGATCAGTACTCTATAGTAAGCAAACTAACAACTTAGAGATAAAAAATGGGACATTGGTTAAAACAACAAATTTAATTGAACTTAATTTCTAAAAATTTGATTTCAAAAAAATTAAAAATAAAAGACCAAAGCCCATTTAAGATAGAAGGTAAAAGATAATTCAACAATAATAAGTAATAGATTATAACGAAAATTGCGACTAAAAGTCATTTAAATTCAATCCGTTTATTTTCGGTAGTTCAAAAAGAGCTAAAATTGCACAATTTCAACCAGAAGATAACAAGAATTTTTCTGATTCGTTATTTTTTGGTTAATAAACTTGTTAATTTTTCTTCTAACCATTTCGTGGACGTATGTATTTTTCGATTTTTTATATCAGACTTTGGAAATGAATGTTGATCGCAAATATGAATTTCTAATTGATTATTTATTTATAAACAATATAAAAATATTACAATAATAAATGAAATGCTATTTTCATGAAATTGTTATAAACAAGGATCAACTAAATAAGTTACTGAGATATTTAGGTGACACGCATAATCTTGCAAATAAGTGGCGTTTGTGACATGGTTGGATCGCACCGTTAGACGTCGGATTCTAGTTTGCTTGGAAACTGTCTTTGCGCTGCCCATGAAAAGGTTAAGAATGTTCTTATATATTACTCAGTGCCTATTACATACACAAGCATACACTAGATTTAGGCATTCCAGCTGATCAAACACTTTTTAACAGAGATTCTGTCTGGTTTGGACAGTTTATAACAATTGGTTTTTGAAATATATTTATTATTTCGGTTAACCAATCTCCTTTCAACAGCATCTCGGTATCTTCTGTAGTTTTAAACAGTCAATGAAGACTTCAAAACATTAATTTGGCCCTTGATGTTTCTTACCTTTTCTAATTGTTTTAATCTTGCTTTTATTACTTTTGATGTTTTTAAATCTTCTTGATCTCTTGCACAATTTGTAAGAAGGAATTTCAATTCCTTCTTCATCCAATTTGTGCGTCATTAATTTCTTATTCTTTTTTTCTATAAATATTTCGGTTCAGTCAGGGCCTTCTTCAGAACTCAAAGTTTATTTTATATCATACATTAAAGATGTTGGTTTTAAGAACACATATTGAAATTTATCTTCCGTAGTTTTTCCTTCGTGTGCTTTATAATCTTTTATTAGTGATCTATCCAGTAATTTTGTGGTTAAAATTACTTGCATCTTAGTTGCTGTTTTTATTGGGCAGAAAAACATTTGAAAATAATTGATAACATTTTCTAGGTCATCTCCCTTATAAAATTTTTCGGGTAATAATTGGCTTCTAAGTATTTTATTTGGACGTTTATTTTATTTATTTCCAATTATAAATTTTCGTTTTTCTGAAAATTAAAACAACTGATGCGTCCTAATTATTAATATTGATTCAATTATTGGTCACAAATATAATTAGTTTAATTTAAAATAGTTTATAAATTAATTTAATATCGATTCAATATCGATGCAAATTTAACACAAATAGTTATTTCAACATGATGATTAAGTAGATAGATGTGTGGGCTCCAGCTCAAAAGGAATTCTAGACTCTCACACATTATTTTTGTCGAATAAGAACAATTTTTTTAAAAACAGTGATTACATATTATTTTTGTTTAAATCGTCGATTATGTAATATTTCAAATTTTGCTTTAAATGATGATTACATCATCAATTTCATTTTTACAAGAACTTTTTATATCAATATACTTGAAATTAAATTCTCTTTTTAACGACCCTATGACGTAATCCATAATTTATTTAAGTACGCCATTTTTGAATTTATACATCATTTTAAAAAACTTGAGATATTTTCAACCAAACAATGTATTGCTAGAATTTAATTTTCTACAAAATTACATCATTATTTATTTAAAATTCACAATTATAACTGTAACGTTCAGGATCCATTTTTAGCTATAGGTATTTTGTTAGTATTATCGTATTTGTATATCCCTATTTATTTATATAGTAGTATTTATGTGATTTGTGAAAGAAATCTGAAGAGCCCGATAGAGTCACCGTTAAAAAAATGTGGCGGGACANTCCAGCTGATCAAACACTTTTTAACAGAGATTCTGTCTGGTTTGGACAGTTTATAACAATTGGTTTTTGAAATATATTTATTATTTCGGTTAACCAATCTCCTTTCAACAGCATCTCGGTATCTTCTGTAGTTTTAAACAGTCAATGAAGACTTCAAAACATTAATTTGGCCCTTGATGTTTCTTACCTTTTCTAATTGTTTTAATCTTGCTTTTATTACTTTTGATGTTTTTAAATCTTCTTGATCTCTTGCACAATTTGTAAGAAGGAATTTCAATTCCTTCTTCATCCAATTTGTGCGTCATTAATTTCTTATTCTTTTTTTCTATAAATATTTCGGTTCAGTCAGGGCCTTCTTCAGAACTCAAAGTTTATTTTATATCATACATTAAAGATGTTGGTTTTAAGAACACATATTGAAATTTATCTTCCGTAGTTTTTCCTTCGTGTGCTTTATAATCTTTTATTAGTGATCTATCCAGTAATTTTGTGGTTAAAATTACTTGCATCTTAGTTGCTGTTTTTATTGGGCAGAAAAACATTTGAAAATAATTGATAACATTTTCTAGGTCATCTCCCTTATAAAATTTTTCGGGTAATAATTGGCTTCTAAGTATTTTATTTGGACGTTTATTTTATTTATTTCCAATTATAAATTTTCGTTTTTCTGAAAATTAAAACAACTGATGCGTCCTAATTATTAATATTGATTCAATTATTGGTCACAAATATAATTAGTTTAATTTAAAATAGTTTATAAATTAATTTAATATCGATTCAATATCGATGCAAATTTAACACAAATAGTTATTTCAACATGATGATTAAGTAGATAGATGTGTGGGCTCCAGCTCAAAAGGAATTCTAGACTCTCACACATTATTTTTGTCGAATAAGAACAATTTTTTTAAAAACAGTGATTACATATTATTTTTGTTTAAATCGTCGATTATGTAATATTTCAAATTTTGCTTTAAATGATGATTACATCATCAATTTCATTTTTACAAGAACTTTTTATATCAATATACTTGAAATTAAATTCTCTTTTTAACGACCCTATGACGTAATCCATAATTTATTTAAGTACGCCATTTTTGAATTTATACATCATTTTAAAAAACTTGAGATATTTTCAACCAAACAATGTATTGCTAGAATTTAATTTTCTACAAAATTACATCATTATTTATTTAAAATTCACAATTATAACTGTAACGTTCAGGATCCATTTTTAGCTATAGGTATTTTGTTAGTATTATCGTATTTGTATATCCCTATTTATTTATATAGTAGTATTTATGTGATTTGTGAAAGAAATCTGAAGAGCCCGATAGAGTCACCGTTAAAAAAATGTGGCGGGACAATAGGAGTGCGTGTTGTGTATAAAAGGTAAAAAATGACAGGTAAATAAAATTACAACTTTTATTAAAAAAATAATAATACTTTTCAAAATATGATCCCGGTACTTGATAGGACTAACTACTGCTAAGACCCAACACAAACAGCGGGTTTATTTTCGGATGAATTTGCCTTGGGCCAAAAACCGATGTTTTGATTATAATCTTTATAATCTAAACTTGGAATCGTTATATGAAACTTTTCCTTCTGTGTGATCTTTTTATTTAATCTAGAAGTTATACGCTTTCTTTAAAATTGCACGGATATATTAATTAGTATTGTAAGTTTTCTTTTCTTCTATAATAATTCCGTGAATAACTACTTGATTGATGTTTGATAAGTCTCCTGACTAGATATTTTCTATTTTTCTTATCTTTTGGAGTTTTGGATTCTGTATTTTTTATCTTCTGTTGCACAAATTTAATTTCTTGTTAATGTCCTATTTCAAAATTTTAATTCGTAATTGATTTTTTTTAATTTTTCGATATTTGTATAGCGATAATTTACCATAGTAAATTATCGCTATATAGTTTCTATATTTAATTTTATAACGGGACTTACGCCCAACAAAATGGACCTTCCCCTTGTACAGAAATAAAAAAGAATAAGATTGTACATTACAATAACATCTTAAACACTTCAGCTAACCTTTACATACACACATTTCCAGCATTTTAAAAATACAAATTATTCGTATATACTTAAGAAAACCCATTCTGCTATTAAAAAATCATATTAAAAGACATTAAAAATTTAACATTTATTAAAATCCCAAATTGGTGATATGACATCTTTCTAATCTATTTTATATCCCTGTATTAAAATATTTACAAACCAGCTTTCCCCATCTTTATATTTTCGATTGCTGATGAATGTTTAACCATTTGTATTATTTATGTGTTTCTAACTCATATATTAAATGAATTTCATAAAAAATAACCCAACTAATTCCAAATAAACGTGTGTAATTAAACATGTAATGCGGATCAAATATTCGTGTCGTGATTGTCACTAAATCAGAATTAATTGGATAAATATCAATTGAAATCGTATGTAATTCTACTGCCGTTCATAAATTCTTTTATTTGAAGTAATCTTTAAAAAGTAGGTTATCTTGACATCTATGCCAGCATTGAGAATGAGAAAGATTGAAATTACATAGCCATCAACTGCATCATCATTTACTTATATTTCCATCAAATTTTGAATACAAACTATTGAAAAAAACACTATTTAAAATTTTGCTAGCACTTCACTTCATCTTGACATCCATAGTCAATAGTTTGTCATTAGTTACGTTAAAATATAAATAACCAAAAATAGTTCCGATAAAACAAATTTTAAACATTCTGAATTTTGAATGCTTATTACCTACGTTTTGGAATCCCGTGCGAAGCTGGGTTAATTAACTCATTTTCAAATAAATTAATAAAAAAATATGACATTAAGATTTTCGTTTTTGCGTTGGCTTACAAGGTTGTTTTCATTTACGGTATTCGGAAATTTTCAATTTTAAACCACTTCTCAGCTAACATCCCACTGATTTCATACTTTTTTAATAAATTTATATCAGAGACCATTTGTTAACATAAATACGTCGATTCGAAAACTGTCAGTAAACTAAAAGCAACTTTTTGAGTTAATATTAGAAATATGGAAGGGTATACTATGCTTCAAAGTTAATCTGATCTTAATTGTTGCAATTTAAAAATTCCGACCATTTAGATTCATGGCCAAATCAGCCTTTTCTTTCTAAGTTATATAAATTGATTTTTAAATTCGAAAATTTAGAAGATCACAAATTATTGGTTTTTAGGTCTGCTAATTGAAACATATTTTGTTTTTTTGTAACTTTGATTGTTGTTTTCTTCGTTATAGTTCCACCATAGCTTTTTTTTCTCATCTCCAGCAGGATACATTTTCATGAATGAATCGTGTTTCATAAAAAATGTTAGATTGTTATTATTAGACAAATTGTCATTACAAATCAATTGTTAGAAGTCTCGGTGAACAGTTGAGTCAACCCTGTTCAATATGAACACCAGCGTTCCAATTTTTTCAAATGTTCATATTAAAAAATAATATGAACAGATAATAATATAACAATACAAAAGATGTATTTATTACACCTATTTATTACAATTTTTTTCTGCACGTAATAAAGTCTGATTTTTAATTGCCTAGATGCTTTTTCTCATTGAATTTCATCAATTAAATAATATATTTTGTTCATCTTATCGGGAATATAAATTTTCTTGCATACCCACGTCATAGCACGTGCCGACACACTGGTTGTTAACTGGCCTACGTACTGATACCTCAACATACTGACCATGGTTACTATGTTGTCATACTGTATCTAATTTTACTTCTTCAACAGAACTATCATTTGTTTCTTTATTTTCAGAACTTTCATTTTCATACTTTTCTAATAGATCAAACAAGAGATGTTCGTCAAATTCTGGATTGATTTCAAAACATGGAATATTATCACATACAGCGTAAACTTCTTTAACATATGGATTTTCGTAAGACTTGGTAAAACAATTAGAAATAGTCACAGGTTTCACAATATTCCATGCTTTCGAAATCCAAACTACTGCTTGAAAATCAAAAATCAACCTTTTTGCACCATAACTATTGTGGCTCAAAAATTTCTTGTAATAGTCTTGTAATAGTCATTTTATAATACCTTGGTCAAGAGGTTGAATAAGAGATGAGGTATTTGGTGGGGAAAAGAATAATTCGATATTACTGAATTCAAGGTCTTGGGTGAATAGGTGCATTATCTAACAGTAATAAAATTTTCCAATCCTCTGCTTTCATTATACTGTTTAAATCTTTTAACCAATTTTGAAAAATTATCAACATCATCCAAGATTTTGTATTCCAACGATAATAAATAAGCAATTTTTCTATATCGAAATTTTTAAAAAAACAAGGTTTCTTCGACCTATCACTAAAGGCTTTAATTTGTCTCTTAACATTTTGCTCCCAAGAATATAGTAATTCGATCTTTAGAAAACTTACTATTTACCTTATCCTCTTTATAAATTGTATATGTTCTGTTTAATGAACATTTCCAGAACAGTTTAGATTCGTCACAATTATAAACGTTTCTATCTTCATATTCTTTCAACTTTTCCATATACATAGTTAAACATACATGGCAATGATTTAATTATAAGATAACGCCAATCAAACATTTTTTTCACGATTAATTTCGACAGTTTTCCTGTCATCATCAGGTGGGATATAATACTCATTAAATAAAGGATTTTAAACAAATTTAATTATATATAAAAAAATTTTTTATTTTATAAAAAATATTATTTTTTAAAACTTTAACATTTAAAATTTAATTTAATAATTTAAAAATTTAAAAATTTAAAAAATTTGTTGTGTTAAGTTAAATAATTAATAAAAAAATTTTTAAATTTTTAAATTTTCCATATACATTTCCTTAAAATTAAGAACATACCTTTCATCTACGATTTTAGATTCTCCAATAATTCTTTTCGATGATATCATATACTTGGAAAGAAAAGAATTAAGCCAACCATTTGATGCTTTAAAATCATGATTTCCTAAGTGATTCGCTAATTGTAATGCTTTTTGTTGTAACTGACACTGATATTTTTAGTTCTTTCGATTTGAAACCATTCATACAATTTGGCATCAATTTTACAATCTATAAATTTAGCAATCTACTAAGTAAATGTATTTTTCATTTTTGTTTGGTATTCAAGTTTGAATTCAAAATGGAGTCTCTGGATTTCATAATATTATTTATACAACCTAATGAAAGATTGCATTTTGATGAAAGAAAGCGTTGAGAACAACCTTTATCTTCCCTTTCGTTTGAAATTTGTGTTTTTTATGTTCATAAAAGACAGTTAAAAATGAAATATTTAAACAAAAAATTGTATAAATTATTAATTTATTTTACACTTTTTTTGTTCATTGTTCAAAATAAACAGTGTTCATATTATAAAACATAATTTCCCATGAAAACCAAATGATTTCTAATAATTTTTGAATTAAATGTTCATATTAAGCAGGGTTCTCAGTTCATGCGCTATGTTCTTCACTTTTTCGTTGTTTTTTCTGTGTTGCCATCCTATAAATAAAAAACTAAATTAATTATAATTAGAATATAATTTGTAGCAAAAAAACAAACCACTTGAATAAAAATTCGCCACTAATAAATATAAAAAACCATATCAAAATGTCTTTCAATAAATTACACTGTAAATACGATAAGTGACTTACAAAATAAAGATAAAATAGCACAAAGTAAACTAAACCACAATTTTGTTAAATTTAAAATCATGACAATTCTAAATTAATGCTTTTTATACTGTAATAAAAAAGGAAACTATTCTATACTGTGACGGAAAATGTAACTAAATTAGAAATGTCATTAGAAATACAAGTACTCAAAAAAAATGATCAAAAATAACATCCTATTTAAAGATATCATTTAAAGCATGAAGGGGAAAGATATAAGAAAGAAATGAGAACGTGTAATGGTTAAGTGAGAATAGAATGACATTTAAAGTTAAGCTGAAGAAAATAAGTTTTTTAATTTAAATTTTTATTTTTTGGGAAAATAACTTGCAGTTACGAGTATTAGCTCTCGTATCTTGACAATTCAATTGAATACTAAATGAATCCATAAATTTTATTTCAAAAACAAATATGCTCCTATCTAACTTTCTTATTTAAACAAATTTTCGACTTTTTTATTTGAAATTTGAAATATTTATTTTAATTTACTATATTGGATTTTTAAGTTTTTCATTTAAAAATATTTTGTGAATAACAGCTTAAAAATTTCAGATACTTTCCGCTTCCCTCATATCCCTTTCTTCAGAAGTTTTCCCACAAAACATAACTCAATATTTAGCTTCTTTGTGAATTCTTTCATCATTATTGATTCGAACGCCTTCCCACAATCAACTCTTATCTCTTTTGGGCAACCAAATCTTAAAATCCATTTTTTCGAATAATATTTTTCCTTATCGTTTATTCGTTTTATCTTATTATGGCTGCCAATATGAGATAATTGGCTTCTAACAAGGACAATGGACAATAGTAAATATAAATGAAATATAAAAGCCAGACAGTTTTAAAAATACATAAAAAATTTTAAATAAAATAATATCATTTTGATTTTCAAAATTACTTAAAATCTTATGGATTTTTTGTTTCACTGTTGTGTAATTTTATTGTTCTGCCGGTTTTTGCCTGAGTCGGTTCCCCAGCCTACCAAAAGTCTCCAATCAGGCAGTTATTTACATATTGTAGTCTATAATGAACAGTTTATAATGAACAGCAATGGGAACAAATGTCACAAACACACACGAAAACTGAATGTCTGTAGCGCTGAGAGAGTTAGTACTTCGTTATATTACCTTTCATCTGGATAACAAGACACACTCGTTTAGGCATTGTATCTACCACTTTAACCAGGAAATCAATGGAGTTGTGTGACCATTCCTTATGCAGATGCGTTTCCAGTTCGGATGCGTTACGGGCAATTAGAATCCTTTTGCGAACTCGTCTACTAAGGACGCCCCACATAAACTCAATAGGATTCAGATCAGGGCTTTGTGAAACCCAATCCAAATCTTTGATGCTGTGCTGCAGAAAGAATTCCTTCATAATTTGCGAAGTATGGATTGGTGCATTATCTTGTGGGAAAATGAGCACTTCAATTTCTGGGAGAAAGGGAAGAAGCTCATTTTCCAGAATGGCATGGTATTCCACTGACGTCATCTGATTCCTGTAATGAAAAAAAAACAATAATAACTGAAAATATTTTATAAAATATTAAAAAACAAATTAAATTAATAATTAATTATACAAACATCTTAATTAAATGATAAATGCAAAAATATGGGAAAATAAAAATCAAACGAATAATGGGCTTTTCGAAGTTAAAATTGTTTTGTTCCCGAAAAATCTATTTGATTATCAATGCAAATATTGGGGGTAAGATTTTGGAATTTTGGAAATTTGATTGATTAGAAAAGATTAAAGATTAAATTCAAGATTTGATAAATTGGTTGACATAATTTGAAACAGTGGAAATATGATCATTTTATATCACGGATTGTACTTTTAACAGATTATGGGATCAGTAGATCAAACAAAGATACCGCTTAAGTCAAAAAATTCCGGTAAACGGTCAATTAAAATAAAAATAATAAGATCAAATAACTTACACACTTTATCAATAAAATATAATGTCCGTATTTCACCCACTAAATATAATTTTCCAATAAATATATGAGAAATAACATCAAATGTTGTTCGAAAAGTATTTAATTGTGATGATGATAATAATAATAATAATAATAATAATAATAATAATAATAATAATAATAATAATAATAATAATAATAACCATATTAATAATAATGATTATTATACATTAAAAAGTTTGTATAATAGCATTATAATATAAAAATTCTTACGTGAAAGCAATTCTAAAAATGGTTGAATTAAATACATAAAAGTTGGTTTATAAGCCAACACTCACTATAAAAATGCAACAAAATAAAAGCGGACACTGCAATAATGTGAGGCAAATTCTGATTTTCTCCATCAATAAAACTGCCAATCAACAGCAATAATGATTGCTGATAAAACGGACCTATGAGAGAACTCGGTCTATCTCTTCTCTAAGTATCGGACACCAATAAGGTTATAAGAAAATTTTTGTCGATAAATTGCTGGTAAATATTCTCAGGAATCCATTGACAACTATGTCAATAATAAAAACCAAAAAAATATTTTGGAAAATTTAAATTAAGAAAAGAAGATTTTATTTATACAGTGTTGGTTAAAAATTTCCGTCTTATCAAACAATTTAGAAGCCTGCTGAAAATTAGGATTATTACATGAATTTTATTTTCATTTGTGGTTTCTTCCTGTTTCAATTCGCATTTGTAGGCAAAATGATATTTGTTTCAGAAAAAACGATGCTGACTATAATAGTTTTAATTCAAGTCTTAATTGACTTTTATAATTAGGTTGCTGTTGTTTAAAACAAAATATTTCACGATTTATTAATTATAAAATATTCACTTAAAGTAATC
>CAUHTR010007567.1:0-252829 GCA_959609185.1 Schmidtea polychroa | reverse complement strand
TGGATAAGATTTGAAGAAAAAATCAAAAAAAGTTGCCATAGTTTTTTTGCGGATGAAAAATAAAGAATTGAATCTTTTAACACGATTTTACTCATTATCTATTGTTTTTATGCTTACCATACTGTTTAATTATAAACAGAAGATAATGAAAAAGATGATCTTCTGCTTAGATAAAACCCAAAAATTTTCTTACTAAAAATATAATGAAAAGAATATTTTTTCGATCTATAGTAAAAAGACATAAAACTAAATAAGAATTGGATATTAAAATTTCGTAGACTATTCTCGAATTTTACTGAAGAAAATAAAGAAAACGTAACTCAAACCTAAAATTAACATATATTCCCTAAAATTGAAATTGCCCCCCTGGAAATACAAATTGCCCCCCCAAGTGGAGCGTGGGCCCCACGTTGGGAAACACTGACATAAAGTAATCAAAATGGCAAGATTTTCTTAATTGAGTAAAATTAATTAAATTGCTAGGGAAATTAATTTTATTTTTGGGTGTTTAAAATTTAATATTGGTTTTAAGCAAATAAATTACTAAAATTGCAAACGAAATTACTTATACACATTAATTTATGATCAACAAAACTTTCCAAAGAGATCAAAAACATAGTTTACGAGGACGAAATTTTTTTTAAGGGGGGAGATATAATGAGGTCAGTAAATTAAAATAAATTTAGATAAAATGTAGGTCGAATGAAAAAGACAAAAGTGTGGTCATGCGCAGAATGGATAATAAAGGAAATTATGATGGAAACAGTATTAGGAAATAGCAAAAGCAGTTACGAAAGGCAAAAATCAATAAATTGTAAATTTATCGAAATTGAATCGGAAAAACGGGACAGGTATAGATTAGCTAATGGCCAACAAGATGGTGATTAGGGATTTATGAGAAAATGGTTAGAAAGGGTCGAAAAGCATTCGAATTTGTAAAACAGAAAAGCGTTAATTAATTAATTGCCTAATAGAAAACCCGAGTGCGATTAACATAAAAAACAAACAAAATGAGAATCTCGAAAGGCCATTATCATGACAGCATTAATGGAGACAAACAAAGCTTAGGACTATTACGAAGGATTAACAAAGGGATGCAATTAATCACGATATGGTTCCAACAACGTTCGAGGAAGCGGTTGGCAAACCATTGTCAGATAGCAGCAATCTGGTCAAAAACCAATTAATCAAAGTGATTATTTTAGTATAAAAGCAAAGTCGAAATTCAAAATAATCCGCATTTAGTCTCAGCTAGGAATTCGAAGAAAACGAGTGTAGGAAAAGGGAAAGACGCATTAGGAAGTTTAGGGAAAAAGAAAATATAGAACCGATACGTAAAATTGGAAAAGAATTAAATCGAATCGAAAAGGAAAGAGTTGGTCAAAAGAAGCTAGGGAATAAAATGTGAATATTATCTTTTATCAAGGCATCAACACCGAGCGGATTATCGGTCAAACTCGTAAAACTTTGGTTATTGCTTATTTTGTGTCGAGAGAAATATATTTTGTGATTCAAATATAGGTTGGGTAGTTGTTAGTGTGATTTTCAATTAAAGGGACGCGTGGAGTCAGAGGTTACCGACTTGAATTAATAAAACCCAACGGGTGCAACGAAATTATGTTCATGCAATACGACAAAATGTGAATAAGCTCCAGAATTAATTTTTGAGATATTTCCATAGGATACGAAACAATCAATTATAATCATAGGCCACATGTTCAGATATCAATGTTAATAATGTTTCTACTTTACGATTAGGCACAAAAGAACAGAAACATTTATCTGAATAACGTTCAACTTCAGCAGATAACCATCTTTGAGAAATTGTACGGCCACGATTATATTTTCGTTTTGCAATGACAGTTTCATCTAATTCAACTACGCATCCACTAAAATCATCATTCAATCCTCCTAATTGAATTCGATGATCTTTATTTCAGCGACAACCAATATCTCGTATAAAATTATACTAATATAGACAAACTGTGTATGATATTTCTAGTTGATTAATGATGAATTTTAGACTTGTTTTGTGTGACCAAAATACAAAAACATGGCAAAATTATTCTTAGTCAGATGACTTTTTTCAAAAAATGAACCTTTTCGGAAAAAGGAAGTTTCCTTACAATTTCCACAACACCTTCGTTGGCCATCGATATTGTTTCGTCCTCTCGAAATATATTGATTTTTAATTTTTTAATTTTTGATAGAAATATATCAGTTGGAAAAATACAGTTTTGTCGTCTATTTCTGTTTTTTTGTACATCGAGTTGGAGACTTAAACCCGATTGACTAGTTATATTTAATTGCGATATAAATTATTGATACAATAACTTTCTTTGATTTTGTTTTATGTGTGTTTTGTTATTATATTTTTATTTTTTGTAATTGTTGTTAAGCAGCGAATAACATATTTTTAAAAGGAATAGCGTTATATCCATTATTTATATTTATTAAAATACCATCTGGAATCCAGGTCCAGGATAGACTTATATTCTATCCATAGGCCACAAACGAATCATCATTTTTATTATTATTCATTTTTTGTATAATTTATTTATTGAATTCTTTTATAGTTAATGGGAATTGAAATACCGAGTTGTTATGGTGGAACAGAAGCTAGTTTTTTTTCGTCGATCCTTGTAATTGAAGAGTTGTCTAAAGTTGATCCAAGTATTGCGATACTTGTTGATATCCAAAATACATTGATTATTACTCTAATCATGAAATTGGGAACCGACGAACAGAAATCATATTGGTTGCCAAAACTTGCTCATAGCACAGTAAAATGAATTATTAATGATATCACTCTAAATGTGATTTAAAGATTGGGAGTTTTGCACTTTCAGAAACTGAATCTGGTTCCGACGCGTTCTCTTTAAAAACTGTTGCTATTGCGGACGGAAACGATTTTGTATTAAATGGATCTAAAATGTGGATTAGTAATTCCATAGAAGCCGGTGTGTTTCTTGTGATGGCAAATATTGATCTTGCTCAGGTGTCAATGAAAGTAGTTTATAATTTTTATTTACAATATTCAGGGATACAAAGGAATAACTGTATTTATTGTACCCAGAGATATTCAAGGATTAACAGTTGGTAAGAAGGAAGATAAGCTTGGATTACGAGCATCTTCCACATGTCAAGTAAAGAATCTTTATATTTTAATAACATTATCAAAATCATAGTTTTTATTTTCTTTATTCTCTTATTGCACCTTTTTCACCTTTTATTTTTTTTCTTATTCAAAACAAGATCAAGCAATAATTCCATCGATAATTACAGTGTATATCCTAATTTGGGAAATGAGTGAAACTTATTTATTACTGAGATATATTTGATTTAAAATAAAGTTTGATTAAAATTTTTATTTCATTTTATAAGGTTTTAGACTGAAAAATTGATTTATTACGTTGCGGTATTTTAATAGATATTTATTATGATTTCAATTTGACTTTCTTTGACATGATTAATTTGACCTTAACCTACTTATTGTGACATTATATTGTCATAGCAATGATATCGTGGGTTTGGTACTTACCACATTTTTTAAAGTTGCATTTACTATTTATCTTTGAGCTATGTATAAGATGCTGTATAATTATTAAGTATTAACTTTAATTCTGGGATTTTTGGATTTCGGTTAACCTGGCACTTCTATCTACTGTCACTATTATGAAATTGATTGTATAATAATTTGTTTAAATAATGTTTTAAAATTTAATTTCTAAGTTTTAACCTAATCTAGCCAAAATCAATAATATAATTGATTTATTATTCTAATCCATAAAAATAATATTGAAGAAATGATATCATATTCATTGTAGAGACATATAACTAATTCGAATAAAGATTTTATTCAAAAGAACATTGCAATAAATAATTGATATATCTGCTCCAATAGTCAATATACCAACGAAAGCACGGACACTGGAGATTGTTGAAATCTTGACCATCATCAGAGAGATCATAGCTAATAAAACGAAGGTTTCAGTTTCTTGAATGTCTGGCATATTTGCTTCATTGGTTTTGACGAGATTTAATGATTGGGAAGTTGAATGTTTCTTTGTTTTTTTTATATTGAATTGATTTTGGAAAAAAGTGAGGATTATTTAAACAATGATTTTTAATTTGATTTTAATTTAATTAATTTAATAATATATTTTAAGTTCAATTATTAAATTGATAAAAGTGGGAGTCAGAGGCACTACATTCATCTGTAAAAAACTTGAAATAGTTCAACATAAAGAAATTTACGGTAATCGTGAATCAGGACGGGTGTACAATGTTAATGAAGCCTCATTTAGAGAATTAAGTAAAACAGTAACTGTTTTGGAAACGATGAAACCTAATAAAAGAGTCTTTTGGAAGATGAATTAAAGGCTTAAATTTTAGAGTTAAGATTGGATGATAAGAGTGTTTCCACAACTTCAATAAAATTGAAAGTCATTTCACTAACAAATCAATAAAAGATTGAAGACTTCAAAGAAGGCACCCAATGATGTGATATTTCACTTGGACAAATTTTGCATTTAAACTGGGATGGAAAAGTTAAACTTTATAAATGAAAAGTTAGTTGGCGTAGATAAAAATCAGATTGAAAATATGTACGAAGTTCCAATGAGTTTTGATGTCTAGCAATTTCACTGTTGAAACAAAAGGAATAGAAAATGTGAATTTTTTTATATCCACCTCTATATAACACGTAACATTTTTTGTATAACTTGCATGTTATGCACAAGATTTTTAGGTATTTGGATACTATTTATTCTCTGAGATCAGATATTATATATTTTTTGGAAATTGGTTGTTATGAAATAATTTAATTTGCAAAAGATTGGAAAGATCAATCAATACTTTTATGTGAAAAAAACATAAATCTATAGAATAATTATGAACACTAAAAATGGTATATTGTATAAAAATCAATAAAAAATAAAAGTTTATAAAATAGAAATCACAATTAATTTTGTACCTGATCTAAGTTAAAATTTGAGAATTAATGATGAATTACGTAAAACCAATAAAATAATGGAAGATTGGTAATTTTGTATGGAATTATGTACTCACTTAATTGGATAGGTTCATTTTGACAATGTTCGTGTTCCTCGGTCAAACGTTCTTGGTGAACTAGGCCATGGTTACCGATATGCTATTGAAATTCTAAATGAAGGACGTGTTGGAATAGCTGCTCAAATGGTTGGACTCAGTCAAGGTTGCCTTGATTTCACTATTAGATATATCAGAGAACGGCGTCAATTCAACCGTAGGATTTGGGATTTCCAGGTTGTTAACCCTTTTCAATTATTTGTTTAATTTTCTATGGTTATAATTCCTTATTTTTAATCATATTGACAAATTACTTATCATTAATATAATTAATTTTTTTGCTAATGTTTGATTTGTTTTTATTTTATTTTTAACAATTCATTTATTCTCATGACTATAAATCAATTTTTTGCTTAAGTAACACAAATTTTCAGCACTGCCTTTCTCAAGTATTATTTCCTTTTGAAAATTTATAATTTATTTATTTTATAATCTTTTGGTTTTATAGTTATTTAAAGGTCAATTTTGTAAATTAAAATATAATTATAAATTCAATTTTAATTAATTACTGGCGAAATTAAATGACGGGATCATGTTATCAATCCAAATACATAATTCTCCATAGATTTGTATGTTAAAAAGATTCAATATGTGGTTTAATTCATATTATTTTTATTTCAATAAATCTTTAATGAAAATATTTTTGGTGTAAGTTTGATCACCTCAGAAAGAACCTTGATAATAAGAGTCGGTAATTTGAATTTTTAAATTTTCGTGATATCGTCCGCGAGTTAATACCACATAAAGTTGTCCATGTGCGAAGACTGGGTCAGTCAAGAAACACAGACATGGTCGAAAGAATTGATTAAAAATAATTAATGGTCCAAATTGGACAAATTATGCATTATTCAATAGAGGAAAGTCGATTTTCAGATAAAATTAAAATAAAAATACCATGCTGTAGATCAAAATTTAAAGTTATAATAAAATTTGCCATTTAGTGATTTTAATTAAACGTTATTCCATATTCACTCATTCACATACATACATAAAGAATTATGTATTTAGATCCTTTTCAATCTCTCATGATTTAGTTCTTTCAATGTTCAGATGCTTATTGGTATTCCTTTTTTATTCATTTTCTGTCTTATCACTAATTTAAGTTTGATTAAATAAATTTTAAAATTAAATTATGTGTAAAAAAGCAACAAACGAAATATATTACTTCAGTTTAATCATGAAAATTTGGATAATGAATTTTTACCCGCGGAGATCAATAAAAAATGATATTTTATATCCATAATGAATTTTAATTATTTATAACGATTATCGAGCCTATAATAAACGGAAATAAATATGATCAATATAGATATTTGCAGCAAAAAAATACTGAGAAGCGTGATGAGGTGTTCAAATTGTTTAAACAGCAAGCCAATAGCTGAAAGTAGAAAAAAGATTGATGGATACAAAGTCTATCATTCGCTATAAAAAGAATCTTGCTCTCTGACTTTAAGATATCGTTCATAAGTATTTTACAAATACTATGGAAGTTGATGAATAACCATAATCAAGAACAAATGTCGAGAGAAGTATATATAAGTAGGTCAACTTTGACAAAGTTTTGTAAAGGATTAAGAAAACGTGAAGGCAACATAATACCATTAATAAACAGACTAGGGGGAAATGGAATAATCTGACAGATTGATGAAAGTTTATTTGGACATAAGAATCACTCGGAGAGAGCAACAGAAAATGAAATTTTGGTTTCTGGGATTGCTGATACTAGTGCAAGCCCTGCAAAGATTTGATTGATGTAAATTAAATTGTAAATTAAAATGATGTAAAGTTAATTTTTAAAGAAAAATTTGTGAATAATGATGATAATAATAATAGTAATAATTCAACTAACAACTAAGTACTAACAACCAAGTACCCACAAAAACTAAAAAAGAATTTCAAATTAATCACATAAAGAAATAACACAAAATCGAATATGATATTTTGGATAATTCTTATTATACATTCAAAAAAAATTCGGGATTTTGCTTTATTTCAATAAAACTCAATGGATTGTGTATGTGTTAATGTTATGGGATCCACAAAATGTAAGGAATAATTAACAGTCGAATGGAATAATCCAGCTGAGGGTGTTATATTTCTATAAGCTGGCCATTGATCCCAGGCATAGTATGCCGAACAATAATGGGTAACAATGTCTCAGACCTCCTTTCATTAACAATTATCATATAAATACTTAAATCAACACGTTAAAGATTTTATTAATAAAAATCGCCATTCGTACATCTTTTTCACTATATATTTCGATAGCATCACTATCATCATCAGGTTACCTACATTCACGGCGGATGAATAACTATATAATATTGATAATATATAAACAAATTATAAAATCTATAAATTTTAAATTATAAATAAAAATTTAAAAAATTTTTAAAATATTTCCACTTTTAAAATTATTTAAAAAATATTATTTAAATTATTTTTTTAATTATTTAACATAATTATTATTCAATATACATCAACATACAAAAACTTAATTAAAAACATTTAACACACATGTATTCACTGTATTCTGCACATTGATTTTAGGATTAAAAGTTCTTATCAATAATGCTACACATATCACACGCTCAAAACCATTATCAAAATTTTTTGATAAGATTTTAAAATCAGACATTCCTAATTCTCTCATACAGACTTTATTGTGATCCTTAATATTGGACACTCCCCTCGGTAAACAGTGTTCTTGAACTCTAATACAGAGATGACGGGAAGTCTCTCCAATGTAAGTGGCATTACACCCATTACATGTTAATTGATAAACGAGATCCGAACACAATCCAACCGGTGTTTGAGATTTACTAACAAACATATTACGTACTTTGCACGATTTTGAAACAATTCCATAATTCAATGTACCCAACTGTTTACCAATATTTCTTTTGAAATCTTTATATCCTTCAGAATACGGCAATACCATCGTATATTTTGGCTCATCTTCTTTGTTAGTATCAATACTCATATTCACTACATCATTCGACATATCAGTCAATTTACATTCATTCATACTACGATCCTTAGCATTATTCATACATTTATCAACAGTCTCTTTCAATATTAACAATAAAAACCGTTTTGAGTAGCCATTCTTTACCAGTAATTCAACTAATTTATCTACACTTTTTACTGAATTTTTAAAAGTGGAAGATAAGCACCATGATCGATAAACCAATCCTTTCACCATGTTTCTTTTATATTTTTCTTTTCTATTCACAAAAACTCTCTGGAGTAGTATAGAGGCCGGTATCTGTTGGTTTTCTGTAAATTTCTGTCTCATATTGTTCATCTTTACGTTTAATTTATTTATTTTTAATTTATCAATTTATTTTTAAATTCTCAGGCAACATTTCTCCAAAATATGTTACTTAATTTTAAATTATTACCCTAATTTACTTATATTTAAATATAATACCATAATTTCTCAGGTGCTAACATTTCTTAAAAATTGACATCATAATTATTAAAATATTGATTATGAATCAGTAAAGATATCGATGTTTTTTTATATTTTCGAATTTTCGGCACAGCCTTTTTCAAGTGATTTTAATCCTTATTTATTGATTTTAGAAAAAAAATTTATTTTATATTTTATATTGATGTTATTGGTTAATTTTAATTTTAAATTATTACCCTAATTTACTTATTTTTAAATATAATACCATAATTTCTCAGAAGATATCGTTTCTTAAAAATAACTTATCATAAATTCCTGTACGAAAATAAAACAAAAAATAACATCTCATTATAGTGTGATATTCACATTGATTAGGGGGAGGTGGTATGGGCAGTACTTCTACCTACTTAAAAGAAGTTTATCGAACATGCATTGAAGGTTTTTTTAATGAATTTATGCGGAAGGATAATGTTTATAAGCTTAGATGGGAAGAAATTCTTAATTTAATAGAACTATAACTGATCCATTATTATTTTTTTATGTTGTTATAGTATGAAATTTTTCTTTATTTTATTTATGGGGGTCAAAAAACATTATACAAAAAATCCCTTCATTTCAAAACCAAGAATATTTTACAATCTAAAATATATGACTAACTTTAGCCAATTTTCATCTAGGCGATGAAACATCAAGTATCAGAAATTTGTAGTGAACTAGAATGTGTGAGAACATTCATGTATAACATTGCAAGGCAGAAAGAAGCTGGTTACAATATTCAGAAAGAAGCTTCAATGGTTAAGTTTCTATCAAGTAATTTAGCAACCAAAGCAACATCCCGTTGCATCGAATGGATGGGTGGAGTTGGTTTTACAAAAGATTATCCCATTGAAAAATATTATCGAGACGTTAAAATAGGTATTTTTTAATTTTTTAAATAATTGATCGAGAAATTTCATTGAATTTTTACTACAATAAAATCTACGAATAAAATTCCTTGCAATTAATTCGGATTTATCATTCGATTTGGTTTTGTATTAGATCACTTGTGATGCATGCAAATATTCAAACTCTTGGATTTTTCAACCTCTTGCTTCGTGTGCCGCAGTTACGAGATCTAAAATTAAAACTGTTAGTCTCAAAAAAATAACAGTCATTAAAATTGTAAATTTAACACTAAAAGCTAACCGTAAAAGTATTCTTTTTAAAGCTTTCTGTTTAATTCTCACAGAAATTTGAAACAAAGTTGACATGTGCATTCGAATAGCAACACCAAGATAGATTGTCGAACCACTTGATAAGACTGTATTTCGATATAAATCTTTACGAATATCATCAGGTAAGTCTCTTCCAGCTAACTTTCATAAATTGCCATAGTGTGGGATATAGGATCACTAGAGTCCAGAAAGATATCCGAGGAATGACTTGAAGCAAACAAATAAAGAACTGTTTGAATTGTAACATACATTATTGGTGCAATAAATATCTCCAACATAATTTGCGTCATGGATCTTCTTGTCAATTTTAAATATTGAAAATAACTTCTCGATCAGTTATTGATATTGCATTTTCAGATGCGATAGATTTAAAGTGAACAAAGCTATCTTTAGAGCTACTATCATTGTCAACTCTAATGAATCCAGTATCCATTCTTTGAGTTAAACCATTTAACACGTTCACTTTAATTCATAATGGAAACGAAAAAACGATAAAATTCCGCGAACAAAAATCTGTAAACTTCCATAAAAATCCAAAAATACCCTTAAATCAACAAAACGCGACATATTTAACCTCAGGATTGATCATCCTCTCCTTGACACCTTCTCAATTCCTCATTAGCTTCTTCCACAATTAAACACATTTTGGAGATACATCTCAATATATGCTTTCCCTCGCATCTAATTCCCATCACACATAGTTTTCCATCTTCTCCTGGTATCAGGATATCTCTCTTTCACAATACTTTTATAATTCTTCAAATAACCATTCAAAATATCATTATAATCGTTTAGTAAATCTTCCTTTTCTAATCTTTTAGCTAAACTTCGCAGCCGATTTTCTGCCGTTCTATCACTATTGGGGAAGGATTTTTATAACTCTTTCCATGTCACATTTTACCTCGAATTGCCAGTTTATTTTTATCATCTCTGCCTTTGTTTTCTCGAAAATCACCTGGATTTTTTGCTGCAATTCCTTCAGGCCACTTTTGTCAATCTCCTAAAATCCTTCTATTTGTTTTTCCAAACCATCGCAATTACCAAAGAACGTTCTTATAAAATTGATCTGATGATTTAACGTTATTCCCAATGAGGTTCTTCCAACTTGCTATCGATTTCTTTAACGCTCGTTGAAGCGTGAAATAACCAAAATTTCAACTGCCTGTCTTTCGAAAATGGATGTCCTTAACAAAAATCCTAAAACTACCAGAAAAATCAATTAATCATCAAAATCCACAAATACCCTTAAATCAACACAGGTGCGACACATTTAATCTCAGGATTGACCACTCTCTCTTTATCTCAACCTTTTACATTCTCTCAAAATTAGAATTTCAATATGCGTTCTCAATGCTATGAAATATTTAATGTTAATCAAAATCATCAAGTTAATGTTACTTTGAAAGTAACATTTTATTAATATTTTGAAAGAAATTTTGAAAATATTAATAAAATTGAAAATTTTCAATAAAGATAATTATAGTACTTTCGATCGATCTGAAAAATGCATTGTGTTTACGTCTAAGACACATCAGTAAAATTTCTTTGTAATTAATATCACACGCTTTATTTGTACAAAACCATTGTTTGTTAAACCATTTAACGTGTCCAATTAATTGAGATTGAGCCATGATTGAATTTGAAACATTGGATAATTTGAATTGTGTTGATCCTTTTAAGAGCTTGATTAAATAGAATATCATATTCATAAGTTAGCAAGTTTATCTTTTTATTGCTCATGTCATAAATGGTTTCAGATAATTTACGAATATTTTTAAACCTTTGGGGAAATTTCATAAACATATCTTGGAGTTCTAAATTCAAATCAAAATTATAAATCAATTCTTTAAAACCACAATTCCAGAAAACATAACTCCAACAATCTAAAAAACCGACACAATCAAAAACTCGATAAAAACTCAAAGAATACTCACAATAACTTTGACTAAATTCCACAATTGTCCGCGTCTGTGTGCGCACACAATTCAAATCAACAAAGTAAAAAGCGCACACAGACGCGAGATAAACTAATAATGCGACAATTGTCCGTGTCTGTGTGCGCACACAAATCAAACTCAAAGAACAGGTAAAAGGTGCACACAGACGCGCGACCCGATAATCAACCACATTGTTCTCGACGACAAATCTATCTGCCTAATTTCAGCTCGATCCAATCACGGGAAGTGGGTTAATTTGCGATCGCAAGATTTGCGTGGCTCATACAAACATTCAAACATACATACAAAGTAATAATTGAATTTAGAAGAATAAATAATTAGATAGAATGTTACTGTAAGTTCAAATGTTTGGATGTAAGGAGTTTAGAGAACTACCATCAAATGCATGAATTTTGGAGTGCATTCAGCTTTGGTACTTTGAGCCGCTCTGGGAATGTAGATAATTTACTCTACCTACCAAGGCCGGGACCTTAAATGGTTTGAAAGTGTCTGGTCTCCCCTTGGATTCAGGAAGACAATACCCAATTAAAATTTGCACATTCCCAAATTCCGTTGTGCTCATATATTATATAATCATTGTCGCTGCTCCAAATTCTAAATGATATGAGGAATCAATAACTTCCGGAGTTTCTTTATGTAAATGTTCAGCTCTATTTTCTATTGGATATATTAGTTACTATTAGGAGTTATCCATTTATTATTAACAATAATAATTGCTTAGAGATGAAAAGAAAAGAATGAGTTTACTAATAATTTAACTTACTTTAATAATTTTTCTCTGATTTATTTTTTGTTTACCTTTGAGCTGTTTTTACTTTCTTTTAAAATTTAATTTATTTTCCTTACGATTATATATCAATTTGTGTTATATAGGAAAATAAAAACTTATCTGTAGTCGTAATGAAAGTAAATGAAATCTTGTATGAAAATGTATGAAAATGTTGTCTGATTATTTTCATGCAAATAAACTTTTGTGATAGTTTTTAACATTTGTTTACTGGTGTTTTATTTTCAGGTTGTATCTATGAAGGAACTAGTAACATTCAATTAAACACCATAGCTAAATGTATTGACAAGGAATACTCTACGTAATTGATCTGATAGTTGTAACCTCAAATATTTGAACCATTTATGTCTAATAAAGGTTTTCGGCTTTTTTCCATCGATTATTCAATTGAAACCCTTTATATATATAATATATATATATATATATATATATATATATATATATATATATATATATATATATATATATATATATATAATATATATATATATATATATATATATATATATATATATATATATATATATATATATATATATATATGTTGAATTTTCAAATATTAAAGTCGGTATTTCTGATTCCATGTGTTCTATAAAAAAAATTAAATAAACAACACTCAAAGTAAATTTATATTCGAATTCGTACAATTTACAAAATTCCGAATATCGCAATAGAAATATCTTTTCTGACTTCGATATGTCTTGCTGTGACCGCTGTGGTTCTGCACGTTCTACAATAATGATCACATCTTTTCTATAATCATTTAACTTGATGCTTTTCTTTTCTCTTTTGTTACTTTTATCTTCAAATTTCAACAATTTTCCCTTTATCTACAGTAGTTTTGTTCGTCCTTACCTGAGGCAAAATACCGATTGTTCCTAAGTTTCAATTCCTTTATAAAGTAAAAATAATCGCATTGATTGGTGGTTTGGGGCTAAGTCATTTTTATTTGACAATCTTTATCTCAAGGTCTTTTTGTTTTCTCATTATTCATGCTGTCATGATAATGGTTTTCCAGCATCGACTTTGTTTACTTATCTCGAGTTTTCCTTAATTAATTAATTAAAGATTTTCTGTTTTTATATGTTTTTATATTCTGATAAATCCATTCTGGCCATGATCTTGCCCATCTCATTTGCATCTGACTCGTTCAAAATTTTATTCGATGATTTATATTCTCTGGATTTTTAATTTTCTAATATTCCCTTTCTAATTACATGGCAATTATAATAATCTTAAATTTAACAACCCTAACATGTGTGTCTGTAACCTAGGGCACTGGGGGACCATTTGGCTCCATCCCTCGCTTGATAAAGGTATAGGACATTATTATTGGAATTAAGGGGTTATTTTTTGCACTGTAATGCCATATAAATTTCAATTATTCCATGGCGATGCTTTGAAGTTAAATACTACTAAATGCTTATTGAATATGACAAATTTAGAAAGTTCATGTTTAATTACTTTATATATATGTTAGAATTGACTACATCTCTTACAAAAAATACTGACTCAAAACCTGATTGATCTGTTTCCTAATGTGTTTATATCTTTGCGAATTTTTATGGCGTAGTCTTTCTATATCTGCAGCAGATGTCGAGATATCATTTAATAACCAAAAATGAACAAAAAACTACCTCCGTTCCTCGATTGGTCCTCAGTGTATTAATGGATCGCCAATGTTAGGCATTAATTCAGGTTTAAAGCATTAATTGAAAAAATGTGTAGCTTTGAAGATACGAAGAATGATTTGAAGCTTTTTGATTTTTAAAAGATATTTTTCACATGACGAATTGTAACAATGAAAAATAGGTTTGTCTGTTTTTTTAATAATCTAACATTTGTAACCAAAACTACAAAACCTACACCATTTGGTCTTTATGTTATCAGATCCAATTAAAATATGTTTAATAAAAATTATAATTACATAAATAAATCTTTTTTAATTGAAAATTATCTTCAATAATAATTATGATCCTAAACCTCCAAATATATATAATTTATTAAAAAGCTTGACTATGAATCAGTAAATAAATCGATGTTTGTGATATTCACGAATTTTCGGCACTGCCTTTTTCAAGTGAATTCACTTGAGAAAAAAAAGCAGTGCCGACAATTCGTGAGTATCAACAAACATCGATATATTACTGATTTATAGTCTTCAAACTGTCTTTTTAATAAATTCAATGGAAAAACTAATCAGTGGTGATATTGGAAGAAATAAAAGTTCCTGTATCATATTCACTTGAAAAAGGCAGTGCCGAAAATGTGTGTGTGTGTGTGTGTGTTATCATATACTAGTTGTGAAACTGGTATATTGAGAACGATATCAATAATTCAATTTTATGTTTATTTTAATAATAATTGGATTTTTTTGCTAGGGTTGTTAAATTGATTAAAAGTTAAATAATTAAATCGGAAAGTAAAAATCATTATTTTTCGGAAAGAGAGATGAAAATTAAATAGCAAATAATATTAGAAAGCGTCAATGGAAATATAGCTTAATTAATTAATATATTATTTTTTATTATAAATCAGTGTGATTATAAAAAAATATTCATCTTTTAATAAAGGATGAATATGTTTGACGGTTTTATATTGAATTTGTTTTGTTAGGAGAGTTAACTCAAAAAGAATTTATTTGCGATTTTTTGTGCAAATATTATGTATTTAAGATCGATTAATTTTATTGAGACTTGACATTCTAATTCGAAGAAATGGCGTTTTAATTAAAGAACCTAAATCGAAAAACCAAACTATCAACGGAATGAACAGCGTTACGATAAAGTGAGTCTGTTCAAACGGAAGTTCGAAATGCGTTGACGATGAAGTGAACGTTTGAAATGATTGAACTTGCATTTTACATAAATGAAGTTTTTATTAACTCCTCGCCATCATAATTTTAAGCAATTTTTATTGAAGAATATTTACCATTGAATTTTTGCTGTAGTTGCAAATATCGCTAATTAGACAGGTAAAGGTTTTTAATAAATAAATGAAAAATGTTGTATTTATTTTGGAACTTAAGTAACATCTTTAACAATCACTTAAATTAATGAACATAACAAAACAAGTTAAAAGTTTTGAAAAGTGTGGTATCGTTCAAAATATTCCGCTTAATGTAAAAGTATTTTGCAAGTTTTACTTTGCCATTAGTAGGTAGATAGTAGCCTACGGCAACAATTACCCCCCCCCCGGGGGGGGGGGGGTAAAATTGTTGCAACTTTTTATTACGCAATTGTTGCCAACTCATTTTTTTGCTTTCAGGGATTTTTGGTCCAAAATTTTTTTTTATCACACTATAGTGAGGTGGGTCTCCTTGGTCCTGGGATTTTCAATACAAATAAAATTTTTTCAATAGAAAAAGGCGGTCTTCAATAAAAAAGCATGGAATTTTCACACTATAGTGAGGGGGTCTCGATGGTCCTGGGATTTTCAATACAAATAAAATTTTTTCTATACAAAAATCCGACTACCAGTAAAAAAGCATGGTAATTTAAGGTCTCAGGATATTTTCAATAGAAAAAGGCGGTCTTCAATAAAAAAGCATGGAATTTTCACACTATAGTGAGGTGGGTCTCCTTGGTCCTGAGAAAAAGGTGGTCTACACTAAAAACGTGGTAAATTTTTCAGACTATAGTGAGGTGGTCTCCTTGGTCCTGAGAATAGGTGGTCTACACTAAAAAACGTGGTAAATTTTTCAGACTATAGTGAGGTGGTCTCCTTGGTCCTGAGAAAAAGGCAGTCTACACTAAAAAACGTGGTAAATTTTTCAGACTATAGTGAGGTGGTCTCCTTGGTCCTGAGAAATAGGTGGTCTACACTAAAAAACGTGGTAAATTTTTCAGACTATAGTGAGGTGGTCTCCTTGGTCCTGAGAAATAGGTGGTCTACACTAAAAACGTGGTAAATTTTTCAGACTATAGTGAGGTGGTCTCCTTGGTCCTGAGAAATAGGTGGTCTACACTAAAAAACGTGGTAAATTTTTCAGACTATAGTGAGGTGGTCTCCTTGGTCCTGAGAAATAGGTGGTCTACACTAAAAAACGTGGTAAATTTTTGAATTACAGTAAATTATGGTCCTAAAAATTAAATTACAATAAATTATGGTCAAAATTTTTGAATTACAGTAAATTATGGTCCTAAAAATTAAATTACAGTAAATGATGGTCAAAATTTTTGAATTACAGTAAATTATGGTCAAAATTTTTGAATTACAGTAAATTATGGTCCTAAAAATTAAATTACAATAAATTATGGTCAAAATTTTTGAATTACAGTAAATTATGGTCCTAAAAATTAAATTACAGTAAATGATGGTCAAAATTTTTGAATTACAGTTAATTATGGTTTTAAAAAATTAAATTAAAGTAAATTAAGGTTCAAATTTTTCAATTAAAGTAAATTATGGTCCAAATTTTTGAATTACAGTAAATTATGGTTCTAAAAAATTAAATTACAGTAAATTATGGTTCTTAAAAATTAAATTACAGTAAATAATGGTCCAAATTTTTCAATTACAGTTAATTAAGGTTCTAAAAAATTAAATTAAAGTAAATTAAGGTTCAAATTTTTCAATTAAAGTAAATTATGGTCCAAATTTTTGAATTACAGTAAATAATGGTTCTAAAAATTGAATTACAGTAAATTATGGTTCTAAAAAATTAAATTACAGTAAATTATGGTTCTTAAAAATTAAATTACAGTAAATTAAGGTTCAAATTTTTCAATTACAGTTAATTATGGTTCTAAAAAATTAAATTAAAGTAAATTAAGGTTCAAATCTTTCAATTAAAGTAAATTATGGTCCAAATTTTTGAATTAAAGTAAATTATGGTTCAAATTTTTAAATTAAAGTAATGAATGGGCACAAATAACTAAATTAAGGTTCTAAAAAAAATTAAATTAAAGTTAATTAAGGTCCAAATTTTAAAATTAAGTAATCAATGGTCAAAATTTTAAATTAAAGTTAAATAAGTAAATTAAAGTAATAATTTTTAAATAAGTAATGTAATAAGTAAATTAAAGTAAGATTTTAAAATTTATTAACAAAAAGTTGAAATAATAGAAGGTGTTTGAGAATTGAAATTTTTTAATGAAAATTTTTATGGAATAATTTTTTTAAGTAATTTTTAATAGAAATTTTTATGGAATAATTTTTTAAGTTAATTTTTAATGGAAATTTTTATGAAATATTTTTCAATGTTAATTTTAGATGGAAATTTTTAAGATAATTTTTAATGAAATTTTTTATGAAATATTTTACAAAGACAAATTTTAATATTAATTCTACAACAAACCAACAACTTAGTACCAACAACCAGTAACTTATGAACATGTATTAACAACCAGATACCTACAACTAGTTACTAACAACTAGGTACCAAATACCAAGTACTTACAACTAGTTACTAACAACCAGTTACCTGATACTAAGTACCTACAACCACCTAACAAGTACTAACAACCAAAAACAAGCAACCAACTAGGTACCAAGTACTAACAATAAAAACAAGCAACCAACCAGATACCTACAACTAGTTACTAACAACCTGCTACCAAGTACTTACAATCAGTTACCTGCTACCAAGTACTTACAACATGATACCACGTACTAAATAACTCTCAAACAATCAGATACTTACAACCAATTACCAGATACCAAGTACCTACAACTAGTTACTAACAACTAGTTACCTGATACTAAGTACCTACAACCATCTAACAAGTACTAACAACCAAAAACAAGCAACCAACTAGGTACCAAGTACTAACAACCGACAACAACCAGCTAACAACTAATACAACCTACCAAGTACCTACAACCACATACTAACAACTAGTTACCAGATACCAACTACTCACAGACGTCAACAACCAGGTACTAAGCATTATTAACCAACTACTAAGTACCAACAACAACTAACTACCAACTACTAAGTACCTACAACCACCTACCTATTAACTAGCTACAACCACCTACCAACTAGCTACCACCTACCCATTAACTAGTTACAACCAGCTAACTAGGTACTAGATACCAAGTACTAACAACCAGTTACCTGCTACTAAGTACCAACAACCACCTACCAAGTACATACAACCAACATCAACCAGGTACTAAGCATTAATTACCAACTACTAAGTACCTACAATCACCTACCCATTAAATAGTTACTAAGTACTATCAACCAACTAGGTACTAGATACCAAGTACTAACAACCAACAACAACCAGGTACTAATCATTAATTACCAATTACTAAGTACCTACAACCATCTACCAAGTACATACAACCAAGTACTAAGCATTATTAACCAACTACTAAGTACCTACAACCGACTAGCTACCACCTACCAAGTACCACCAACAACGAGATACCTACAACTAGATACTAACAACTAGTTACCAGATACCTACTACTCACAGCCGTCAACAACCAGNACCATTGATTAGTTAATTTAAAAATTAAACATTATTTTACCTATTTAACTAATAATTTCACGTGGTCATCTGGTTGTAAGTACTAGGTATCTAGTTGTTATTACTTGGTTGATGATGCTTAGTACCTGGTTGTTGACGGCTGTGAGTAGTAGGTATCTGGTAACTAGTTGTTAGTATCTAGTTGTAGGTATCTCGTTGTTGGTGGTACTTGGTAGGTGGTAGCTAGTCGGTTGTAGGTACTTAGTAGTTGGTTAATAATGCTTAGTACTTGGTTGTATGTACTTGGTAGATGGTTGTAGGTACTTAGTAATTGGTAATTAATGATTAGTACCTGGTTGTTGTTGGTTGTTAGTACTTGGTATCTAGTACCTAGTTGGTTGATAGTACTTAGTAACTATTTAATGGGTAGGTGATTGTAGGTACTTAGTAGTTGGTAATTAATGCTTAGTACCTGGTTGATGTTGGTTGTATGTACTTGGTAGGTGGTTGTTGGTACTTAGTAGCAGGTAACTGGTTGTTAGTACTTGGTATCTAGTACCTAGTTAGCTGGTTGTAACTAGTTAATGGGTAGGTGGTAGCTAGTTGGTAGGTGGTTGTAGCTAGTTAATAGGTAGGTGGTTGTAGGTACTTAGTAGTTGGTAGTTAGTTGTTGTTGGTACTTAGTAGTTGGTTAATAATGCTTAGTACCTGGTTGTTGACGTCTGTGAGTAGTTGGTATCTGGTAACTAGTTGTTAGTATGTGGTTGTAGGTACTTGGTAGGTTGTATTTAGTTGTTAGCTGGTTGTTGTCGGTTGTTAGTACTTGGTACCTAGTTGGTTGCTTGTTTTTGGTTGTTAGTACTTGTTAGATGGTTGTAGGTACTTAGTATCAGGTAACTAGTTGTTAGTAACTAGTTGTAGGTACTTGGTATCTGGTAATTGGTTGTAAGTATCTGATTGTTTGAGAGTTATTTAGTACGTGGTATCATGTTGTAAGTACTTGGTAGCAGGTAACTGATTGTAAGTACTTGGTAGCAGGTTGTTAGTAACTAGTTGTAGGTATCTGGTTGGTTGCTTGTTTTTATTGTTAGTACTTGGTACCTAGTTGGTTGCTTGTTTTTGGTTGTTAGTACTTGTTAGGTGGTTGTAGGTACTTAGTATCAGGTAACTGGTTGTTAGTAACTAGTTGTAAGTACTTGGTATTTGGTACCTAGTTGTTAGTAACTAGTTGTAGGTATCTGGTTGTTAATACATGTTCATAAGTTACTGGTTGTTGGTACTAAGTTGTTGGTTTGTTGTAGAATTAATATTAAAATTTGTCTTTGTAAAATATTTCATAAAAAATTTCATTAAAAATTATCTTAAAAATTTCCATCTAAAATTAACATTGAAAAATATTTCATAAAAATTTCCATTAAAAATTAACTTAAAAAATTATTCCATAAAAATTTCTATTAAAAATTACTTAAAAAAATTATTCCATAAAAATTTTCATTAAAAAATTTCAATTCTCAAACACCTTCTATTATTTCAACTTTTTGTTAATAAATTTTAAAATCTTACTTTAATTTACTTATTACATTACTTATTTAAAAATTATTACTTTAATTTACTTATTTAACTTTAATTTAAAATTTTTGACCATTGATTACTTAATTTTAAAATTTGGACCTTAATTAACTTTAATTTAATTTTTTTTTAGAACCTTAATTTAGTTATTTGTGCCCATTCATTACTTTAATTTAAAAATTTGAACCATAATTTACTTTAATTCAAAAATTTGGACCATAATTTACTTTAATTGAAAGATTTGAACCTTAATTTACTTTAATTTAATTTTTTAGAACCATAATTAACTGTAATTGAAAAATTTGAACCTTAATTTACTGTAATTTAATTTTTAAGAACCATAATTTACTGTAATTTAATTTTTTAGAACCATAATTTACTGTAATTCAATTTTTAGAACCATTATTTACTGTAATTCAAAAATTTGGACCATAATTTACTTTAATTGAAAAATTTGAACCTTAATTTACTTTAATTTAATTTTTTAGAACCTTAATTAACTGTAATTGAAAATTTGGACCATTATTTACTGTAATTTAATTTTTAAGAACCATAATTTACTGTAATTTAATTTTTTAGAACCATAATTTACTGTAATTCAAAAATTTGGACCATAATTTACTTTAATTGAAAAATTTGAACCTTAATTTACTTTAATTTAATTTTTTTAAACCATAATTAACTGTAATTCAAAAATTTTGACCATCATTTACTGTAATTTAATTTTTAGGACCATAATTTACTGTAATTCAAAATTTTGACCATAATTTATTGTAATTTAATTTTTAGGACCATAATTTACTGTAATTCAAAAATTTTGACCATAATTTACTGTAATTCAAAAATTTTGACCATCATTTACTGTAATTTAATTTTTAGGACCATAATTTACTGTAATTCAAAAATTTTGACCATAATTTATTGTAATTTAATTTTTAGGACCATAATTTACTGTAATTCAAAAATTTACCACGTTTTTTTAGTGTAGACCACCTATTTCTCAGGACCAAGGAGACCACCTCACTATAGTCTGAAAAATTTACCACGTTTTTTAGTGTAGACCACCTATTTCTCAGGACCAAGGAGACCACCTCACTATAGTCTGAAAAATTTACCACGTTTTAGTGTAGACCACCTATTTCTCAGGACCAAGGAGACCACCTCACTATAGTCTGAAAAATTTACCACGTTTTTTTAGTGTAGACCACCTATTTCTCAGGACCAAGGAGACCACCTCACTATAGTCTGAAAAATTTACCACGTTTTTTAGTGTAGACTGCCTTTTTCTCAGGACCAAGGAGACCACCTCACTATAGTCTGAAAAATTTACCACGTTTTTTAGTGTAGACCACCTATTTCTCAGGACCAAGGAGACCACCTCACTATAGTCTGAAAAATTTACCACGTTTTTAGTGTAGACCACCTTTTTCTCAGGACCAAGGAGACCCACCTCACTATAGTGTGAAAATTCCATGCTTTTTTATTGAAGACCGCCTTTTTCTATTGAAAATATCCTGAGACCTTAAATTACCATGCTTTTTTACTGGTAGTCGGATTTTTGTATAGAAAAAATTTTATTTGTATTGAAAATCCCAGGACCATCGAGACCCCCTCACTATAGTGTGAAAATTCCATGCTTTTTTATTGAAGACCGCCTTTTTCTATTGAAAAAATTTTATTTGTATTGAAAATCCCAGGACCAAGGAGACCCACCTCACTATAGTGTGATAAAAAAAAATTTTGACCAAAAATCCCTGAAAGCAAAAAAATGAGTTGGCAACAATTGCGTAATAAAAAGTTGCAACAATTTTACCCCCCCCCCCGGGGGGGGGGGGGGGTAATTGTTGCCGTAGGCTACTATCTACCTACTGCCATTGACTTTCGCTTCTTTTATTTTGTTTGTAACAGATATGACATATGTTAGTTGGACGAACTTTATTGTTGGTTGCTGGAATTTTTTCGGCAGAGGCATTTCAGAAGATGAAGATTGACCGTGAATTTTGTAGTTAGGAACAATGTTCCCTCTAATTTTTCCTCGACATGTGCGGCAGAAAATTCGTGTGGGCAATTATTTTTTAATAAAAGACAAACTGGGCAAACTTTATGAAAAAATAGTTTTTAATGAAAAAAAAATTTTTAAAAAAGCAATATTTCTTATTACATAATTCAGCAGGTAATATATATATTAAAAATTATAAATAAAAAGAAACTCAAAAAAACTTAAAAATTCATAATATTTTGATAATAAAATATAATTTCAAAATTTGGAAAAAATTAGAATAAATATATGGTGGACGGTAAATTATATGACTGGGCGGGATTACAATTTTAAATGAGCGGCCGCTAGCTGCTCAGCTTAGAGGGAACGTTGGTTAGGAAGTGTTACATTTTACAGTAATTTGTCAGCTAGATCTAACATGAAGTTCATTGTAGTTTTTGATGTGTTACCGACAAAAATTAGAATAAAGTACAAAAAAAGATGGCAACGGGTTAAACCTAATTAAGTTTGATAAAAAACTATTTATTTTATAAAATAAATAGAAGATACAATAAAAATTCTAACAATACAAGACCGGGCAAGATAAAGTTGTCAATGAACGCTGGGAATTCTTTCACATTCATATTGTCGTCTGTGTTTTCTTCGAAGTGGTATCAAATGATACTGTAGTACTCAATAATGAGTATTAAGTCTAATTTATATGGGTAGTCAAATTTTTTGCGAATACGTGGACATGATGAAAGCGGAATTGAAACCGTGACCAAATTATTTAGTGTTGATATTATTCCATTATAATATCAAATAAGAGGAGTCAATTTGACAATGACGAAGTATATTTTAAATACAACACATTACATGTAGTTGCGCAAACTCCCGCAATCTAATGTATTCTTAACTGCTGTTTACGCTTAGGAGGTGCTATTTAAATATTATATGGTTGCTGATAGATTTATCATTAACTATTGATTAAACGTCTTCATGATTATTTTATTTTCTACAACCCTAATTTCTCATTTCCATAATTTTATTCCTATATCTACTACAAAGATTGTTATTGGCTAAGTATGCTTATGTCAGCATATACGTGAGTAGGTAGAAGTGTGCTGCATGACTCATCGTTAAACAAAAACATATGACTCATCGATTCCTCATAACAAAGTACATGATTCATATCCCCACACAGTGAGTCATCGATGATTAATCGACATGACTCGTCAGTGGTGACTCATTGAGGGTGACTCATTTTAAATTCAAATTCTAAAAGGGTCAAATGATGTCAACCTTTATGGTATCATTTGATTTCCACTTTATGGTATCATTTGATAGGTGTTGAAGAGCTCTATCCAATAATCATACCCTTGAAGGTTTAAGGTGTATCCTTAACCTTCAAAAGGTCAAAAACCTTCAACATTTTAAAAACTATATAATATAGGTATCATTCGAAAGGTAATTCAATATGTAGTTCAATTATATAAATTACTGCAACGTAATATTATTGTCGAAAAATGTGTTAACAAATTGACAGTAAAATTAACAAAGACAATGCCGTTTGAATGCAATATTAACAAAGACCCTTCAATCTATGTGTAAACTCAAACAATTACTAATAATAATAATAATACTTAGAAAAATTATAAAACATTTTTCGAATAATAAAAATAATAATAGTAATAATATAATTAATAATAATAATAATAATAATAATAATAATCTTTATTAAAAATTTTTAATAAAATATAAAAATAAAATTGAATAAAAAATATAATAAACAGTTAAACATACATGGCAATGATTTAATTATAAGATAACGCTCCAATCAAACATTCTTTTCACGATATATTTCGACAGTTTTCCTGTCATCATCAGGTGGGATATAATAACTAATTAAATTAAGGATTTTAAACAAATTTATTAATTATATATAAAAAATATTTTTATTTAATAAAAACATTTAATTATTTTAAAAAAATTATACTTAAATTATATATTAAATTATATTAATATATTATTTTATTAAAATTTTAACATTTAAAATTTAATTTAATAATTTAAAAAATTTTTATTAATTATTTAATTTAATACAACAATCAATACATACAATATAAAAAAACCTATTTAAAAACTTATTTAAAAACACTCAAAACACAAGTATTTACTGCATTCTGCACATTAATTTTCGGATTCAATGATTTTATCAACAACGCCTCACAAATAATAAGCTTGAACCACTCAATTTCCTTGGAATTCCAGGTATGAGTTGGAGTTCTGCTTTGATGATTTTATAACATCCAATTACATTATTAATCGATATGGAAATTAGGTGTAGTTGTATCTAAAATCTGGGGGATGATGCTTTTATAGATACAGATGATCATCCAATATCTCCAGATGCTGATGATATTGAAGATTTTGAAGATCAAGAATCACTAACATTGGATCATTGTTGAAAGTAATCGGCCGAAAGAAATCGCGCCAAAATTTCCATCCACAACTTCATAAATAAATAAAAATACAAATAAACCAATTACAATATTATAAATATCGGCAAATATTTTCTGCAAATGGAATTTCACGTCATCAATCTGAAGCTCCATCGATCGGGTCGTTTGTTTAAATTCTTCCATTTTTAATTTCGATTGCTGCAGTCAAATTTCAGAAGTGATAGTGAAGTGCCCCATGCAAAATTGTCAATTTGTTGGGTTATTGAGTTGGTGATAAAATTTAATGTTACTCTGACTCCAAGCGTGTCTTTATTTAATTCACAAATAATACTTGACAACAAGAATCTTTATTGATAATCACAAATAAACTTTCACTTGACACTGACAATGAATTCAACACTCTCCTTGGTGACTATACAATGCTTATTACAACACTCGGTGAGGAATAGCACTTGTGTATAACACCGGATTAAAAGATCACAAATTACTGATTGGTTTCTAAACTGGGATTTTGAGTTGGTTGTTTTCTTTGACTTTCTTCCAAACTTTATTCAAATAGTCAATAACTTCTTTTCGTTTTATTATTCAACTAATTCTTTTTTTCAACTCTTCTCCAATAATTATTTTCCACAATTATTTCCTTTATATTGACAATCGTTTGTCCAACAACGTTTCGTCCAACGTCTAATTTTCTCCAATAATTTTATTTCTCAAATCGTCTCTCAAGTCATGTCTCAAATCGTCTCTCAAATCGTCTCTCAAATCGTCTCTCAAATTTTCTCTAATTTTCCTTCTGAATTTGTCGTCTCTTTTGTTCCCATTTTGTTCTAATTTCATGTTCACCAGTTTTCCCTTATATAGTTCGCTTCTCTTGTGGCACTCCAGATAATCAAGTGTTTTTCCACGTTCCTTCTCCTGCTTTCCCCGATTGTCCCATTTTTATCTCTGACAGCTGTCAAGTTGTTTTTCCCTTTTTCCTTTCTTGTTTGTTCGCCTTCTCCCATCAATTCTATTATCACTGGCAAGCTGTCGAGATAAGGATATTGTTGTTTTCCTTTTTCCCCGATTTCAAAATTCCTTTTCTTTTTGTACTAATTAATTAGTACTGACCTTGATTTTTACTTTCTTGTTTGATAACTTTTATTTCCTTTCACTTTCTCATTTTTAATTTCTTTTCACATCCGTTTTCTTTTCTGAGTCTCTATCGATCGTCCCGTTTGTCATGGCGATCTTCTCCCAGGTAATTTTATTTATTTCTTTATGAATTATTATTTAGGTATCCTCAACAAATTCAAGGATGAATTAGAGGTGATGGAGAGCCACATGAGAATATGCAACAAGCAGCCAATAAGATGTCCATTGAATAGAATTGGATGCGAAATGAAGGAATTAGAGAAGGATAAAATGAAAGTTCATTTCAATGAGAACAATGAATTCCATAGAAAATTACTGATTGATGAGATGCAAGAAATGAGAGATGAGAATATGAAATTGAGTAACCAAATTATTAATATCAATGTAAACTTTTATTTGTAATTAATTTAATTGATATTTGTGATTGGAGGTGAAATTGTGCAATATTGAAAAGAAAGAGGCGGAGAATAGAAGGGAAATAGAAGAATTGAATGAGGAAATGGTGACAGTGAAGAATGAAAATCGCTCATTGAGGATGGAGATGGAGACAAATATGGGATCAATCAATCAAGTTTGATTATTGATTTGATTTGTTATTGATTTGTTATTGATGCAAAGCAGATCAGACAACAAATTGAGGTGATTGAATCAAAATGTCAACAGCAAATTGATGAGATGAAAGACAAATGCGAGCAGCGGCTGCAACGAGAGAATGAAAAAGTGATTTATTGAATTGTTTAATTCAGTTGCAGATTGAAAAGGCGAAGTGCGCCAATGAAATTCGGCAGTTTGAAACAAAATTGGGAAATGAAAAATATATAAATTACGGATTTTTCGAATGGCAAATCGATAAATTTTCAGATCAAAGGAGAAATAATAATATTTACAGCAAGGCATTTTATTCCGGGCCAACCGGTTACAAAATGTGCTTGAAGGTGTGGATTGAAAGTTTTTGGGGTATTAATAATGCAATTGATGTTGGTTTCTGTTTGATGCGTGGGGTAAATGATGAGCAATTGGATTGACCGTTCAAACAATCGGTGACAATCGATATGATCGATCCAGCAAATGGCAACATTTATAAGAGCAAGTCTATGAAATGTTCAGATTGACCAGATCATGCCGGATGGAGGAAACCTTCAAATGACAGAAATGATCATAATAACATTTATGGTGATTATGGTGATAACTCAATCTATGGATTTGTAGCCAAAAATAATAAATTGCTGCTCAGGTGCAGAATTGAAAAATTATGACAAATTTAAAAAACATTTCAATAAAAAATTGATTTATTTTGACTTTTGATTTGTTTTATTATTTTTCTTATTATTATAATTTTATTATATTAGATTATTATTGTAATAATTTTTGTCATTCTCCTCTTTCATCCGATATTATTATATGTATCATTATTATCATCATCATTATTATTATATATAAATTATTATTATTGTTATTATTATTAAGATTTACAGAATTATTAGTTTTCACACCATAAAAATGATAATAAATTAATACATTCAAAGTAATTCTAAAAAATGATATATTAAATCACAGGTCAATTCAATAACAATCTATATTAATATCATTGTCATCATCATTGAAATTGGATTGGCCGTTCAAACAATCGGTGACAATTGATGTGATCGATACAGCAAAAGGCAACATTTAAAAGAGCAAGTCAATAAAATATTCAGATTGAACTGATCAAGGAAACCGTCAAATGACAGAAATAACCCAATTTGCATTTATTGTGATTGCTCAATCAATAAATTTGCAACCAAAAGTAATAAATTGCTGCTCAGGCGCAGAATTGAAAAATTATGACAAATTTAAAAAAAAATTTCAATAAAAAATTAATTTATTTGGCTTTTGATCTGTTTTATTATTTGCCTGTTTATTATTATTTTATTATATTAGATTATTATTGTAATAATTATTGTCATTCTACCCTTTCATCTGATATTATTATATATTATTATTATTATTATTATTATTATTATTATTATTATTATTATTATTATTATTATTATTATTATTAGTATAAAGTGATGATTTCTTGGTAGCAGCATTTATTATTTAAAACAATAAAGTGATAATTTAAGCCTTTTGCTGCGAATAATGTATTTCATGAAAAAATTTCGACTATAAGATAGTGTTTGTCAATCTCCTGAAATTTCGCAATCTTCTTCCCGAAAATACATTTCTATCTTTCTTTTATTTCCTTTTTCTTAATTCTTATTGGTTATAAATATAATATAATATAATGATATACTTCTTTTTCTGAATTTTTTTAAAATTTTATAAGATAACGCCAATCAAACATTTTTTTCACGATTAATTTCGACAGTTTTTCTGTCATCATCAGGTGGGATATAATACTCATTAAATAAAGGATTTTAAACAAATTTAATTATATATAAAAATTTTTTTATTTTATAAAAATATTATTTTTTAAAAACTTTAACATTTAAAATTTAATTTAATAATTTAAAAATTTAAAAATTTTTTATCAATTATTTAATTTAACACAACAATCAATACATACAATACACCAAAGCTTATTTAAAAACACTCAACACACAAGTATTTACAGCATTCTGCACATTAATTTTCGGATTCAATGATTTTATCAACAACGCCTCACAAATCACACGTTCCCAATAATTATCGAAGTTTTTTAATAAAATTTTAAAATCAGACATACCTATTTTAATCTTACAGCCCTTATTGTGCTCACCAATATGGGTCAAAGACTTCGGTCTACAATGTTCTCGAGCTCGAATACAGAGATGACGGGAAGTCTCTCCAATGTATGTGGCATTACACCCATTACATGTAAACTGATAAACGAGATCGGAACACAATTCAACCGGAGTCTTTGACTTATTAATAAACATATTGCGTACTTTCCATGAAGTTGACACTATCCTATAGTTTAAATTCCCTAACTGCTTTCTTATCTTCACTTTATAATCCTTAAAACCTTCTGAGTACGGCAATACTAACACAAATTTAGGCTCATCATCCTTGCTCACACTATTTAATTTATTTAACTCATCAGACTCACCCACCTCAACAAAATCACACACAGATTTTAACTCATCAGACTCACACGTCTCAACAAGATCACACCCAAATTTTCTCAAACATGGATCCTTAGGATTTTTAATAAATTTGTCAACAGTCTCTTTCACCATAACTACTAAAAAGGATTTTGAATAACCATTCTTCATCAACAGTTCAACCAACACGTCAACACTCTTTACCGAATTTTTAGGTTAATAATTAAGTGATAGAATAAATTTTTGATGATAACTTTGTAATGTATTTGAATTTGACTAAATAATTTTTTCAATAATTTTCTAAGAATATTTCCATTTATGCACTTTAAAAAACATAAGCTAAGAAACCAGTTAACTTTATCAAGGACTTTAAATTTACTTGATAATTATTGTAAGATACTGAAATTTAGTTTGCTGTTATTGCTTGAAAATGATTGGCTGAATCGATGAAGAATTATGATCAATCAATATATATCATCTCTAGTTAGGTATTTGATGGGTGAAATATTTGTTGGAAATAATGAGTTTATTATGTCTTTGTTACATAAGTCGACTTTAGCGTCAAAATGAGTTTTTAAAATATATTTAAATTTTAAAATACCGCAACGTAATATATTTTTTCCTACACTTCATTGATTTTGATTGCTTAGTGGACTCTTATTATTTAGCTTCTAAATTATTTCAATGGAAGAATGTCTAGTGTCTATAAGAGTTAATGAAAAGTCATATTTTTGAAGAATTCTCTCTAAGAATTTTAAGACTTAATTGAATTAAAGTGGATATGACCTAAGTGGGTAGAATTGAAGGATATAGTCGGTTAGATGTTTAAAAGGGTAGAAATATTTGGTGAGAGATCGGTTAAGATGGAAATATATGATTTTTGATTGGGGATAAAGTCGGTTTGATTTAATGAGGGAAGGGTTTCGATGGGAATCTTTTGAATATTTAAATGGGTAATGTTGGTAAAATATCAATATTTTGAGGGAAATTGCAATACATTAGTCAGTTATGAATCAATAATAATGCGAAATTATATCGTTTTATTAGGTTGTGATTAATGCACAGTAAATTAATTTAGATTTATGGTTTAGAACCATGTTTTATTAAATTTTCTATTAATTATCCAGGGTTTTATTACGTGGTGTTAATGACTGATTTACTTGGTTTTGACAATGAAATCTTTACAGATAATAAAGATTGACATTTTTTCTTTATTTAGACGGAGAATGACAAAAGTTGAGAAATATTGACTTAAAACATTGACTAAAGAAAATTCATCTTTATTGAAAGAAATTTATCGGGTGATTTTAATTAGTAAATAAATCGGTTGAATATTGGTATAATATGACCATTTGAAGAATATAGAGATTATATTGAATAGATAAATTAAAGTTTTCAATGGGACCTAGTCAGTTATATTGTAGTCATATTTATTTAAAATTTCGAGTACAGTGATTTACATTTAGAACAAAAATTTAATTATAACTGGTATTGAAATATTTGTGATAATAGGAATTAAAGATATAATTATAGTCATTTAAAGGGATTTTAAGGAATCTTATTAGTCTGAGGGAAATATATATCCTTTTAAGTATAATTATCGATAAAATACTAATCTTTAAAGTTAGTTATTTCAGAGAAATTTGATGATTTTTAGATGATTTTAGTGAAATATTTGTAATAATATGAATTAAGGGTTGAAATATAGTCATTTAAGAGATTTTAAGGAATCTTATTAGTTTGAGGTGAATATATGATCTTTAACAAGTATTTATTATTAAAATACCAATCTTTAAATATTGATATATTTAGGGGAAAATGATTCTTTTTAGATGATTTTATTGGAAAATTCACTTGGATATACCAATTATTTAATTTTGATGAAAATTATCATTTTTGTTAAATTTAGACATTTTGAAAAGGTTTTCCTACTGATTGAAATTAAACATATTTTTGAAGACAGATAAAAAATTAATTTAAAAAGCATTTCATAAAATACAATGAAGAATATTTAGTAGGTTTTGTAGGTATCTAGTTGTTTGAGAGTTAGTAAGTACATGGTATCATGTTGTAAGTATTTGAAACTTATTTGTTAGCACATAGTGAAAAATATTTAGTATCTGGTTGTTGGTAACTCATTGTTGAATTATTATTATTATTATTATTATTATTATTATTATTATTATTATTATTATTATTATTGTTGAGGTCTGTAAATTAAAATTAAAAATTTAAATAAAATTTAGGATAATAATTCAAATAGAAAGTAAGCGAAGAAAAAAGACAAATAAAAGCGGGATCGCGCACAGAATCAATATGTAAAGAAAAGTGTGATGGAAACAGTATTAGAAAATGCCAAAAGCAATTACGAAAGGCAAGAATCCGGAAATCCGAGAAAAATCAATAAATGGAAAAATCATTGAAATCGAATGGGAAAAACGGGACAGGTATAGATTAGCTAATGGTCAACAAGATGATGGCTAGAGATTTATCAGAAAATGGTTAGGAAGGGTCGAAAAACATTCAAATGTATGAAAACAGAAAACGTTAATTAATTAATTAATTGGCTAATGGAAAACCCGAGCTAATGGGAAACCCGAGCCAATGGAGAACCCGAGAGATAAAGGAAACCCGAGCTGGGTAAACAAGAAGAAAGGCCAACAAAAGGAAGATTTGGGCCCATTAGCTTGACACAATGATTAATGGGAAAAGAGTAAGGAGAAGATAGCGCGCGTAGGAAGACCGGTAGGGCCATTAATTATCTGGATTCGTTGGACCATTATGGGTGACATCCGAAGCAAACACGTAGGAGAAAATGTCAAACGAAAGATTGGCTCGGCAATAACCATTTGTCATCCTGATTTCGAGGAGTATATAAGCAAAGGGAAAATCAGAGAAAATCGGCATTTTGCCTCAGCTAGGGTTCGAAGAATCAGACTGTAGGAAAAGTTGGTAAACGAATTAGGGAAAGTAGGGAAAAGAAAAAATAGAATTAAGAATACGGAAAGGTGAAAAGGGATCAAACCAAACAGAAACCGAGGAAAACGTGAATCGAGAGAATCTAAAGGACTAAAAGGTGAATATTATTTGTTTGCAAAGCATCAACGCCGAGCGGAGAATCGTATAAAACTTTTATCAGTAATTGTAGCGTGATAATAAATTGTGAACCTGTTGTTTCAATATACGTTGGGTCGTTCATTGTTTTGATTTAAAGGACACTAGGAGTCAGAGAGAACCGACTTGAAATAATCCAAAACCCAACATTATTATTATTATTATTATTATTATTATTATTATTATTATTATTATTATTATTATTATTATTATTATTATTATTATTATTATTATTATTATTATTATTATTAGTATAGTATTCCATTGAAATTTTCATTTGACTTTGAAAAATATTTCATTGAAATTTGTATTTAAAATTATCTTAAAAAAAATAATAAGTTCTCTATAGTCTGAAAAAAGAATTTTGTACTAAAAATCCCTGAAAGCAAAAAATGTGAGTTGGAACAATTGCGTAATCAAAAAAGCAAAAAAAACGAGTTGGGAACAATTTATAGGTTAGGGTTAGGGTTAGGGCTACTAACTACGTACTATTATTATTATTATTATTATTATTATTATTATTATTATTATTATTATTATTATTATTATTATTATTATTATTAGTAATTGTTTGAGTTTACACATGTATTGAAGGTTCTTTGTTAATATTGCATTCAGACTGCATTGTCTTTGTTAATATTACTTTCAATTTGTTAACACATATATCGACAATACAATTTCGTTACGGTAGATTAGACTATTGAACTATATATTGAATTACTTTTCGAATGATACCTATATTATATAGTTTTTAAAACGTTGAAGGTTTTTAACTTTTTGAAGGTTAAGGATACACCTTAAACCTTCGAGGGTATGACCATTGGATAAAGCTCTTCAAGACCTTTCGAATGATACCCATAAAGGTTGGCATCATTTGACTTTTTTAAAATATGAATTTAAAATTGAAACAAGTCAACCTCAATGAGCCGCCATGATGAGTCACTCCTGATGAGTCACGTGGATTAGTCATGCGCGATGATCCGTCGTCGTGTCCTTTTAATGAGTCATCGATGAGTCATGTGTCTTTTTTAACGATGAGTCATGCACCACACTTTATCTACTTACGTGAAAAAATGGTAGAAATGTAATCTTTAACCATTGATTGTAACTAGCCTCATTTCGGTCAATGTGAAATTCTGAAGTCAAACTCCCAGAGATAAGATGTTTTATTAACTACTCTATTTGTCTTATAGCGCAAGATTTGGATCCTACCGAGACTCTTGTCATATGTTACTTGATCTAGCGGTGGATGTCCTCCATCGGGTGACACGATGTAGAGCAGTCGCTCATCAAGCCATTTCTTTGGCCAGTGGACGACTTCACAAGAAGTAAGGGATGACTTTGCACATATCATCTGCCTTCGATCCCGTGAATTCATCCTCTACCCATCCTCTACTGATAGTTTGGGGCTGTCTCCAAAAGAAGTTTATAAAAATTACAACAAAAAGAAATTAAATAAAAGATAAATATTTATTGACTTATAAATTATGTTAAACACAAATAAAAATTACCGTCAAAAACATGCATAGAAATTTGTATAAATCTGAAGTAGTACCGATAAACTAAATGCAAAATATTTTGTTAGGTTAGCAGAGCTCAAAGTTCAAATAATGAATTTTCAGTTGGCGTTTTTACCAATTTGTGATTCCCATCCAGTATTCCTTGCCACTTTGACATTCAATAATTTTGTTTTCTTTATTATTTCTGTATTTCTTTAGAGATTTTCATGGGAATTTTTTCCATAATCTTAATTCAGATATTTTTTCTTATTTTCTCCTTTAATTTCTGCACGTTTTGTCATCGCTCCTTTGTATGTAAATACGATCCATTTCTTTCCTAATTAATTTGATTATGGTCCTTCGTATCTAAATACAACCAATAATCATTTTTAATTTCCGATCTTACTAATTCGTTCTTTTATTTTTTATTCTCTACTTTTCAAGTTGGCAGATTTTTAGAAAGTGTTGTTTCTCTTTTGACTATGTTTATGTTTGTAACTTCTTGAGTTTATCTTTCTTATTATACGTATTTATTTATCCTCAAAGTGTTGTACTCTACTTTGAATTATTTTGATGTATAATTATCTGTTTTTATTCGACTTGTTGCGGTTTCCATCCTGTATTTACGACGCATTTAAACAAGTTCTCAATTTTTCGGCTCTAGCCCAACACAAAGTCCTAGATTATTTTCATATTATAGAAGATGAATATCAGTCAAATTTAGTGTGATGGGCAAAGTTTAGGTGTACCGGGACCAATGTAAGCTGGTTTACTGTAAATGGCATTTTCAAGGTCATTATGGAAAGAGTTGATTCAAGTTTTCCTCATAATCTTAGAGATCCATGAAACTTCCAAAGGGCCGTTATTTTTCGATTTTAGTCTCAACGAGAACTTATTCATCAAAAAGTTGAAAGAACTAACTAATTCACTGATATTATTCTTAATGTTTTCAATTTCAATTAGAACATTCATCAAAATAATTCAAATTTGAATACGAAACCACGAAAAAACAACAATCGGTTGCGCAACATAAATATAACAACCACAAATATGAAAGACATAAAACAAATCTTTAATTGTATAAAACAAATATAAAATTACTAAAAATTAGAAAATATTCCGAACAATATAAATCGTTTATAAGACAAAATTAAGTTTCCACATCACATCAATTTAACTATTCACATTTAACATATCAAATAAATATCACCCTAATATAGCCAAAATCGAAAACAAATTATAACATTAATTTATTTTGTGCTTTTTCGATTAATTTATAAGTTAATATTATATATAACTCCGGTATTACTAGTAACTTTATATATTATGAGGCCTTGGTTTCAATATTATTTTGCCTGAGTTATCACAACTCATATTATAATCTGCTAAAACCCTTTTGCATCGATCAGCAACAATGTTGGGCAAAATAACCATTTTGTGGTGACCAGAAATAAAAATGCCGCATAATAAAAGTACTGATATGATCAACATTGGATGGTGATAAAATGATTGTAGAAATGATCTTCGGTATGTCTCTGAATCAAACAACCAATACAATGCACTAAATAACGTCATTAAACCAGTTGCAAATAAAAAAAATGCCCATCGACGAGCAATGGGTTTTAAACCATCAATAATTTCTTTAATTCGGAATTCAAACATACGCAAATCATCAGTGTGTTTGTTAGTTGATGCCTGTAATAAATAAAAATAATAAGATCTATACATTCATCAGTTTATAAATTTAAAAATAATTATTTGTGTAATTCATAATTAATTAATACATGAGATATTAAATTAAAATTCATTTAAAATTTATATAATACACTAATATATCAATTAAATAAATATTTAATGGAATATTTAAACAATTTTACGCAAATAAAATAAACAATGTTCTCAATAATAAATTTTTTTTAAATATCATCATTTGTACTTTTTTCTAAATATTGATTAAGCACGAGGAATTTCAGGATAAGAGAATATTATAATATTGGTCGCTCTCGTGATAGATGCATAGCAAGCACTGCGTGGCTCTAATAAGCCTCTGGGTGACGTCAATTTGCATGTTTTTTTCCTGCGGTATCTTGCTGACCTTATTGATATCAAATAGTATATCGTTCCATATTATCAAACACAGTATGAAACGGTATGAAGTAATTTCTTCTGTTAGCGCGTTTGCCTCAGAGAACGCTTTCGAATCTTACCTAGGGTTGCCAACTCCCACAAGCTCGAACCCTGGAGATTATAAAATCGCGAACAGTATAACGCTTAAGAAATAATATAACAGGTGTTTTTTCACTTTTTTGGTTTACACATGTTACTAGTATTTAAACATTAAAATTTTAAAAGTAAAAAACCCTGATAGTGACAGTCTATTAAAGTCGGTAAGAAGAAATACATAAAATCGCTCGCCGCGAACAAACAACTTAAACTTCCGGTCACTGTGAGCAAAAATAAATCTTGACTATCATTATTTTAGAGAAATCAAATTGAAGTTAAAACTTTAAAAATTGCATTTTTTTCTTGAAAAATTGTAAAATATTGTAGAAAAAGAAAGACAGGAGATTTACATCTCTCGTGTCATCGTTACCCAGGAGACGGGAGACGAAAGCCGATTCCGGGAGACTCCCGGCAAAAACTGGAGAGTTGGCAAGCCTACCGACAACAGAGTGGTTATCAAATAAATGTAAGGGTGGCTTGAAACTTGTGCATGAGAGATAACATGATTACGAAGGTTCTAATCACCTTTACCAGCAAAAATACATAACATAAACATCCTAGAGCATGTAATTGAATAACAAATATTTAAATAATAACAACTAAATCGTCCTTATTAGTTCCGTTCGATCCAATCAAAAAAAGAAAAATTTTGGAATAAGTGTAGATTGTGACTGAAATAGCGTCGGTATATATAATATATATACTATTATATATACTATTTTATGTGTGCATACATACGTTGGAACAGTGGGCAACTGATGCAGTAAACCAAATTCGAATTATTTTAATTCTTATACATTTGATTCATAATATTTATCAATTTTGATGGCGATTTTATCTCAATAATTTTAATTTTAATTTTTGAATTATGTTTTCTTAAATTTGCCTCAATGTACAATATAGGCATTTCCAGAACAATTCATGCTACTTTAATCAAATTTTTATTTTAATTGCTTTTTTATTGATTCTTGTTATGATTTTTTGTTATTTAAACCAAAATTTTTATTAGATCGTTTGGCGAACTTGATTGGTTTTGCCACCAAACACTTTCTATCAAAACGGGTGCTCCTTAAATTCTCGAGTTCCTTGTGCCCATAGGCTTTGGATGCCTTTCGTGACGGCCCTGTGTGTATCAATCGAGTAGTGTGCGTTGCCGTTCTGTAATTTTTATAATTTTGCAAAGGTTGATTTTACAAGTGGCAGAAAATGTGTAATCTGACCACACAAATTAATATAAACAATAACTGAAAATCACTTTTTTGACTAAATTAGCTAACTAAAGATTTGCTCTCAGTTTTCTTTTCAATTAACTATATTTGATAAATTAATAGGTCGCCGATTTTAGAAATTGCTGTTCCAAAATTAATAATCAGGTATATAATTCAGATAAAGGTAAAATGATTATTCAAATGGAGTGAATAGATTTTATTTATAAATTTCTAATTGAAATAGTAACTTATGAATTATCATATTTATTATTTAAATCTTTTTAGTCTAGATAAGTTGGAACAGTATAAAAACAACTATTTAGTGATGGATGCGCCTAAGTAAATTTAATCGTAGTATCTTTGGAAACAAGTTCATCTTTAAAGATTTAAGCTACCGAACATAGTGAATGAATAATTTTTTTAAGCTAAGAAAACTATAAACCTTAATTTCAACATTTGTTTTTAATCTCACATTGAATAAACAAACTAAAATTTAATTAGCAACAGGTAAAATATTAAAAAATTAATTAAAAATTTTATAAAAATTTAATTAAATTTACATATATATTGATAAAATTTATACACTATAAAGCAATAAAAATTTCATGAAGAATAATATTATATAATTAATTTTAAATTAACAATTAAAATCTCGATATATTATATTTTATATTTATTTTATTTTTCAAATTTATAAAAGTCATATAATCCCAGAAGTATGAAAAGAATCTACATTTTTAAAATTACTATGTGTGGAAATTACAAAATTAGATGTAAAAATTTTGCAAAATCTTTAAAATTAAAATCTTTCTTATAATTTGTTTTAATATTGATCATTAAATTTAAAATAATAACTAATTGTTTTTCCCAATTTTTTTTTATAATTATATGAGTCACAATGTGAGGAAAAGAAAGTTGTCTATTTCTAATCTCAGTGTTGAAAGTAAAAAAGAAAAGTTAATTGATCATAATTTATTATGGCCAAAGACTGAAAATAAAATCGAATTTAAGGAGTGCACTGTGATACTTAACGAACTCAAACATGACTTAAAAGATTATTCATTCGAAATCCATGAAGTAAATGGAAAAGAAGTAAAATAATATATAACTTTTATTATTTTACTTAAAAATAGACTGAACTCGACAGCTGTAAAATTTGTAATAAGGAACTGTTAAAGAAATCGATAAAACGTCATATGACTTTACATGGAAAAAAAGTTAAATGCGATTCTTGTCAATACTTCTACTCCGAACGTGGATTTTCAAGACATAAATGCGAGAAAACATTTTTCTGCGAACCTTGTAACAAGACTTTTCGAAGCAAATATCACCTAGATCAGCACATGAGAGGCCATGCTCAGATTGAAGCTCGTAAACAAAAGGTAAATTGGATATCATTTTCTTTAAAAATTTATAGTTAAATAGAATTTTTATTAAATTACATTTTAAACTGATTAATCTGAACATATAATAAAAACGCAAACTCTCAAATTTGATAACATTATGCAGAGATCAACAGGGGTTTTCACAGTACAACGAATTTACAAATAATGCCACTTATACTTTGCCTCACTGACAATTTTGAAGAAACATTCAGGAAAACACAGAGTTCGGGCTCGAGAAAACGTGCCAACACAAACTGTGATAGTTTGTAACACGGTGAGGGATGGGGTTCAAAATTGTCAAAAATAGCGTGACGTACTTTATGGGCTCCCTATACGTTTCTAAATTTATTGAAAGTTTTAGTTTCCAAATTTAGTTTATAAAAATATATTTAGAACTTATTACACATATAAAACTTTGCTTTTCAATTTTTTTTTCAATATGCCATTTAATTGGAGTTTTTATGGATTTTGCAATAGATCGAAATATTTCTATCAATTTTTTTATGGTTTTGTAAATAGTTTATAAAATCATAAAATAATTTTTGTAAAATATCTTTTGTTTTCCTTTTGGTATAGTAAAATAAATTTAAAAATGGATTCTTTATTGGCCGACATGAAAATTAATTAATTGGTTAATTTGGTTCACTGTCATTAACGTATAAAATCCTACAAATCGATTTCATTATATACCTTCGCTTATGGTTTTAAAACGGTAAGTAAATCTAATTATATTTTAATTACTTATTATTAAAATTACAAAAGTTTATACCCCCCAAAAATATGTAAATTTTCAAGACGATTTTACTATAAACAAAAACGAAATCGACTTAGGCAAATGTTATGAACGAATGTATTAAAGCAGATATTAAGTTAAAAACAAGTTTTATTAAGGATGGAAATTGGTAAGCTGAAGAGGAGGACGGAAAAATTAATTTTTACTCACGAGCTATGTTAAGAAGTTAGATATTTTAACTCAAGGAATTGACCGGGAATTTAAGAACTTGAGCATTAAAAAAACTTCATTATTGAAAGATAAGGAGTATCTAACCCCTACAAATGACATGACAGTATTTATGAACAATTCATTATTAATGAAGTTAGCATCTGAAGAATGGTATCATATGAATCATTGAAGTCTATGGAGAGAATACGATTCAGTTTTTGTATATCAATAACTTGAATTACTCCAGACTTTATTTCAAATAAGGAGCTTCAATAGAATTGCTACACATTTTAAACCTCATAAACGACAAACTCTCTTTAGTATACTTCTAAACTTCCAAAAATTAATTTCTAAAACTTTTTTTGTTATATTTTTTAAAATGTCAATTCTTGTGTGAACTTAGACATTATTCGGGACTTCACTTATCATTTCAGAAAACCAGCTAAATCTTAGGATCTTTCGTAAACTTCATATGCACTTGATGAAATATGTTAATAAATTCCATTTATGTAGATAGAAGTATTTAATAAAAAGAATATCAACAGTCATAATAGTTAGTATTAGAAATTAATTTTTTAAATGAATCCGATAAAAAAATTATATCTTAAGTGCCCTGAAACGTTTTTCAAGGGTAGAAAATGATTTGATGGATGATTTAGGGATTTCGTAGTATTGATAATTTTTTAAAAATGAGTTTGAAAATAGTCTTATTTGAATCGATATTTCACTTTTTGGTGAGATTGTAATTATTAGTCAATCATATTTTTTGTACTTTGAAGTCCTTTATTTACAATTTTTCATCCTTTTAGCCGAAAATATTTCCTTGTCCCATCTGTAAAAAGGATATAATGAAATCTAATGTCAAAAGACATGCAAAAATCCATGAAAAAAACGGACCAAAATTGTATATAAATAATTCTGTCATAAAAAGAACTTATAACAGAAAAAAGAATTTTATTTGTAATATATGTGGAAAAGATCTCAAACATAAACTTCAATATGAACGACACATTCAAGCCCATGAGAAGAAAAGGCAATATCAGTGTGATGTCTGTGGGGAATCATTCAAATTTAATGTGCAGTTGATTCGTCATATGAGCCAAGTTCATAGAAATATTAATTCAAATAAAATCGAATGTACAATTTGTAATAAAGTTAGCATTTTCAGTTCAATCAGAATTAGTTAATGATAATTTACACTAGGAAGTTGTGGCCATTAACAAACATTTAAGAACTCATGCAAAATGTTCAATATGTTGCGACATATGTAAAGCCGAACTTCCAAATCGGATAGCATACGAATCACATAGACGTCAACATCGACGGTTGGCACTTAAAGGCAAAGATCGGGTTAGTTAGCAACATTTTCCCGTTGTATTATAATGATTATTTTGATTAGCCTGTTGCAGTTCGAGACACAAATAAGGAAATCAATCACTTTAAATGCACAGCCTGCACTAGGAGATTTCCAAATGAGGCTGAATTGTTATCACATTGGAAAGAGCACATTATGTTCCAGATGCGTTCGGTTTACAATTGTCCATATTGCCAGTACAATAAATCACAATCAATGCTCGAACTGCTCAATCATATGAGTAAAATTCACTTTAATGTATCAGGATCGAGTTGTCGATGTGTTATTTGTGCAGAAGTAGCATTTTATTTCCAATAAATGCCTTTAACGTCCATATATTAGGTGATTCCAGTAAAAACTATTATTAAACATATGAGTACGCATAAATCATGTGAATATACTTGTGAAGAATGCTCTGAAGATTTCCGTTCTTACACGCAATATAAAAAGCACATCGAAGACTCACACCGGTTAGAACATATTAAAAAAGTAACGGATTATTTAATTTACGCTTTTTTTAATTATGCTGTTATATTATTTTTCCAGAACCAGATTCAAATATTAATGGAGAAATATTCAGTCGTAAGACTAAACTATAAGAAAATTCCATGTTTCCTTTGTATATCACATATCAGAATTTCTCACATGAGAAATCATTTGAAGTCTCACCAAATGTACCATTGCATTCAATGTCAGAAAGATTTTTTAGATTTCCAATCTCTTCAACTGCATGAATTAAAACATGAAAAGTTTTCAAGTCGTTGTCCGTTATGTTCACAAACATTTATTAGCCATATCAGGCTTTTAGCACATTTGAAACAAATTCACAAGACTGCCTTCTCTGCATTAAAAGCTTGTTCGAAGTGCAATATTAATTTAGATTAGAACTGATAAATTATACTTTCTTTCAATATACTTGTGTTTTGTATTAAATAATTTAATTTTTTAATTCTATGTTTGCTATTTTTAATTTGTTTTTCAAATTTCCATTTAGTTTATGTTAATTATTTAAATATGTTTTTAACTATTTTTTATCTTAATAGATCTTGTTTTAATAAATACACGAAAACACATATCTTTGAATTATGAATAATATATACTTTTTTGCTTTATCGAAAATTAATTTTTTATAAATTTCTAATTCAAATATATCAAATTATTTTTCAAAGGCATTTATTAATATTCCCTAATTATGCAAGACGATGACAGTTTAGTCATTATCAGATATATTACTGTGGCCTTTTGTGAATATATATGACATTATGAAAGTTCAGTGAAAACTTATTATTTTGGGACAAATCCAGTGAACATATTTGTAAAGAATGCTCAGAAGATTTCCAATATTTCTCGCAAATTTTAAAAAGACTTACGCTAATTAGATTAGTTGAAAAAGGTTACGGATTATTAAATTTTCTTTTTATTAAGTTATATTTTTCAAAAATATAATTCAAATATTAATAGAGAAATATTCAGTCCTAAGACCAAACTTTAAGAAAATTCCTTCTTTATTAGAATCATTGCATCCAATGTCAGAAAGATTTTTTATATTTTTAATCTCTTCAACTGCATGAATTAAAACATGAAAAGTTTTCAAACTGTTGTCCATTATGTTCACAAACATTTATTAGCCATATCAGGCCTTTAGCTCATTTGAAACAAATTCGCAAGACTGCCTTTTCTGCATTAAAAGCTTGTTCGAAGTGCAATATTAATTTAGATAAGAACTGATAAATTTCAATATACTTTACTTGTGTTTTGTATTAAATAATTTAATTTTTTAATTCTATGTTCGCTATTTTCAAATTTCCATTTAGTTTATGTTAATTATTTAAATATGTCTTTAACTATTTTTGATCTTAATAGATCTTCGTCACTACCTTTTTCAAGTAAATTTGATTAAAAAAAAGTGCAGAAAACATCGATATATTTACTGATTCATATATAGTCAACCTTTTTAAGGAACGTTCGTAAATTACGTAACACTTAAGCGGAGGGGTCTAAGATTTTGTTACGCAATACAGAGAAAGACAATTTATTACATTTCATTAAAGGTTTTGAAAAATCCAAAAGTGCTCAAGTCTTGATTTTTACCACCGCCAATCTCATTGGGTTATTCGTCTATGATTGATATAGCTTCAGTTGAAAACGAGAATTTCAAATATATCATTATTTCAAAGTCTTGCATTCGTCGTTGTTGACATACCCTATGATAACTGTATCAAAGAAAAATTAAATCTCACACGTGGTTAAATGTGGAATTTATTTTGCTTCCTCAACATTTCTCCTTAATCACCGCAAAATACACACAAAAGAAAAATATTTGATATAACAAGAATCCAGCTAAAAAGAGTACTCTAGAAAGGAAATGATGAATTTATGGTTATAACTTAAGAATCAGTTGGAATTGAAACATGAATGGATCTACGAAAATTATCTAGACTTGGTCAATGCGATAATCTTACAATCAGGAAATATTCCAGTAATAAACTTAGATAAACATTTTCAGTGCCTATGAGAGTATTTTGGTTTTAACTAGGAACCAAATTTTTTTCTGTGTTCAAGCATAAATCTTAATTTTCCTAGAATGAGGACTTTCGCATTGGAAAATGCAATTATAAAATAATCGGCCATTTAAACAATAATAAATAATTAAATAAAGAAAGAATATAATTAAAGATAAAAGTAACCACGTAATAAATAAATTAGAAAACTCAACTAAAATAACTAGTAATAACTAAATAAAGATTAAAAAACACAAAAATAATTAACTTAAAAAACTAAAGAAAACATAAAAATTTTAAAATAAAATAAAATTTTCGATAAATTACTTACCCGCTTAATTCTTATTGGATAAAGCTGGGGTAAAAATAATATATATACGGCCATAAAATTGCATTTTTCAATGTTAATTCTTGTGTGAACTTAGACATTATTCGGGACTTCACTTACCATTTCGGAATACTAGCTAATTAGTAGGAACATTCTTAAAACTTCATTTACAGGAATCATTTGGACAATCGGTAATAGTTCTATTGTAAATTTTAGTTTTATTTGTGTGTATAATTGATGATAAAGTATTTGTAATATAATGTAAAATTAAAAAGTTTTTAAACCAATGCTTTTCCTTTTCTCTTGCAATCATATTTGATTCATGTAATAATAGATAAAACCATTCTCATATTTATTCATCATATATTCGAATCAAAGATGGTTAAGTATTGTACATTGAACAAAATTTCGGTTTTGACTTAATAATATTTGAATAATTGAATTGTTTGATTTTTGTGCTGAGGGATTCTAGAAGATTCCCGATGGATAGATACCTCGTGTATTTACCCTGATGGGGTCTTCGAGAGTCTCCGGTACTATCTAACTTTTGATAGGTTGAAGGATGTTAACAATTGATCTATCAGAGGTGAGACGAATAAAGTTAATATTCCACGTTGACACATATAACGATCTCAAAACAATGGAAGTCAGGACGAATTATTAGTATTTCCAAGAACAGCGGAACGAGAGATCTCCTGGCAATAGTTTTGAGGATATGCATAGATCGTAGATATTCCACCTTTCACCATCTTCAATAATTGCGATTTAAACTAGAACGTTCATAGTTCGTAATAACGTCACCTATTTGACATCGATGAAATCTCTAGGATCGCAAAGTTCGCTCAGCAGAAAACCCAATGAGAAGTTATCGTAGCGTGAGTAAAGAATCGAGTGTTGAGGTACAACAATTACAACATTTGATTTCTTACGGTCTTGTTAGATGATCATTCGTTAAACTTTTCGTTTTCAGACAAAGTATTGTAGAAAATCCAAATTATTATTCGAGTAAACATCCGGCATCCGCGATAACTTCAACATGACACCGGTTCCATAGAGGTAGCCGGTAGCGTCGAGGTTCAGTTCGTCACACTTACTCGCTCGTGACATGGGAGAGGAATACAAACACCGAAAGTGTCATGTAATGATGTATTGGTCTCGCGAACGAGGTAAAATAACCATAAATCATTAATTTTCACAAAGCACAATTATAATGCCAATGTAGAGATCATGTCAACATTTGTTAGACGGGATACTATTTTCTAGAGCCACTTCTCATAAACAAACGAATGTACATGGTTATATTCACATTTATCTCAACTATCTCCTACCTCGGGTAGGCTACACTTATGGAAGTCGATATAAATTTTAAATTAAATTAATAATTAATAATTTCCCCTTGAAATTTCTTTTCTGATAAAATTTATTGATATTTGCGTCACCATTCAAACTAGTTATTATCCTGATAAGTAATACGCAGTTATTAAATTGGGTCGACATCCCCGATTGAATCCAGTCGAAGACTTTTTCGATAAAAATGATGAATTTAACTGTAATTAGCGTGGAAATAGTGATGATATTAGGTCGAGCGTAGAATGATGAACCCAACGGTATAAGACTTAAGCGACGAAATTGCTGGCATAGAATGCTAATCCGATTGAGTGGAATCAGAGGTAATGCATGTATATGGATTGAATGATGAATGATGAACAAATTAGCCAAAGGAATAGTGAATGAGTTATCCTAGTACGTATCTTTCAACCTGTAACATGATATAGCTGAAACTGACCTATATTTTTAATGAATTCGTTCTAGATATGGCCGTTCCGAACGCAAGCAGTTCTACTCTACAACCTTGTTTTTCTTGTGTTGACAAGAATGCGGCTTACGCACCTTACAGACTGAGATTGGATATCTGAAAAAACGTATTGACCATCTGGAGGGAACATGGTTCACCCCCATTCAGATGAATGAAGCGGCTCGAACACTGCCGAGACAGTCTCTAAAAAGAAAGTCGTTCGCAACGTGTTCTTTTGCCAGAACAATTCCGTGCATTACATCAAGTCTGCACTTCTTCTGAACTCATAAATCGCCTCAATGCGTCTCTGGCTACCGATCAAGGGAATATCTTTCTCAGCCACCATTTGAATGGAGGGGCAAGTTCTCCTAAACGGGTTCCAAGTCCGTGACATGAGAACAATTTGGACACACCGCCAGTCTCCGAAGTCATCTATATCGGCACTAGCGTAGCTCCAGTTACCACCAAGGCGCCTATCGGGGCTTCAGTTTCAACTGCCATAGCCGGAAAACCCAGGCGGAAATCTCGTACGCGAGCGGAGCGAACACAACGTCGACGTGAGAAGCAGGCAGAGTTAGAAGCCGCTTTTGCTGCTTCCCATGCCAAAGTAGCCGCTGACATGGTTACTGCGATTGAGTTTACAAAATTTCCACCGTATTGAATTGTGTCTGCTCCCAGTTCCAGAAGAACGGAAGGAAACCGAGCCGATTTTACTCTTGAACAGGCCATGCGAGAAGCCAAAGAAGAGGGATTTTGGGAATCTTCTTTTTTTGGAAATCCCCAATGAATCACTCTGTACGAACTCTGCTTAATGACAAACTGAATTGATCATATTGATTTAACTACCCATGACCTGTATGACATGGAATAACCACCTGTAGTAATGCCAATATATAGTTTGTTGTTTACGTTTTGTATCTCTTGAATGAACGTGGGATCGTCTGTCTTGAGTCTGATTGGGATGATTGACACTTGATAAGAGTTCAGTAGTCGTGTGGTCATGATTGTGATTTAAGTTCTCCAACACGGACCAGTTGGATGATAACAGTTATAATTGATGAGAGGTAAGACCTTCTATCGGGACTCTAGAATCCGTACAGGATTGCTATGAGGGACTAGTTGTAACGCAGCAGCTCACCTGCCTTATAGGGTTCGCCGACTCAGGGAATGACCAACATGGACGAGTTTCCATGGGCACCTTGTCGTATGATTGTAAAGTCATGTAGTTATTTCCGCCAGATGACGAACAAGAATAGAGCCTGATGAAGAAGGGATTGAGCGACAAACACATGAAGTATCATAGACTGATTGACGATTTGAGTCAATGTGAAAGGAATACTCAACAGGAGAATGAATAATTTTGAAATTAGATAAAATATTGAAAAATGATGAGAAAAAATAAAATAAAAATAAGTTAAACTTGATTTAAAAAAAATTATTTTATCAAAATATAAACTTTAAAAGTTTTGTTATGTTACGCGACAGGGGTAGGGGATTCAGAATTTGTTATGATTTTTTACAAGGAGTGGCTAAAACGTTAATTTATGAATGTTCCCTTAATAAATACAATGGAAAAGAAATTTGTGGAAAACTTTTGAAAAAAAAGTTCTTATATTACTGTGACCTTTTAACAGCAATGTCTTGTGAATATTTACATTATGTAAATCCAGTGAAAACTAATTATTTGGGGGAAAATCAGTGAACAATTGAGGTTTACATATGTGCCCATAACCGAAGAAGCCAATGTGATTCAGACTCACGATTTACTGAAACCGAAAACAACTCTCGTCATTGCACCTGTTGTCAAAAATCAGACTCTAGTCGTCCTCCGTCCTCCTTAAATAACCACATGCGTAGTACAGACATAAGTACAGAGATACATATACAATCACAGTAAACATTTATTGCAATGATGATATTAGCGTTTATAGATGACTAAAATTCATTCCCAAAATATTCAAACTTTTAGTGGCTAAGAAGCAACTAAGTGTCAAATTGTATATCACATATGATAATTTTTTACATGAGAAATCATTTTATGTCTCACCAAATGTACTATTACATCTAATGTCAGAAAGTCTTTCTAAATTTTCAATCTCTTCAAGTCACTGTACACTAACATTTACACAAACATTTATTAGTCATATCAGGATTTTACCTCTTTTGAAACAAATTCATAAGACTGCATTCTTTGCAATAAAAGTTTATTCCAAATGTAATATGAATTTAGATTAGAACTGATAAATTATACTTTCTTTCAAAATACTTTACTTGTTTTTTGTATTAAATAATTTTTTTGAACTATAAAAATTTTATTTATTTAATTGTAGCTTGATATTTAAAAGTAATTCTTTCCACACAGTGAGTTTATTTTATATTATTCTATGTTTGGTATTATAATTTTTATTTTCAAATTTCGATTTAATTTATGTTAATTATTTAAATATATTTTTAACAAGTTTTTATTTAATCGGATATTGTTTTAATAAATACACGAAAACACCTCTATTTTTGAATTAAAATCATGGATTTTATGAATATTTCATTATACTTTTTATTGCTTCTATCAAAAATTAAACGAATTTTATTTTTTTTCATTGGTCTCTACAAAAATAAATTACCATTATTATTGTCGATTTCTAATTCAAATATATCAGATTATTTATCAAATGCACTTATTAATATTCCTAAATTTCCACATCAAATTTCTTTAATTATTCAAGAAGATATCAGTTTAGAGTCATTATCAGATATATTACTGTGGTCTTTTTCCATAGGAATTTCTTGTATATCTATATATGACATTAAAGGTAAATTTCTTAGTTATATTTAGTATTTTTTAATTTTTTTTCTAGGGGAAATTATATTTCTGAAAGGTAATTTGTTGAACAAGATTACCAAAAAATTAAAGAGTTATCCAATAACTTCTCCGATCTCTATTTATTTAATGTCAGAAAGTAATTTAGTTGGTTTGATAATTTTATTTATTAATGCCAAAAGAAAATAAAATACAATCTTCAAACAACGAGCTCTGTGTAATTTTGCTGGGTTACAATTCACCGAAATCAGATGCTGGTGGATTGTGCTAAGTATTTGTGCAGTCAAAGTGATAACAGTATAATTAAGGATGCTGATATTGATTCCTATTTGGCGAGTAATAGTTTGTTGAGTATGTTTTCTTTTTTAATGATTTTCATTTTAGAAATGACACGGATTGACAATCCTGAGCTGTCGATCAATTTCGGTAATGATTGCTCGTTAATTGGTCTGATGCCATGGCAATCTGGTAACACTGAATTAATGTAAGCTTATTAAATGTATAATTCTAATTCAGATAAGTTTATTTTAATTTTATTAAAATCAATTAAAATGAAATTAATATTTTTTTAAATGATACGCAAAAATTAATTTTCTGCAATCCTATTGGTTGAAAAGTTCAATAATAATTTTATGTAGATATAATATTATTAATGGCATTTTTTTGGATTTGAAGCGAAGAAACATTTAAATTAGATTTTGTAAAATGAAAAAAAAGTCGTAATAAGTTTGTTCGTGTAAATACTAGGTAGATCGATAATAGTGGTTTTTGTACATATTAACAGGATAAATATATAAATATTTCGCGATTAATGCTTATGATTTCACTGATTTTAATTATTTTTTAAAAATTATTAATAAATTCAATTTTTATATAATATATATGAATAAAATTGTTTTACTGCAATCCCATTGGTTTAAATTTTATTCATGAAATACAGTGAATATCTAAGGAATGACAGCATTTCTGTGGACAAGGAATATGTTTAAATATGATGTAAAAGCAAGTGAGAGGCAATATTAAAATTGTTGGCACATCAGAGCGGAGAGGTGCAATCGATATTGATTAATGTTTTGTGTAGAAATTTCCCGCATATGTCACATGTCACTATTAATGTTTCTGATTTCGCAAAACAATTTAATAATTTAAAATATTTGAATAACTTAATTTTCCTGCAATTCTATTGGCTGAGATTTGAATTATAATATATATTATGGATATTTGAGGATTATATGGTATATTTTTTATGAAAATGAAGCAAAACACAATTAAATTTAATTAGTAGAAGCAAGTGATACGTTTTTCATTTTTTCAATGGATAACCTTGGATAATCGATGGCAAAGTTCACTGAGGATAATCTAAAGGTGTAAGGACAAAAAATATATAAATCAGAGATTTTCAAAAATTAACTCGTTTAATGAAACTAGCACAGTTTTGAAAATTAGGATCTTCATAAAGAAAGACAGTGTAAAACTGACGAATCATTATTAAGTATATGCTATTATTTGGAAATTGGTAGTTGAGAAAGAATACAAATACAAACTTTCATATCGAACTACAAAGTAAAGTACAAATTATGCTTATAATCGAATCTTTAATGTGTTTAATTGAAAAACAACAGAATAGGGATTATGTTAAACTGTGATATAAAATCATAATAAATAAAGTTATGCCCATTCGCGTAGGATTATTTAGATATTTTGAAATTTTGTTCTATTCTCAAAAAAACATCCTTGAGATATGAATCGTTGAAAAACTATAATTTTTTTTCACTTTCTTCAGTCCTTAATAAATTTTCCACGTGTTAATGGATCTCTCAACAAATCAGGATGCCAAACTTTAAAATATTTACTGTAGTTATAAAGATATCATAATTTTTTTAATATTTATTTCAGACTGTAAATTAATATTTTTATTGATTTAATTAATTAAATAAATTATTGATCGATGGTATGAAATGAATATTAAAGAAATTGATAATGAATAAAATCTATCAATGGCGAAACGGATAAAAGATTTAATATTTTGTCAAATCCCATCAATGGCGATCTGATTGATTTTATCATTCAGCGATCCCTTGTCCCTATAAATATTATTAGACGCTTGACATTTAGTCTGTCAAATATCTGGTCTTTACCATTTCTAACCGTTAACAAATTCTTCGCCTGGATTTTTGATAACGAATCCACAATCAGCTGGTGTAGTAAATATTGTATATAATCATAAAAATATTCAGTTTGTAGTACAAATTCCAGACATAAAATCGCATAGCAATTGAGTACCTTAATTTACATTATTTCTCAACCTTGTCACATTTACACCAGTATTTCTATTGGGTTTTCATTTCAGTTTCCATCCGACCCATCACCAGATATCAGTTTCCGATTACATTGACCTGTTGTCGAATTTTGCAAACAGAAACCAGAGGTGGGGCAAATAATCCGGTTTACCATTATCGATTGAGCATTTTCCAACTATTTTTGTACAGAGATACTCAATTTCTGGACGCTTTGTAGAGGGTCGAAATTACTATTGTAGTGCTATTATTAATTGATTTTTTTTGGATTAAATAAAAATGTTTCGATTTTGTTCATTTTTCATTGCAAATTTAAATTTGATTTTGTGAATAAATCTATGCAAATCGTAACGGTTTGCGGTCGAGGCCGTTTTTGGACACACTTTTAAACAAATATCAATTTATTTCACTTTAAAATCGATTGCACATTATTTAATCGATATCAGTTTATTTAGCATTTTTGTGAACTAATATTTATTTCAGACTGTAAATTAATATGTTTATTGATTTAATTAATTAAATAAATTATTGATCGATGGTATGAAATGAATATTAAAGAAATTGATAATGAATAGAATCTATCAATGGTGAAATGGATAAAAGATTTTAATGAAAAAATATATTCTGAAAGCCTTTCAATAGCTTCTGCAAATTTGGAAACATTATTACAATACCAATGATAAAAAATTTAATAATAAATCTATAAAAATCGTAACTGTTTGTGATGAAGCTGTATTGGCATACTTCTAAACATTTCAATTTATTGAACGTTTCTGTGAAAGCTACTATGGCACGTCTGCTTGTCTGTCATTTGAAATTGTTCCCTTTGTGATTACCTTCTCTGTCTCCTCGTGTAATATTCCTAATGGATATTCCCTTTAGATATTCCAAGCACAATAGTTTTATCGATTTGTGAACATTTTTAAATCCTTTATATTAATTTCGCGGATGTTGAATGAATTTTGCAAGTGCTAAGTAACCTACTTTATACTAAAAATTGGCTTTTTTGATTCATTTTTGTTTAAAGCATCAAAAATACTCGAACGGCGAGATCTGGGATTACGAAATCTGTACAGCTTTTATAGAATCTAAAGCTATGGATTCAACGCAATCTTTCCACCACGAACTATGGACCTTTGAAATATCTACTCCACGTTACTCTCTTGTTTGTTCCAACCAACACAAAACAATAAAAGTATTTTTAATGAACCGGTAGTCAATGAAGTTGTAATTATAGTTGGAAAGGAATTTGATAATGAAGACATTGTTGCAAATACAGAAGCACAAACCAAAAATGTGTTAAAATAATTTAACTATGAATCGACAATTTCTGAGAACTTAATTTGTTTATGGGCCTTTTTCCCCCAGTGTTTTCGGTGATATATAAATTCAATAAACCAAGTTTTATTTGCTCACTAGATTATTTTCTTTACCAATTCCTATTATTATGTGACAATAATAACACTCTAAAATCCTAATTGTTTACTTACCAGACTTTTCAAAGTAATAATTTAACGATTTTTTGCTTATGCACAACTTTTTGCTTTTCTACAATCAACACCGAGACGGAAAATAGAATGTTAATGCGTTCAAGTCAACTTTTGAGTATTCAGAACCGCTCGAGAACGTTATAAAAATTAAAATTTTTGATTGATTTTATGTTACATTTTTAATTATCTCTTTTTTAGTTTTAAGACACATGCACAATTATTTTTATTATCATCTAATCAAAACAATACAAGGAAGTAAATAAATTATATTACTGAACTCTGCGTATCCAAGTTTTATACAGTTACTCTGGGACACGTTAGTGCCAATGGAGATCTAGATAAAGGTTGGTGGAATGCTGGTACGTTCTACGTAATCTCCTTGAGTAACTCTGAGTTGTTATTGTCGTTCCCGAGCAATATAAAACAATTTTTCATCACTATTACAATATATTACAAAACTACAGTAAACTTTATTGTCAAGTCACTGAAACATTATATTAATAATACAGGATACTAATAATCAAAGGAATAGAAATTAGGACCCGGAACTTTAATAATATAAATAAGTATTATTGTCGACAAAGGTTCAAATATGCACTTCTCATCTGAGGCATTCATGACATTTGCATAGTATATTACTTCACTTTTTGGTGGTACTTCTTTGACAGATTCGTGTTTCATTATATATTGAAATGAATTTAAAGTTTCAGTGACAGACGAGACCCATCAACTATTGACTGACTCATTTAATTTATCTGTTTTCAGAAATCTATATGAAATCTATTGATCCTGTTAGCTTCCACTGGCGTCATGAGAATCGCGGCGGGTTGGTCAAGAGTTTGAGTGGTCTGTGACTTGACAGTTCTGTGGCAACTGCTTGTTTGTCAAGGATGTGAGATTTAGAGACTGAAGGTTTATCTGTTTGATAATCTTGTTTTAATTAATTGTCGGGGTATTTTGAAGCTTTAATTGAAAGTTTTTTACAGAAATTAAAACAACATTTCGATTTTCCTGGGTGTTCATTATTATTATTGTATAGATATAGGAACTTTGACTATTGTCAATTTAATTTGATTTAATTAACAAATAAGGAGTGATGACACTAAAGCTTTTAGGGAAATTTTGCAAGTAGTTGCTGATATATCAATGATAGGTTAATTTAGTGTTGCTTTTTACTTGTTTTACCCGATTGCAAATAAAGTTCAAGTTATTTCAAAAAGTAATGATAGACAATATTTATGAGAATCATTGGCTGGTGGGTCTAAAAGTTAAGTATAATAGTTATAAACCAATTGCTAGAGGTTCTTAAGTCATTTTGTACATAAAAGAAGATCAAATTAAATATCTGAATGAAAAGATCCAATCATCAACCTAGAATTATATTCTATTGATGCAAATAATAAAAGAGAAAATTTATTTTCTAACAAAATTACTAAACTTCATACAATTCAAATTGAAAGAAATTAACGATGTTAAGATTAAGTTTCACAATGCAAAATAAAGAAATAACCAAATACCAGATGATGAAGCTACAGTAACAAAAGAGAAGGAAAGTGAAGAAACCGAAAGTAAATCGAAACTTGAATATTTGGATGATGACGATAAAAATATAAAGATTAAAAGGAAAAGAAAAGATGCTGGTGTAGAGGAGTTAAATAAAAATAACCCGATTTAGACAATAATCCAAAATCGAAAATATTAATTAATTTAATTATGTTTAAAAAGCCAAGAAAAAGCCTATTATCATTAAGTTTTAAGAAAAAATCCTTCGTTGAAAGATTTGTTCTCAAAACTGACAAAATTATGTATGTCGAAAATTCAAATTTTTGTGTCAATTTGAATTCTTCTGTAAATCTAATCATATTTCTTGACCAGCCATTTCAACCTTATACCAAACTTTCCACCGCTTTAGTTCGCCTGATTGTAAAATTAAGTTTTGTAATCAGAATTCAAAATCCTATTTAATGGAGAGTTAGGTGAATAGAGAAAAATAAGTACGTGCGTGCTATTGGATTATAATACTGTGTGCATGTCATTGTTATCTGATTAATTAATGTGTGCGTTGATATTGTTATGTAATTGGGTGAGTTTTTGGTGTGCATGTCAATCATTGATTTTTCCTTTATTATTGTTTATAATAAATTTTAATTAATTCTTTATTGTTTTCAAATTTATGAATTGTTCTTCAAAGTAATCCACCATCACACTGCTGGCGCTTACGATTTCTCCACGAGGTTTTGCGGATGCTGACATTTTCCGAAAAATTGCTTGTACATTCATTTTAATGTTAAAATAAACTTACACTTTATTTTATGCTCGATGGTTTTTAGAGCACACGAAAATACCTCAGCGTGATATATTTGTCGAAACATCAATTACGTTGCCACTGACTTATCATGTAATATGTTAGAGCTGTCTTTGATCGCGAAATTCAATGTGCAACTTTGGTAAAAATCATTACAGATACATATTGTGTTAGTATTAGATAGTTTCAATCAGTTTGACTTTTATTTCATTGCGCCAATGTCCACTTGGAATACCTTTTGACCATTGAAGTCTCTTCCATTGATTTCTCTGGTTTAAGTTTTGCTAATCTTTCTTTTAATCTAATTTCCTTCAATCTCCTTTTTAAATCTTTTGATCCGGACAGCCCATACATACAGACCGTCGACAGCAATTTCGAGCTCCTAGGCAGAGCATCTCATAGGGCCCTAATCGAACAACGCATAAAATAGCAGATGACGTTTTATTTGACGTTCTATAGTACACAAATGATATGTATGGTTTCAGTTTCAGTAATCATGGTTTTCAAAAACCTGATTTTCAAAATTTTTAACGCAGCTCATCGGCCTAGAGGCCGATTCGCTTATGAATTCAAACGAGTCATTTGAAATAATTATTATATTATACTGTCTTATTTTTGTACTTATATCTAAAAGCTTACCTATGCTTTGTCAAAATTTTAATAACTATCAATTGGGTTAATGTAAGAACTCTCGTAATGATTATGCCCACATTGTTACTGTTTTATGCCTATCCTATCGAACGGGTATTAAAAATACTCATGCCTTGAAAACTATCGTCAACAGCCTTTCAAGTGGATACTGCCTATAATGATATCCTGAAAGCTTACCTAACCAGCTTATCCTAACCAGCACTGATGTCCTGAAGCCTATTATCAACAGCCTTTCAAATGGATACTGCCTAAAATGATGTCTTGAAAGCCTATCCTAACCAAATTATCAGACGGATACTGCAAGTACAGCAATACTACTGCGGGATTCCAAAGTCAATTCAACCACGTTCAAACCACGTTAACTGATGGAATTCAGATGCTTGAACTTTAAACTGATTCTATTTAAGTCAACTGAAGTTTCAGTAATATTATATTTAAATGCATACAATTCTAACCCGGACCCTTAAACATCGTCGGGCTCCTGGGCATTTGCACCCCTGCCCCCTCTCGACGGGCCTGTACAGTTAACATGTACCGTTAAGATTTAAAAACACCTGAGACGAAAATAAGCTGAATCAAATAGCTTTAAGTAATCTTAAAGAACCTTTATTTTAAACACCGAGTCATCCAAAAATCAAAGCTATTTGATTATATTTTTGAAATTTTTATTTAATTATTTAATTTTAACAGAATTTCCTTTTTAAAAATATAATCATTGTTATAATTCAGCCGAATTCAAACAAATATTTATTTATTAAGAAAGTAAAGTGTATATTTCATCAATGATGTTAATATTATTTTATTCAAGCTCCTAGAAGGTCTGAGAGTAATTGATTATAATTAATATCTTCTACGCATTTTCCTTTTAAAAGTTCTCCGGAACTAAGAAAAGACTCTACTTCCGAAACGGGTGCCGGATAAGGATTAGTGCGCCAGTTGATGAAATATAAAAACTGATTGTAGTCGATCAAATCGTGATCAGGTTGAAGCAAACATCTTTAAGAAAAACCCATTAATTAATAATTAATAATTAAATTAAACTTACTGATCAAACAGAATTTCTAAAAGATCTTGAGAAATCGGTAAGTGAAGCAGTTTACAAATTTTCTTCATTTCTACTCTTTCTAATTGACCGTTACCTCGCTTATCAGATTTAACAAGTATGTTCTGAATTTGAGAAAACTCTTCGAAATTAACTTTCCTTAATTGCTGTTGGATGACACCAATCAAAGCAGAAACATTAACATCTTTGACAGACCTGCAGTTTATATTACTTTGAATCTATTTGGAAAAATTAAAAATATTTTCTATTATAAAATCGACTAGATCTTTGTTTTCCAATCATTTTCGGCTCGTGTGCTTTATTTATCCACACATCTTTTCCATTGCCCCTAATTTTTACAAAAGTTTTAGATTTTATTCAAGCACTCCGTGTCACTAGAAGGGTAGATAGAATGAACTGAACTCCATATTATCCCATATTGTTGTAACTATGCATATCTGAGAAAACATGCTTATATGTTTTTCCTATTTTTTTCTATTTTTATTAAATAAAATTTGTATACAATCGTATTATTATTATTCAAATATCATGTATTATATAAATTTATTATATCAATATAAATTTAATTTTTTACATTTATGATATCTTTCTTTTAATTTAAATATTGAATTTTAATTGTTTTCATATTTTGTTTATTTTGACCCTGTCATGTGCCCCACCTGAGAAACGCTGGACTGAATCAATGTACACGCATACCTCGCTATACGGCCGCTCTTTATACGGCATTTCGTTATAACGGGCCTCTTCAATTAAGGTACGTTTTCGATTTACGGCCTAAAATGTTTCGCTATAACGGCAAAAAAACATTTTCTCGATGTCGATATATCTACATGTTGCCAATCTTACGCAAGAGTAATCTCGATTCCTTATACGGCTTTTCGCTTTACGGCCAAGTTTCGTGGAACGTATCTAGGCCGTAAAGCGAGGTATGGGTGTATATTAGAATCACTACCAAAATAATTATTATAGATGACAATAGAAATATAAATCACCCCTAATCACAAATTTTTGTAATTTTTACGTAATCAAACAAAAAATATTTTTACAAAATCTATTATTTTTGGTCATTGGAAAAAAGATAAATAAAAGAACGTAAACAATGGTTATTTGATTCAGTTATTCTGATTATTTGAATCAGTCGCGTTGTGGAATCAAATTTTAAGAACCATTTCAACTTCTTAAAATCTACAGCATGATTCGTAACCTGTGTGTTGCGAGTTATTTAGAAAATATTTAAAATCGCTAGGAGTTTTACGAAAATTTTAAAGGTTAATATATATCCAATGAAAATCAAAAGAGTGATTATTTGAATTTGATCAAATTCACTTGAAAAAGGCAGTGCCGAAAATTCGTGAATATCAAAAACATCGATATATTTACTCATTTATAGTCAAGCTTTTTAATAAATATAAAATTGCAAATAACCAACCGATATACAGTGATGCCAAATGGCAACACTTGGTTAATAAGGGTTAATCAGCACCTACGATATTAAGTCAACGACAAAATTAATACCTTGCTGCGTAATGTCTGGCGATGGTACAGATCTCATGGTCTGTTAATTCTTGTTCAGAAAACCAAATTCGTAAAACCGATTGAAGCTGATGGAAGGTCACGGTCATCGCTTTCTGTGAGTCAACCTCTTTAAAATGTGAGTCTATTTCTCCTTCTTTAGAGGCAAATTTCTGTCTCAGTTTCAGCATAATTCTATCGATATTACTTTGTGGAAACTAAAATAATTTATAAAATATATATAATAGGTATTTATGTTGTAAGTTATATATTATGTTTAATAATAAATTTTAATTTAGGAAAAATTGTTGAATCCATCCGAGTCTCCTTTAAAAAACTGTATCAGGACAGTATATATATATTTATGTGTGTGTGTGTGTTATTTGATCGAGTGTATGTTTGGGCATTTATTATTTTTAATTTAGTACTCCCGTAATTACATGATATCAACAATGAAAAATATACAATCCTCTTAAATGTGAATTTTATGATCCAACACAACGGATTATTAATTACTCAAGTCCTACTATTTATAGAGATGTACAAATGTGTTACGATTATTATTAACATTAAGGGATTTTCAATTTGTTTGAAGCTCTGACATTTTTATATATTCTAGTATTTGATTTCTCGAGAGTATACTTTCTCAGTTCCTTTCTCTTTATTTAAGTAATATCTCAATAAATGTCGAATCAATATGCCAATTTTCCGACTCCTGATCTGAAAATGATTCGTACCTATGTAGTAATATGATGTGTTTCTATCAGATAAAACCCTTGGCATAGAAAAATGTGGAGCCAGGAAGTAGGCCACTGGTTACCGTGGTCATCGTAAAATAGATCAATTTGAGTCGGTTTAAAATTGCTTTAATAAAATGGTAACATTTAAAAACCAATGGCATCCAAAGTTATTCATTTTTAATATGTGGTTAGTAATTTTTAACAAATTAATTTTTTTGTTTCCATGAGTTTTACATTATTAACATTGATATTCTTCTTTTTCTTCTTCATTTTATTATAATAATAAATGGCTTACATAGTTATTTATTTGAATTATATTTTTATGATTCCGCTATATCAAAGTTTATAATAATAATAATAATTATTATTATTGCTATTGTTTTTGCCGTTGTATAATTGATTATTAAAATAAAAAGAAACAATCAGACTTACTTCAATGTAATTCTTCTCCATGTATCTGTAAGCATATTCATCGGCATCTTCAATGAAAAAATTAAAATTGTTAATTTCTATAATGCCTCCGACATGTATATCTGAAGCTTGGTAATATTTGGGCAATTCTGTACTGTATCTTTCTTGGCCAGGTTTTTTAATTTTACTTCGTTCGAGAAATTTCCCCCCAAGGAATCCTGCAAATTAATCGTCATTTATTTAATTTATAACTTTAAACCTGAATTTTTTAGTACACTTTCAAACACCACAACGCTGTCATCGGCCAAAAAGAACGAAATAATAAATCGCCTGTCTTTATCTAATACTTTCTCAGTAACAAGTCTAGCTTTAAATCTCAATACGTGGGACTCTAGGCCTTTGCGATCTTTCTCCATAAATTTAATGAAATCTCGTTTTGGAGGTTGAGGCATTAAGCCATGACAATTACCAAGAGAATCTTCTTCCGATCCCCAACCATTAAATGGCGGTTCATGACGAATTATTGGTTCTCCGCGATAATTTTCAGTAGCAATAGGAATAAAATTCGCTAGAAGGAAATATTTATTTTAAAGAATATTTTAATAAAAAAATAAAAAATTAAGTAAAATATATAATGAAAAATATTAATAAACTATATTTAACCAACAAAGGTGATGAAAAGAATCATTAATTTTCCTTTTGTTTTTCAAAGTAAATTTTTATCCGATTCAAAAGTTCTTTAATTATAATATGTTTTGTGAATGTTTTTGAATTTTCTTATAAACTTTATTGTTAAAGTCACTACTTAGAACCTAATTTTCAATAATAGGTGAGACTTCAAATACTGATACCGGCCTTTCCTTTACGTTTACAAATCCTCCTCTTATTAATACTGATGAATCTTCATTTGAGAGACGATGTCAATCAATACATAAGGGGTCACTGGCAGTCGTTAATTCAAACGTTGTCATATTTGTCGAAACAATTTTATTTAAATAAACAGAAATTTATTACTGAAAGATTGATCTGCTAAAATCTGTACAATGAGAAAAATGTCTTGTGATTACATTCAGCACCGAATTCTACACAAATCTTTGAAATTAAAAAAAAATTTATATTTTTATATTTTTACAACTAAGCATTCACATAAAAGTATATTATTATAGCTTATACTGTTTTTGTTCATTTAGGCTAATAGGTCATTTTTGTTCAAAATAACATCAAATTTGTTAGCCGCAATGGTCGTTTGCTGCAGTTTACGTGTTGAAAGTTTTAGTATAATGATTCCAGCATTTTAAGTGTTAGAACTTCGTGGATTTTTGGGAAACGTTTTGCAAATAGACTGTGCACCTCTAGTCTTAGACTCACATTCTATATGTTTAGAAGGCCCCAAAAAATCTTTGTCCCTAGTGCCCCATTTTCTGCAAATGTACCCTAGGTTAAAAATAGAATAATAAATTGAAAATCTGAAATTTTATTTCCAATACAGCTTAGTAACAAATATCCTTGTCCTGATCAAATTTTGAAAGTATTCATTTGACATAAAATTAATGCAGAAAATCATCTTTAGATAAATTTTAGATTATTATTTGGATAGTCATCTTATATACACTTGTCCGTTTGCAAGTATCAAGTTTTTTTGCAAACTACTCATCATAAGATATTCATTTTGGTGATAAGGGTTGGTTTGCCAGTTGTGGTAGTTATGACAAATTAAAAGTAGTAGGAAAACTCCAAATAATTCATATTTCGAATCCAACGAACGAGAGTTGGGGTTCGAAATGGGAAAAATATAAAGTTATTCAGAATAAACGATTGAGTTTAAAGATCCCATAAAAAATTATATAGAATTGAACAACAATTTACAAATAAATAGAAGTAGATAAATATTTTATTTTAAGTAATAAGTTTTTATTGACAATTCAATGTTTAATGATTTGGAAGAATAATTTGATCCTCTTCAGGATCGTATGATTCAATTAATATTTTATAATTTATATTCTATCATAAAATAAAGCCACTAACTCATTCCATATTTGTAATTATAATATTCTTTAGTGAACTGATCCATATCTGTTATAACGAATTTTCGCCCAAAAACATTAACGCAAGCTCCAATTTGAAGGTCTTCATCAGTATAGAATTCAACTTTTGTTTCTCCAGTCTTTCATAAATTCAATATCCAAAAAGAATAAAGTCAATATTTTTACTTTTAAATTATCAATTAAATATCTGCCACCCCTCTGTGGATGACCTAATACGTTGAGTAATGTTCTTTCGGTTTGAGTTCCAATGCTTGGGAGTGGTTCCATATATTTCGGCAACTTTTGTCTCTTCAAAAATGTAGGAGCCGCATCTCTGCCAGCATTTGCAGGGATAACTTCTCGAATCTCCACAGTATCATCAGCTAATTGCAGATTTTTTAATAAATGATATGCATATATATATATATATATATATACCTATATTAAAAATACTTTTGTTTGAAAAGATTTTGTGATTTAAGATATCAATAGAATTTTTGTCGGAATGTTAACTACCACATTATCCTAATCATATTTCGCGCAAAGGTTATCAAAGTAACCTTGATAAAAAACAGGAAACAAAGAGATCCGGTGCAATCTATAGTTTTGATTTACAGTCCTATTTCCTTGTGCAATTCAATATTTTTGAAAAATTTCAAAGTTAACTCAGCTTTCACAAATCTGGCTTTCATTTTTTTATTGTTATTTCTTTTTTTCTTCTTGTTCCTCATTATTATTATTATTATTATTATTATTATTATTATTATTATTATTATTATTATTATTATTATTATTATTATTATTATTATTATTATTATTATTATTATTATTATTATTATTATTATTATTATTATTATTATTATTATTATTATTATTATTATTATTATTATTATTATTATTATTATTATTATTAGTTTGTACAATGAGTAGTGGTGTACAAGTAGTAGTGGTAGTATGATTATTATATGAAATTTTCTAACCTAGAAAATAATGAATAACCATTTCTCGTTTATCTCCATACAAATTGTCAGAATCATCCCAAAAACAGAAAAATCTTAGAACATGACGATCATGATCGAGAAACTGTTTCAATTTATCCTTTCTTTCATAAGGCCTAAGAGGCTGCATAGATTCATCCATTGCCTTTCGAGTTAAATTATAATTATCCTGTGGAATCTTTTCCGGTTGCCCTACCTTAAATAATTAATTAATTTGATTAAATTGATACACTATTATTATTATTATTATTATTATTATTATTATTATTATTATTATTATTATTATTTTTATTATTATTATTATTATTATTATTATTTTTATTATTATTATTATTATTATTATTATTATTATTATTATTATTATTATTATTATTATTATTATTATTAATATTATTATTATTATTATTATTATTTTTTATTATTATTATTATTATTATTATTATTATTATTTATTATTATTATTATTATTATTATTATTATTATTATAGTATTTTTGTGAAAATTTTGAAATAAATGTTCATATTTTTACATGTACTCCAAGTTTTCTAAGAAAATTGTGAGTGAATTCATCACAACTGATGATTCGAAAAAGCTTTCCATAAAATTCAATTTCGATTCCGACATTTAAATCATGAACAGTGTAAAACAAATGGTCATTCGGTGCTGGCTTTGCTATTCTGTGACGACGGATTATTGTTCCTGAACGTGGCATTAATTATCAAAAATTAACAAATAATGATGGGCATTCACCTTGTGGCAAGCAACTATTACGTGTACGGGGCTCGATCACTTGAATCGTGTCATCTTCAAGATAAAAGATAATTTTGCAATTTCTAATTCTAAACTGTTCTTCTCTTCTCTCATTCACGGACTCTTGAAAGTAAGCATCGAAAAACAAGACCTAAATGTTTAGTAAAACCTAAATTAAAGAAACCAGCAATTTGTACTTGTTTATCAAATGCAATCCATGCTGGCATTTTACTTCCATCTCCTGCTGGATATTTACTAGTTGGAGCACCAATTCTCTGTCCGGGCAGCGGAGCACCTCCAATGCCATTCTTGTCATCGCCAAACATGAAATTAACTTCATTCTTACTATCAAAATGATGAGATTTATGGTACTTTTCTTTTCCCAACTACAGTTAATTAAATAAATTTTTTCTTATAAAATTGACTTACATTTCTATTAAAAATATTACCCGGTAAAAGAGGTAAAGCCATTTTTAAAATATTAAACTCAGTTGCTAAGTAACGTTTCTATGATATAGTAAATTATAACAAGCCAATTAATAAAGAATAAAATTTATTGATAATTTAAATTTTATCATATTTTATTGAAAATATTTGAAATTTTATATATTTCTTTAAAGTTTTATTGATTTTATTTAGTTCGAAATAATTTATGTCGTTTTGAAAGATTAATTAATTTCATTTATTAATTAATGTTGACTTTGATTAATTGATTATAATATGAAATCTGTTCATAAAATATGAATTTGCCAATTTAATTATTGTAAAAACAATAATGCATTCAATCAAACTTATGTAAAAGTCTAATTTAACGTTAAAACCGAATTCATATATTTTACAAGCGTCAAAGTAATGCATAAAGAAAATATTTTAGTTTGCGATATATTTATTCGAGTTGAAAAGAATATTGCAACAAAGATTAATCTTCCATGTTACAGAAATGAAAGGAAATTTGATGTCAACCTTACTTTAGATATTTAAAAATTATACAAAACAATATAAATTTGTCATTTGTGTAAGAAAAGGGTAAAAGATATGAGAAGAAATCACAATCACTTTAGTGGGAAGTACATTGGTTCTTTATATAAGAAATGTAATATTTTGAGAATAAACAACTCTTTACAGTCATTAAGTATCGCTTTTATCGATTTGTTTATTGGAATTTAAGTTGTATTTCGATTACTAGTGAAAAATGGCTATCACATTTCTATTACAATTTATTGACTTATTAGTTTGTAAATGACTCATTAGCTAATGCGGTCCAAATATACTTTATCACAAAATTGAAATTTAATGGTATTACAGTTTGATTTATAGGAATATTTTGATATCAAAAGACAAGAAGTGATGGAAATTAAGTAAGACTTGCCACCGATTTTGGAAAATGTGACAAAAAACAATTAAAACACTCAACAGATATAACATGAAACCGTTTGTCAAACCTTGGATGAATTATCAGGTAATTTTTTTCAAATTGGATAACTTTCACTTGGCTGATTTCTTCCATCAGTTTTGACCTAAGACATTAGCTTATAACCGATTATAACCGCTAAACTTAATATCCCTAGTTAACTAAACATGCTTAGTTTATCATAGGCATCAACCCTTTTGAATTTAGAAGAACCTATTGAGTTATTACAAAAAATTGAGTTATTAATTTTTAATGCTTAATATTAAATTTACTGTATTTTCGAAATATTGTAAAAAATACAATAAAAACATTCAATTGATTTATAGAGAATTTTCTAGTTAGATACAATAGTTCATGACGTCATCTCTGTACTCGAGTTCAAGAACACTGTCGACCGAAAGAATGTCCAATATTAAGGATCATGATAAAGTGTGTATGAGAGAATTAGGAATGTCGGATTTTGAAATATTATCAAAATATTTTGATAATTGGTTTGAGCGTGTGATATGTGAAGCATTATTGATAAGAACTTTTAATCCTAAAGTCAATGTGCAGAATGTAGTGAATACGTGTGTGTTGAATGTTTTTAATTAAGTTTTTGTATGTTGTTGAATATTAATAATAGTTATGTTATATAATTAAAAAAAAATAATTAAAATAATTGATTGTTGAAAATTATTTTTAAAAATAATTGTTTAAAATTGTTATTTATAATTTTATAATTTGTTTATATATTACCAATATAGTATAGTTATTAATCCGTCGTGAATGTAGGTAACCTGATGAACATAGTGATGCTATCGAAATATATAGTGAAAAAGATGTACGAATGGCGATATAATAAATTATTATTTATATGGTAAATTGCTGACAGGACAGACAAAAAAACCGACTTAGGAGTGGTCACCTTGGAATGAAACATAGCCTATGACCTGTCCCGAGTCAAATGATGACCACATGCAAAGTTTCAGCACCCTAGGTTCAACAGTGGGGAATTCTATAGAAAACAAACAAACTTTCATATTTATATATTAGATTTCAAAATGATAAAACGAACATTTGACATTGGGTTCACTAAATTTAAGGGAATAAATTGGCAAAGCTAGTGACTGATCTTTTGAATGCAATCGGGCATGACTCTCTGTGATTAGCTATACTGGCATCGACTTAGACTTTTGAATCACAAATTCAGATCACAAATTCAGTAGCTTCGAGAAAGTGACGGAAGTGATTGCAAGCTTTGTATAATGCAAGTAATTCTCTGTCGTATGTACAGTATCTAGATTCTGTCTTCGTTAGCAGTCTGCTAAAAAATGTTATTGGTCGCCCGTTTTGCTCCAGTCCTGCTCCAATACCTGATCCTGAGGCAGCTGTTCTCAAGGTGGTAGATTTTGATTCATGAAAAAACGCGAGTTTGGTCGTTTTTTATAATAATTGTTTCGTTTCATCAAAACATTTTAGACTCATAAAACAATTCTTGATTTTATGAAAAAAATAACTCTTGGGAAAATTGTTGATGAGTTAGCCACAAAAGACGGATTAGAGGAATTACAAGATCGAGTTTCATTCGGCAGGCAATTCATGCTCAGGGCTAAAAATTGCCAAAAAGCGGAAATAGTACAATGGCACTTAATCATGCTTAATTTGAAATAAAGAAAAGCATATATAAAAGCTACTTTGATGAAGTTATAAAGAAAGGTCAGAAATTCAGCATCACTTTGGATGAATGGGTAAGTTCATGACAACATCGATACATGAATATCAATGTACATGATAAAACGGACAAAGTATTTAATCTTGGATTGATAAGAATTGTTGGATCGTGCAATGCAAGAAAATTTCTGTCAATTGTCACCAATCATCTTAAATTTTTCATCTTTCTTTCAAAAACGACGTTGTGGCTACTACCAACGACGGAGTCAGTGTAATTCTGAAATACAGAAAAGAATCTCTAGCAGAATTACAATTGTGTTTAAACCATGGTCTTCATTTGGCCGTTTGTAATAATTCTTATTTAAGAAACCGCATAAATGATAACCAATATACCAGTTCTGAAGATGAAGCCATTGGTAATAATGAGGAAGACGAGTTTGAAGACGATTTTTCTTTGTCTGCTTTTACTGATGAATATGAGGAAAGCGAAGCCGAAAGGGTTACCGAGATATTTAAAATAGCTGAGATACTAAATAAAGTACGGGTTATAGTAAAATATTTCAAATTATCGACTGTTCGCAAAGATATTTTGCAAGCAAAGGTCCGTATTGAGCTTGAGCATGAACTCCATTTGATATTGAACGTTAAGAATAGATGGAATTTGGTCTGTCTTATGCTGGAAAAGTTTGTGAAGCTTCAGAAACCAATTGTGGAAGCATTGACAGAATTAAACGCCGCAAATTTAATCATTGATCTCAATTTAGAAATAATTAAAGGGTTGTGCTCTAATTTGAAACCATTAGAACTCACTGTGCTTGCATTAAGTAGGAAAGACGCCAATTTAATTATTGCCAAAGGTGCAATTAATTTTTTTGTTGAAAAAGCTTGATGGAATCGGAACTCAAGAAAAACTCTTGTCGAAGCGATACCTGAAATTAACGAACTGAAAGAAAATATCAAGACGTGATTAAGTTCTCGAGAGAATTCAGATCTTAACTCATTATTATCCTGTCTTCTGCAGCAAAAAGTACCAACAAAAGAAAATTTAAATTTCGGTACGCGTTTGTTGAATCGACTGTACCCTAGTTTATCAACATCCGCGGTATCTGACGATGAAGAGAGCTTCATCGATTCAAATGATGTTTCTGTTCATTGTGATATTATGTCTTTAGAATACGAAATGAACGCTTGTATAAATTATGAATCCAAAGAGGATGGAGTACAAGAGACCCCATAAAAATCTCTCAAAAAATAATTTGCTATATATAAGAAAACTGGCAAAAGAACTAAAACTTTACAAAAATTATATCATGAAGTTTTAACAGTACGTCCAACATCCACCGAATCTGAACGAGTATTTTCCGTTTCAGCGAATTTCACACGGAAACTGAGATCTTACCTTAGTTTTTCCATTAATTGTTTGGTATTTTTTAAATATTATAGAATTAATTGTAGTAATAATTTAACGTTTAATATAACCTATAATAATTTTTGTTTGACAATTTAATAATTTTTTTATCTTTTTCTGTATTGTTAAATTTTGAATTATTTTTATAATATAAATAAATGGAATTAAAAAGTTAAATGGTATATAATTTATTATTAAATCTAGTTTATTAGTTTAGATTCTCTTCTTTAAGCGAACTAATTATATTGAAAACCGAAATCGGAAACCGTGGTTTTCAAAAACTGAAAACCGCGGTTTCAAAAAATCCGGTTATTTTGCAAACTCTAACTTAACCTTTTCAACAACGTAGTTTACCTTTGTCCAGCCTAGTTATATAAACATATCAAAGTTTCGAGAGACGTTTGCAAACTTTATATACTAATTTGTGTTGTGAAAAATTCATTTTCAATATTAATTCTGATTTTATAATTTAATAACATTATCCGGCTAACATTTTTTTCTAAGAAAATATTTAGAGCTATCTAAAAATTTAGTAAAACAATTTTTAAAAATGGTTATTTATTAATTACTAAAATAAATCAATATCAAAAATATCTTTTGAAAATATTATTACAGTTAAAATGAAAGTTAATCATTAAATTAGTTTTAAAAATTGAATTGATTTCTACTTTTAATATCTAATTTTATATTAAGGAGTCTAAGAAATTGTAAAATATAAATTTAATGGTCTTTGTTTTAATATTATTTATTGATTTAAATAATGTCTATTATTTTTGCTGAAGAAGATGATTTAAAAGGAATAGATTCGAAATTAATTTCTATCGATCGAGTATATTAATATATTAATTACATTCTATAAACAGTATAGTTTAATTTTTTTTAGATGCTTGATGAGAATGACGTGTTAATTGAAACTGTTCATAGTCTTCACGAAGCTGGTAGACTTGAAGATATGGTCAAAATGCAAGAAATTTTATTAAGAAATCTCACTGTACTTGGGAAGCATGTTGATAATAATAGTAATATAATTCCTACCGTTGACAGATGAATTTTGTTAAAATATAAAATTCAAATTTCATTTATTATTTTCACTTAATTTGTTCTGAAAAGTAGTTTTACTATTTTTAAACACTGGATACAATATATTTATATAGTTATTGTGATTTCATTAGATAAATTATCAAAAAATAATATGTTATGGTTATTCCAAAAATAAATATCGTGCCTTTATAATTTATTAGTTTAAATCAAGGGTTACCAAAGTAAAGCCGGAGTCCCATTTTCATAGTAATCTAAAAAATTTGCCAGTGTGGAAAAACTTAGAAACAAGCAGGATATTCTAGTCATAATCTCACTATTTAAATATTAAAATTTTAATTAAACTTCAATACGCAGTTTCGCATAGGTTAGACATACTAAAAGGCAAAATAATTTTTATTGTATGTCTGAAACATTTATTTATAATTTATTTTCAAGCATAAATTTTCTTGGACACACTCATTAGATTTTTATCATATGAAATATAGAGTAGCTGTTCTCAGTCGAGTATTGAGAGTTTTTCTAATAAAAATCTTCCCACGTAGCACGGTTTGAGAATCTAAGGGTCAAATTAATCTTATTTAGAAAAGTTATCTTAGTGTGTAACGTTTTACTTTATTGCTTAACAAAAATCAAACTAAATGCAAGTTACAAATACCGTATATACTAAGGTGATTAGACGTCCCGATTTTTCACGATTTATCCCGCGTCAAAATGAGTAAAAATATGTCAAGGAATAAAATATTATACAATTTTTTATATTTATAAATTGTACTTATGTTAAAATCAAAAAATATTACCATATTATTTTTATTCTATCTGAAAATTTTTGTTGATACCCCTCCTTCAAAGTTGTCCCGCTTTGCCCATCTAAAAATCTAGTCACCTTAGTATATACGGTTTTTGGGCTAGAATCGAGAGTTTGTTTTAATGGATCAAAACTACATAACATAAAAACCGCACAAAGTTGAATACACAAATAATACAAAATAAAGTACATGGAAAATAAATAAAACACATAATAAAATAAAGAAATAAATAAATTTAAAAATTGAAATTAAAAATTTCTATTAACGGATAAAATAATAAAAAGTAAAATTAAATTAAAATTATGTAACTTATAAAATTTAATTGTTAAAATTAATGAAAATTAAAAAAAATTATTTAAATTATAAAATTTATAGAATTAAATTGTTAGAATTAATAAAAATTAAATAATTACAAACACTCATGCATGTGTGCAAAAGTAATTCAAATTTACTTCATTCTGATTGGATCTAGTGGCAGAGAATGCAATCAAAATCAGTATAAATGCTGATTGCAAATTCAGTTAAATTTATCACTTATTTAGATAGTGACAAATTCAATTTTTCGACATTTAACAAAAATTCACGATTAGCTCTCAGTTTTTGGTGTATGCCATCGTCGTAAGCTTGAATTGGATTTGGAAATTTTATGTATTGTGAAATTTTATGTAATGTTATAATTAAATAAACTATATATACAATTTGGTTTAGTTAATTTTTTTTGTTCTTTTTATCGTTTGCTTCTAAGTTTAAATATTTACAGTTTGCATGAATGTTATTTTATTTGATTTTTATGACTGAGATTATTTTTAATGTCGTTGGATTAAACAGTGTCCAAGAGATGTTGGCACTTGCGTTGATGCCACAGCGGATGCTTGACAGTTCGGAGCATTGTTTTGAATAGATATGGCATAGGACTGGTTCGTCACTGTTATTTTTATGGATTTTATTGAGTTAGGACCGGAGATAAAGTAAATAAGATCGGTTATAAGTAGATAGAGTTTAGTTTTGGTTAATATAATGGAATTTATGAGTAGTTAGGATATCAAATAAGTCAGGATCGGAAATATAGACAGATCCCTGCACAATTTTTTCAAAGGATGAGTCGAATATTATCAAACATAATAGAAGGTCGGGAACAATATGTATTAGTTGGGAAATAAGGGTGGATTCCTGAGCAAATTTTTTGAAAAAAGAACTATAGCAAACACCCAGAAATGAGGATCATGATTCACTGAATGAACAACAGTAGGTAGTTAGGGGCCTACGGCAATAATGGGGTGGGTAAAAAATGTTGCAACTTTTGATTGCATAATTTTTGCCGTAGACATTTTTTGCTTTTTTGATTACATAATTGTTCCCATACGCTCCAATGATTTTTTTTCTGGGATTTTCAATAGAAAATTTTTTTTCAATAAAAAAAGCCAAGTCAGTATTATTTGGGTGGGTCTCCTTGGTCCTGAAAATTTCAATACAAAATCCGGCTATCATTAAAAAAGAATGGATTAATCAGACTATAGTGAGGGGGTCTTGATGGTCCTGAAAATTTCAATAGAAAAGGTGGTCTACATTAAAAAAGTATAGTAAATTTTTATATTAAAGCAAATTATGGGTCTAAAAATTGAATTACAGTAAATTATGGTTCGAAAATTAAAAAATAAAGTAAATGATGGGTCTAAAAATTAAATTAAATTAGGGTTCAGATTTTTGAATTATAGTCAATTATAGGCCTAAAAATTGAATTATGGTCAAATATTTTAAATTAAAGTAAATTAAGGTTCAAATTAGTAAATTAAAATCCTAAAAATTTAATTAAAGTAATCAATGGGTTCAAATAAGTTAATTAAGGTCCTAAAATTAAAGTAAATCAAGGGTTCTAAAAAATTAAATTAAAGTTAATTAAGGTCCAAATTTAAAAATTAAGTAATCAATGGTCAAAAATTTTAAATTAAAGTAATGTAATAAGTAAATTAAAGTTAGATTTTTAAATTTATTTACAAAAAGTTGGTGATTGAGAATTGAAAATTTTAAATGAAAATTTTTAACGAATATTTTTATAAGATAATTTTTAATAGAAATTTTTTATGAATTATTTTTCAATGTTAATTTTAGATGGAAATCTTCATGTATTATTTTTAAATAGTAATTTAAGATGCAAATCATTGTCAATTAATCATTTACTACATGAAATTATTGGTTAAATATGTAAATAAGGGTTATATTTGGTTGTTAAGTAAATTATGGTAAAAAAATTTTAAATAAAGTAATACAAGGATAAATAGGTAAATAAAGAATAATTATGTAATTATAAGTTCAAAATTTTAAATTAAAATTTATTAACAAAAAGTTTGAATAACCAACAGCTTCTAAGAAATAAAAATTTAAAATGAAATTTTTATGAAATAATTTTTAAAGTCAAATTTGAATAGAAATTTTTATGGAATATTTTTTTAAGTTGATTTTTAATGAAATATTTTTTGGAAGTTAAATTTTAATAGAAATTTTTTTGATATAATTTTTTAAGCTAATTTTTAATGAAAGTTTTAATGAAATATTTTTAAAACCAAATTTAAATGAAAGTTTTTTAAGTCAATTTTAAATAGAAATTTTAATGAATTAATTGTCAAAATATTTCATTAAAAATTAGCTTAAAAAATTATATACCTTAATTAACTTATTCGAACCCATTGATTACTTTAATTTAAAAATTTTGACCTTAATTTACTTATTTGAACCCATTGATTACTTTAATTCAATTATTAGACCATCATTTACTTTAGTTTCATTATTTGAACCCATAATTTACTCTAATTCAATTTTTAGACCCATAATTTACTTTAATTCAAAAATCTTAGCCCATAATTTGCTGTAATTTAATTTTTTGACCATTATTTACCTATTTATCCTTAATTTACCACGCTTTTTTAGTGTAGACCACCTCTTTCTATTGAAAACTACCTTTTTCTATTGAAAATATCCTGAGACCTTAAATTACCATAACTTTTTTTATTGATAATCGGATTTTGTATTGAAAATCCCAGGACCAAGGAGACCAACCCAAATAATACTGACTTATCCTTTGCTTTTTGTATTGAAAATATCCTGACACTTTAAATTGCCACTGTTTTTAGTGTAGACCACCTGTTTGTATTGAAAATATCCTGAGACCTTAAATTACCATGCTTTCTAGTGATAATTCAAATTTGTATTGAAAATCCCAGGACCAAGGAGATCCCCTCACTATAGTCTGAATAATCCTTGGCTTTTTAGTGATAGTCGGATTTTTGTATTGAAAATTCCTGGACCAAGGAGGCGGCCCCCCCTGAATAATTCATGCGTTCTTAGAGTAGACTACCTTTTTCTATAGAAATTCTCAGGACCATCGAGACCCACCCAAATAATACTAACTTATTTTTGGCTTTTTATATTGAAAATCCCAGAAAAAAAATATTGGGCATTACGGCTCCAATTATGTAATCAAAAGTTGCAACACTCCCCCCCCACCTATTGCTGCCGGGATGCCCTAACTACCTACTTGCTATTCAATATACAATAAGAAATATAACAAAATGAAATTTTATTAACAAAAATATTTACAACTTCATTTTCTATAATTAAAAAATCTTTCAATTATATAAAGCAAATTAGGAGTTGTTTTCCATGAACTCCACAATCGAGCTGTCACTTGTATTGAGGAAATTGGAATCAAGATCTGAGGGATTACCGATATTTTGTAAAAACATATCTTCAGCTTTGTTGATAAATTCTAAATCAGAATAATTTTCTTGGTCACTATCATTATAATTTTGATCCTCGCGATCAGGATCACTTATATCTTCATTATCGGGATAATTTTGAATTTCGTAATCTATAAAGCATTCGCGTTCATTTCCGATATCATTATCAACATTTTTTTCTTTTTCAAAATCAGATTCATTTTCATAAGTCCTCATGATAAATTCCTTAGCAGTTATTGGTTTCCAAAACTCTTCCAATTTTTTGGTCTCTATAACAATTTCATATTCTTTTATCTCTCCTTCCAATTTCATTAAACTCTCCTTCATATCATTTGCCATAACTAAATTTTTCGAAATCTCTGATTCAACAAGTAAAATCCCATTCAAAACTCTTTCGTTTTCTTTTCTCAGCAATTCATTTTTATATTCAACTTCGTTAAATAATAATTCATTGGTTACTTTCTTTACCGCTCTATTATTATTATGATTTCTTTTAAGTGAACATAAATAATTTCTTGTACCTTTCAAAACTCAAAGATCCATTTTTCAGAAAAAGACTCGAATCTACCTAAAATCAAAATCGAAAATTTATAGAGAAAATGGAAATAGTAAGAACTATTAAATTCAAAAAAAAAACAAGTTACAATATTAATATTAATTCAAAATTTTATTACAATTCTTTTCACAGCTCCTATAAACGAAAGATTACAAATATTAAAGCTAACACAGGCGAGTGTTACGGGAAACAATGGTTATAACCACATTTATAAAAATTACCTTGTTTGCAATACAATTCTGTATTGGAATTGTTATTGATACTTCATCTGGCCGTTTTTCATATTTATCTTGGACTAATTGACAGAGATTGAGGAATTTCATAATTTTACTTTGCAAGATGCTTAATTTATTTTCACTCTAGTGCACAATATTATTAGTTTATTTTAAAATTAAAAGTTTTAAATTTCATCTTAACACAACACCGATCGATTACGGAGATATCCTGTTTGGCAATGTAATGCAATACAGTACTGTTTAGGTGATTTTCAGGATATTTCTAATATATTTTGATGTCCCTTCACATTAAATAATAAAAATAATATTTTTCGAGGAAAAAATAATGTTCTATTACAAGTTTTTCAAGATAATAAGAGAATTAATAGCCAATACAATCTCGACAATACTTTCGGCAAAGATGATAGATGTCACTACGTGGTTAGAAAACACAGTACCCAAATCTGAATCAGTTGTAGAGTACAATAAATATATGAAAGGAGTTGATCGAGTTATTCAATATTCATCATATTATAATATTCTCCGGAAGAGTAAGAAAAACCTACATTATATTTCTATAATTGAGATCTTTTAACTCATACTCAAGCACTATAATATTTTAATATTTTACATATAATTTGTCAAAAAAAAAATATATTAAATAAATCAAATAATAATGCTGAAAAATAAAAAATTATACTTAGATATTTTCAGTAATTAAAAAGTAGGTCAAAAAGATATGAGAATACTAATTATGAAATCTTTAGATAAATCTAACTTTTATTTTTTATGCCAAAACAGACAATGTCGAATTACTTATCACGATGTTTGCTGTAAACTCGCAAAATAGGATAAATATTCAAATAAGTTGAATTAATTTAGATGTCAATTTTTTATACGATAGAAAAGGATCCGTTAAAAGCAGTGCTTCTCATCATGTTTTGTTCTATGTCCCCCAACAATAGGGTGGAGCTTATTTTTTAACTTTTGAAATATGATCTTCTTACCCTCTAATTTTGTTCCTATTTATGAAATAATAATTCAGACAACATATGAGCACAATTGAACAATATTTAGAGGTAGCTCAATGACGGTGAAGTTTCCAGCACTCTGGTCGTCAGACTCCGACGGGTCCATAATTGTATTCTTTCAGTGTAAAATATATTTCACAAGCCGTGTGGTTACTGGTTAGGGGGCTTTAATCATTTTTAATCATTACAATCAATAATAGCTGGAATTGTTCATTCAAACAAAATAAAACTAAACTTATGATATTACGTAATTATCATTATTATCATAAAATTTTTGCATCAGCTTAGTGTTTTTTAATTTCTAATAAAAGTAACTAACTTTTGTCCTTGATGCATGTAGGTTTGCTTACTTATTCACAGGTTAGAGGCAGTGCAATAGACTACCAAAGCTGACAGCCATTTTGCTAACTTAAGCAGAAGAAATACAATTTTTGTTTCTATTTATTATTAATGATTGAAATAGTGATAAATTTGTAAATGTGATTATTTTTTCATCAACACTACACTACAGCAAACCAGGTATTTGAAATTATTTTTAAATTTATACAATGTAGTATCACATGTTACAGGTTTATGGTTTATCTTAAAGTTTCAAATATGTGTAATTTGTGTGTGTATGTGTTTGATTGTGTAATGTGTATGACCTTATTTGACAATCTGTGTATTGCAGTGTGGAGGTTGACTGGTTGAGTCCAAATATTTTTAGAATTGTTGCAGCAGTATGGCAATTCAGAATGTTTGCTTGATTGAGGCATATTGCTCTACTTTATTAATACAATTATTGTTGAGTTAACACTGCTAAATAACTGTTTTTAATGTTTCATGTTTAAAATGGTAAAATTCGTGATTCCAAATGCCAAATGATTGATAAAAATGCCTTTTCTAATTTTTTTCAGACTAATTGAGCTGATAAAAAATGTCATCTATGGCACAAGCAACAAGATCTCAGAACCAGCTGTATCTTCTTGGGGACTCTGTGACTGTATTAACCGGCAGCAAGTTGCCGTCATTGCGTATGACTCTTGGATTCTTCCTGCATCACCATCTCGAACTGAAGGAAACCATAAGACAATCGTCGGCTGTTACCATCACTGAAATATCAAAGTTTTGGCTGAAAGCTAGAATCCCGATGAGAGAACATCAAAACTGTCAAACCAAGCTGGAGAAGACATTTGAGGAATGGCGTCTTCTCAAGAAGAACAAAACACGAGCTTCACCAACTCAACTCTCAAGAGAGGCGGCTTTTATTTCCAGACTCGATGATCTTTTTGATGTCGCTCACGCCGATACTCTGAACATGAAATCAGTTTTACAAGAAGATAAAGATTTCTTACTAGCACAGCGAGAGAAAGGAAGAAGAGGGTCGATGGCTGGGGTAGATGAAAAGCTTGCTTCCAAAGAGAAAAGGGCATCTGAAAGAGATAAGAAAATGCTTGCTAAGCGACAGCAAATGATTGAAATGAAACAGTTTGCAGAGTCTCACGATGAATCACAGTTACAATTCCTCCTGCAAGTTGTCGAGGATCATCGTCGAATGTACCCTGACAGCAGGAAACAAACTATGTCTGGAGTACCACATAAACAATAAATTTGGAAATTGTTGAACTGACACCCTGAACTCTTCCCAAAACTGAACTGAGATTGCAATCTAATTGTGTTGAAAAATTTATACTGATTTGTTACAAATAAATTGAGAATTTATGTAATTTTCATAATTTTGGTAAATTTGAAGCACTTGAGCTACCCCTAAACACAATAATTTATTATTCAAACTTTTTATGTAGTGTTTCTATATTATAAGGAACAGATTAGGAGGGTAAGACTTTCAAAAATACTTTTTTTAATTTTTTTTAATTTTTAAGCTCCACCCTACCCAACAATAGAGTATAAAAGTCAAATTGTCCCAATTTTTGAATTAATTAACAAATTATTTTACAAGCCTTTACTTAAAAATTTCAATTTTGCTTATAGATCTTGGTTAGAACTATATCTTCAGTGTTAAGAAATTGTTTCTATCATAATATACATAAAATACTTGGGAAAAATTAATATTTATAAAATGTTAAAAATCCATTAATTTCGAAATTGCCCCAACTAGTGCTCCAGATGAGAAGCACTGGTTAAAAGTGTATGTGATTATACGATAAGGCCCATTTTATATCCTCCACATCAGATATATCACATTTTGAGCAGCATAATAATTATTAGGATATCATTTAATGGTAATTATTAATCGACAAATGTCTATTGAACCATTATCAATAAATCAACTTTCAATTATCGATAAATTAATTTGCAATTATCAATAAATATTGATATACTTGGAGAAGAAAGAGCCTATTTCACACAAGATTTACGGACAATATTGCATACTTACTTTTATTTAACATATATCAAAAATATGAAATTTGTCAAATTGACAGGTTAGGTAAATCTAGAGTTAAATATTATTTTAACATAATCATTTTAATGAAGCATTTAGTATCATTTGGATTTAGTTAAAATTCAGTTCAATTTTTTTCTTATTACAGTTTATTATTAATTCGGAATTTATGACAACGGTAAGTACTTATATGAGTGAGAATTTTGGCAAGGAAGGTATCGTGTAGTGGAGAGACTTCATACGGGTTGGAATTATAAAGAATTACTCATAGCGGAGATAAGGTACAAAATAGATCCGGAATTGTTTGTGAAAACCTGAGTGCACACCAATAATGTCTTTTTTAATTGCAAAAAAAACACCATCAATTAGTTTGATATATGTTTTGGAAATTAATTACATGGGCAATTAATTTTACACAATATTTTGAAAATGGCCAACTTCATTTTTGGCTATTACAAGACATTCAAAGATTTGTGTTTTGTAGTTATATATAATGTAAATTTATTATCCAATAAGTTTTATTATAGATGTCTTTCAAAATAAACGACTCAGTACCTACTAAAAAGAAAGCAATAATGGATATCATATTATATAACTGAAAATTCAGCTAAAGATAATGATAATTACGGTTAATTGTTGTAGGCTTATGTCTAAATTTAAAATCATTTATTTATCTTTTCTTTCATTTATCTTCATTACGTTTTAGACTATAAATCAGTGATTCTCAACCTGTGTGTATTTTAGGAAATATATAAAATTCCTAAGGTTTATACAAATCTATACAAATTCTTAATTTCCTATATTTCCATCAATTTTCTTTATTGATTTCTGATATATATAGTGAATGTTTTATTATAAAGATTTATTATTCTTTTTTTTGCAAAGAGGAAGGGTAAAACTTTATTTTCTAATTATTTGATTTGTATTTATCACTAAGTCAAATTCAAAAAAATAGAATATCCAAGTAGGTATAAAAAACGACGTTTTATAGTTTGGTTTTTATGTTTAAATAGGCAGAATAAATATCAATATTAGTAGTAACAACTGAACAGAGCCATTATTTTCTTGCTTTACCTTTTTAATATCAGTAAAATTCTTTATATTTTTGATCACATTTGATCGGTTTTTGATGATATATTACTTTCATTTTGACAAAAGAATTTGTTATAATTTAAAAACATTTGATATCTTGTCAAAAAAAAACAAACAAATGAGATTGTCTCATTAATATTGACTTCAATTAAATTTTCTTCATTTGTACTATTTATAAATATTTTATATAATTTAATACGAATTTTTAGGAAAATTTTCCAAGTGATTTATTTAATTAAATTAATTTTATTTCTAAAAAATACAAAAATACTTAAATTTTTGGGTTAAATTCAAAAAAAATATAGATTTATAGTTTGAAATGAAATTTAAAATAATCCACCAAGATTTTAATGATATATACAGCGAGTGATGTTTGGTGATAAAAATAAAGAATAAATAATACTTATCAACTGTAAACAGTCAAGCTTACTTCTGCGGAACGTGTCATGAGATCCCAATCCAACATTTGAACTGTATTTTCACAAAATGTATCCAGATTAATATCACTGTTTATAAAAAATGAAAATAAGTTTTTATTTGCAGATTTTTACCTGTCTAAATTTAACTCTGCTATCAAATCATTAACATTTTTATTTACTCTGTTAACGCGTTCTTTCTTGGTCCTTTTATAAGAAATTTTAATTAACCTTAATCAATAAATTAAATACTTTAATTTATTGCTCAGTAATTTCTGTCGTTTAGTTAATATATCAAGTTGTGAGAGATACGCTTTCCGTTCTCTAAGAATATCATCATTAAAACTTGAAATGATAATTTCTGGGGATAAATTGATCGTTTGTAAGTCATTCCACGATACGGGATAACGAAGATTATGAGAATTTTCAGCTACAACAAAAGCAAATGTTAACCGCTATTCTGTTATCAATAATAAAATTTGATCATCAATACTTGAAATTCAATCGAATATTTTGCCCTTATTTACTGCCCTTTACACACATTCACTTTAGATCTCGCTTAGAAATATATTTCTATACTTAAGTTGTGTAATACAAAGACATATGCAATACAAATGCATTAGTAACAAAGACATTTGCAATGCAAACGTAGTATTAAAATGTGTTTTGATTTTGAAAAATTTTCGAAAAAGTAATTCACCTTAAATTGTGAGGTAGGGGGTTGTCCTTAAATTTGCGAAAAAGCCTTAGAATGGCTTAAATTGAAATTAAATGTCATTGGCCCCAAAATTTGACCTCAAAATTTTCTATGTACTTAAGTTGCCCTTAGCAATGAGTCATCGTTGGCTCACTCACTACCTACAAATTGCTAAATTCCAGTAATTAGTAATCGTTAAACACAGTAGAAATTGATAAATAAAACTACCTTTAAAGGAGGCAATAGTGAAAGATCTAAAAGAATTAGGGGACTGGTTTTTTTAATTTAATATCTTAACTAATATAACTTGTGTGTAAAATTAATATAATCATTGTATGATTTATTTATTGTCACTTATCAATCAAACTTTTCTTCAGAAGTTATGTCCATATATATATATATATATATATATATATATATAACTGGAATAACATCACTAAGCCAAATTTCAATATTTCTAGTAAATACTGATTCATAAAATATAAAACTGACTTAGGGAGTCTCATGGTGAGAAATCTAAAATCAATTTAATTCACTTCAACTTGTTTTAAAGAATAGATATCTGTAAATAGATAAATATAAAAACTAGTTAAAGTAAATTCAGTATTTTCGTAGATTATTAAAGCTAATTTAGCATTTTCCCATGATAAAATACTCAGTTTTAATGTAATTTGTAAACTTGGCAACAAGCCAAACTTCATTAAAAAGTATTTGGAAAATAATTAGAATATTTTACATTTTTCTAAATTATTATCGCAAATTCAGAATATTTGAAAATGAAAATTTTAAATGTTTATCACGATTAAATTTTTAATTTTATATAATTTTGGCACGAGTCCAAAATTTTATTTATTCCAATAAATTGTGATCCATAAAATACATCTGTATTTACTAAAGAAAATTTATTTTTAGTAAGAATAATTTAATCGATAACTAATAATAATCGACTAATATATAATCGATAACGAATCCAAATGTGGTAATTTATATTGATTTGTGAGAAATAATTTCCTCGGATCCAGATAGAATTGAATATTTAGTTTTTTGATGACGAAATTTAAATATCAATAATAATCAGCAATAATTGATTATTATTTTCTCAGCTGAAAGAATATCTAATGTTATTTGTAAATTTGGCACCATGCCAAATTATCTTCATTCCCGTAAATTGTGACCAGTAGAAAATACATTTGTATTTATTAATGAAAACTGACTTGAATGAAGATTGAAGAATAATTTAATCGATTTTTTTCCAGTTTGCTTTAAACAAAAAAATCGATATTTAAAAATAGGTTTGAATTTTATTAGAATACTTTTTTTTCATTTTGTAAGATGAAGCAAACAATCAAAAACGTGAAATGAAGACAGATAACGTTTCATAAGCTAAAACATCTAGTTTGATTGTACTTTGTAAATTTGGCACCGTGCCAAAAGTCTTTTATTTTAATAATTGGAAAGTGAATAAATGAAATCGTAAATAACTTTCAATAAATAATTTTCCTGTAATTCTAATGGAATTGGTTTTATTTTCAATTTGTTTGTTTAAGCTGAAGTAAAATCGATAACGAATCCAAAATGTGGTAATTTTTATATTGATTGGTGAGAAATGATTTGCTCGAACCCGGATGATATATTATTAATATTTTTTTCATCACAAAAATCAAACAAATACCCAAATAAATCAATGATAATCAGCCAGATTCCCAGTGGGAAAAATATATTGATTGAATTAAATTATTGATTAAATTAAAATTTATTCTAAATATAATTCTCAAAAAAATTAATAAAATCTGTTTAAATTTTATAGCAGTAAATTATTTTATTCGTTTTTTCAAAATAATAATTACTTAATAATTACATTGAAATTTCTTAATTTTTTTCTTTATAACACAACTGGTTAATTTTGCCAGCATTTCATGCACTTGTACTCCTTTAGCTGATATGAAAATACTGGAATTGAATTTAGAATCCTTAAATGTTTTCTTTAATAATTAGATTGAGGAGACTCTTTTCAAATGCATAACTTACTGATATCAAATCGGTAGACCAATTATAGAGTCTTCTCATGAAGTTGATTTTGGATTTCTTATCCGATAAATCAGAAAGACTGCTATATCAAATGAACAACATTTGAAACAATAAAATATAATACTTATTCAAATCTTTAAGGAAATCTGAGTCTACTTCCTTAATGCAAAACATAACAATTTCTTCAAGAGCACTATTATTAGGACTTTTAAATAAATTACTAAATTACTTTTGTAAAAAAGTATGATTATTTATACTTACATACGTTCATCTAAAGACAAATTATTATTAAACGGGTATTCCAAAATCAATAAATTTTGATGCAAGATATTTTTCCAATTCATTTACTGAAATAATAATAGCAAAAATTAATATAATAAAAATGATAATCACTATATCTTAAATGAAATTAAAATTTTCAGATTTTGATTGATTATTATTTAAACAATTTTTAATAAAGACTAATTAAAATAGTAATTTCATTTTTTCAATAAATGTCTTCAAAGCTTATAATATATTTCTTTTTGCAGATAATTTTATAAAATCTTTATGTGAAATCTTATAATTAAATCTAAGTTTCACTTATATTTTAATAATTACAAAATTATATTTTGAACAGATACCACTACTTTTAATAATTTGTCTATTTGCACTGATGAAGTTCTCACTAAGATGTATGATTTTACATCCCTTCCCAACCTCTAAACAGAAGCTTGGAGACAAAGTCAACTGAATTTTAAATATAATTTAATCTAAAAAGTTGATTATCATTATTACAAGCTTAAAGAAAACAATAATAGCAATACATCCATTATTAAATTAAAAACTACGCCAAAAATTAAATAGCTAAATCTACAGACAATCACTGCGGTGATTAAATTAAAATTGACAAATTTACTCCAACCAAGAAACTTTGAAACTGTCGAACCTGATAAATAAACCGATGGTAATGATTCGATCTATGCTGCATTTCTTTACTGATTTTACATTTATTAGTAATTAATTAGTAATTATCATTGAGTAAAATTTCACAATGTAAGCGATTAAAAATCTGACCATTTTTCATGAAAATAACATTGATATCACAAAATTACATCGAAGTTGTTGCTATAGGTATGACTATTAGTGCATTTCCATATTGCTTCATTCTAATTTTCAAAACACCAATCAAAGCACATTTTTATTAAACTAAATTCATCGAAAGTGACTTTGGTGTCGTGCAGTTTTGATTAAACCTGTAAAATAAGCTGAGAATCTTCTGGACCTGCTAAATTACGCATACCCATATTTCAGGTTAGAATATGGAAAGTGCATTAACGAAATTTGGTTAAACGGTTTTTACTATATTCTTAATAATTTTCATATTTGAATCACCTGTGAGTTTTATTAAAACATAATTTCTTCAACTTGTTTATTATATAGTTAATTAAAAATGTTAGGGTTTGGTCTGAAGTTTGCCCAGACGCCTCAATAATAATGATACAAATTGTATAAAATAATTACTTAAAATAGATCATAACTAAAATTAGCAAGGAAATACGGATAAATTAATACAAATAGTAATAAATAAATAATAATATTTTAAAATAGTAATTTTTAATTTATTTTTAATTTCAAAAATTCACTATAAGACGACATTAGCAACAGTTTGAAGGGAAGGAGAATTGATAACAGCTGGAGAGTTATTAAAGAAACTGCTTGAAATTATATTTTTCATATATAAAACATAGCCAGAAAAGGAGACTCAGTAGTGAAAATTAACTTGGAAAATTTGTCAAGTCGATTCAGAACAGCATTAAAAAGGTATTACTGATCATATTGTGAAATTGTTGAAAACCCATTTTGCGAAAACAGACATTGACCATCAAGTAATTGATAGACCAATTTTAACAGCTTAACAAGGGTTGTATTTTGAATTGAATTAAGCATCAGTTTTCTAGGGGAACTGCTTGCTTGCGTAATTTTATTAAATAGTAGAGGGTTGGTATCTAAGAAAGCATTACTACCAATTTCTGGGTAGTAAGCGATCGTGCTAAATTTCGGGTATCCATTGTCTTTGTTCTTGCATTGTTGAGTGGCGCTGTTGATCAATTAGGATCCTGCATTCGCCGCCTTAGAAATACCTAAGGACGGTTTGTATAACCTATACCTTTTCTTAGCAGCGACAAGTTTCTTGGTAATTAAATCTTTTTGTTTTATTATTTTGTAAATCATATTTGTACTTATATATCATAAATAAATATTAGTATCGAAAAGAGTGTTGTGTTTTTATTTGTGAACACATATATTTGGAGTCAGATCAAGACTGCGTGTGTTAATCGTATATCCACTTTCAAATCTACCATAAATGTAATAATAAAATGAAGTAATCCACCAATTACAGGAATACCTCGAACAGTACGGTTAATCGGTTCTGGAATTTAGCCGTACTATTTGAAACCGGACTATTCAAGGCATTCTGGCGCTAATAAATTTACGGCTTAGTACCCCTATTAAGAAATTTAAAAATCGTGATTATAATCTAGTAAACAAAAAATATTTTGTTATGTATTTTTTTTCTGATATTCAAAAGCAAAACAATCATATTTAACACAGTTGTACATTTAAATATATGTGAGACGATCTTTTTGAGATTCTATATCCCAGGCATGACTTCTCATTCACTGCTATAAAAGTGCGTGTTGGTAACTTTTTCCAGTATAACGCAGTCTCGTCTACATTGAATATTTGTTCGTCTTTGTAACCACCTTTTTCAATAATTCTGGATAATTCTTCTGGATAGAATTTTAAAGCCGCCTCTTTATCTGCACTTGCAGATTCCCCACTTGCAGATACGTTGTGAATACCAGTTCGTTCCTTATACCGAGAAAACCACCCTCGACTGGCCGTAAAGGTTTCACCAGTTTCAGAACCAAGGTCTTCTACTTCATCCTCAGTCCCCAAGTCTTTGTAAAAACTTAGTGCCTTCGCTTGATTTTCCATTTGACTAATTGGAATACGTTTTTGGCTAAGGTGTTCTATCCACATAGATAAAAGTCGCTCAATGTTAACCATTCGAGGGCTTCCAATTCTGGTTACCACTTTTGACAAACATGACGCCGTAGCTATACCTTGCGACTTGTATTGATCTTTCTTTTTCACAATTTTCCGAACTGACGCCTCGTTCATTCCCCTTTCTTTTCCTACTTTAGCAAACGAAGCCTCTTTGTCATGAAGTTTAATAACACTAAGCTTCTGTTCTAAAAGTGAGCCATTTGCATTTTATGGTTGTGGAGTCACTTTTACACTTTGTTCTGCCACTCATTTTATTTTTAAAATTAAAATCTAAATATATAAAAGTCAACATACTCTACAATTAAAAATATAAAACCAACAATTTTGATCGATTACCGCGCGATCGTGAATGTATCCATAGTGAATTTTTTTTACGGTTTATTTATTCAATTTTTTATTGAAACTACAAACCAGAAATTAAACCTAACAAAACAAATTATTAAACACGTGTCGTATGATTTTATAATAACGACTAAATTCTAAAAAATTAATTTTAAAAAACTTTTTTAAATTTCGAAAATATTATTAATTCATTTCAAAAACAATCATATTTTGAAAATTTCAAAATCGTACTATAGAGAAACCGTACTGATCGAAACCGCACTTTGCGAGGTATTCCTGTAATTTTATTTGCGACACATTAGTAGAGAGATTTGAGCCCACGAAACCACGAGCCCGCAAGGACAAAGACCATATACCCCATACCCCCCGACCAAATTTTTTAACTACATGAGCCCGTGGGGACAAAAACAATGACTCATCCGATGACTCTTCCTCCTATAAAACAAAGACAATGACTCACCCGATGACTCATCCTTTAGAACAAAGACACATCCGATGACTCATCTCATGACTCAATCCGATGACTCATCTCATGACTCACCTCATGACTCACATTTTAGAACAAAGATGATGTCTCATCCGATGACTCTTGCTAAAAATTAAAAAATTTAAATTTTTAGAGTTCACGACAATGGATTTTAATATTTGATAGTTAATTTTATAGGTCTTTGAAAGGGCTATTACGCGCACAGGGATTATTATTATTATTATTATTATTATTATTATATATACTCAGAGTTTATCCGACAAATTATTCTGTCCCCATATGGCTATTAGTCACAAGGGTATTTATTACTCACACTCAACAACTCACAAGTGTATTATTATTAATATTATTAATATTACTATTACTATTATTATTAATATTATTATTACTATTATTATTATTATTGTTTCGACCAGTCAGAAGGAGGAATTACTTCTACCACTGGCTGGCGGTGTATGTGTGTGTTGTTTTATTGTTGTTTATTGTGGCGACTGTGTGCGCGTGGATGTTGCAATTGTTTTCATTTTGGTGTGTGCACACAGACGCGAGGAATTGGTACGTTTAAATTTTATTTGGTAAATGTTAATTAATTGAGTTGTGGGTTTTTTAGATTAGATTTTTCTAGAAGTTGTTTAAATATTGGTTTTAGTTGTACAGGATTTGAATTTATTGGAACGAAACAATTGATAAAGTTCCTTTGTTAAAATGGCTTCAGGTGTTAAATGTGATCCATCAATCAGTTGAAGTATATCTTAATTACACTAAATTACAACACAGATTTCAATATGTAATTTTAGGACTCAACAAACAGAAGGATAGAATTATTCAATTAGAAACTGGTGAATAAGGTACTCCTTGTGAAAAATTCAAATTACACATGATCGAAACATATGGTAAAGAAGGTTACTATGCATTATGTGACTATCAGGGTACTGTGGCGTTTATTTCATAGAAACCAGAAACACTGAAAATCAATAGTCGTATGATTATGGCTGCTTCAAAATCAAAGATTGCAACTAACATCTATCCAAATAATCTTATTTCAGCATCAATGGATTTATCCAAAATTATCTTCTCGCCAAACATATATTGGCTATGTGCTGCAATTGGATCGTCTATCCAGATTTGGGAGTCGGAAAATAAAGTTTCGGTTGGAGTCTTGAAAGTCTATCCTAATGAAATCTATTCAGTTCTAATTTTCATTAAAATGTCATTAAAAATGTCATTAAATGTTTCCGAAGAAATTCCTGAAATTCCAGTTCTTAATAGATTATCAGGACATGTTTAGGAAAAAAATGTTAATCGAAAAACATTTGATGACAAGTGATCTAGATCCTGTTATTGGAATACAGTTTTATGTAGATGATTTGATTGAAATTAAAGTTACAATGCATTTTCTTTCCTGTATTCACTCGATTCAATTATTATTATTATTATTATTATTATTATTATTATTATTATTATTATTATTATTATTATTATTATTATTATTATTATTATTATTATTATTATTATTATTATTATAATATTATTATTATTATTATTATATTATTATTATTATTATTATTATTATTATTATTATTATTATTATTATTATTATTATTATTATTATTATTATTATTATTATTATCGAAATTATTATTGATATTATTGCAAATATTAGTGAAAACCTAAAATATTCAATTTTACACATTTAACTTTATTATTACCATTAAACTTTATTATTACAAATTTTAGTGAAAAACATAAAATATTTACACATATAAGTTATGTGGTAAATAATTATTGTGTGTTTGCAATAATTAAGGGTAAAAATATGAAATTTTATCAAAATACATTTAAATTTCTTTAAAATTTATGAAAAATCTATGTTTGTACAGAAAATTGTCAATAAGGAGCAATAATTAAAGGGGAAATTTTACACACATTCTATATCACATTCGATATGTATTGCATATGTATTGCACATACCTTTGTTAATCATGTTCTGTTTAACACGGGTGTATATGCTTAATGTGTGATTATTATCAATATTTTATTATTATTATTATTATTATTATTATTATTATTATTATTATTCTTTTTCTTTTTCTTCTTCTTCTTCTTCTTCTTCTTCTTCTTCTTATTATTATTATTGTTATTATTATTGTTATTATTAACGCGCGCGGGATATGTTATTATTATTATTATTAATAATATTATTTTTATTATTATTATTATGTTTATTATTATTATTATTATTTTATTATTATTGTTATTATTAAAATTATTATTATATACTCAGAGATTATCCGACAAGATATTTTATCCCTTGTGTGTACTGCTCACACTCAACATGTCTCAAAGTGTATATTATATTTATTACAAAGTATTATTAAATTCTGACCAATTAAAATCAATTATGGGGTAGGTAAAAAATAAATACATTACGTTGCGGTATTTTAAAACTTAAATATATTTTAAAAACACATTTTGACGAAATTTTCATTATTTTCAACATTTTCATAATTTTCAGGAACAGTTTATGCATCTTTTCAGGAACATTTTCATGATTTTTGCATCAATTTCATTATTTTCAATATTTTCATAATACATAATTTTCAACTTTTTCAATTTTTTCATCAATTGCATGAATATATTATTATTATTATTATTATTATTATTATTATTATTATTATTATTATTATTATTATTATTATTATTATTATTATTATTATTATTATTATTATTGGTGGGTTACTGATGATCAAATATTTTGCTCTTTAGTGCTGTTATCAGGGTAACCCAAGATACAACATTGTTTACCGCTTGATATCCGTTGAGCGATCAACGTTGGTACTGTATCAAGAGGGTGAGTGCTCGCAAAAAGTGAGCGCACTACTTGCACTGTAATTGTCGAGCACTCCTTTGGGTTCACGGACTACCGTTAGAAGGTTTATGTCCGCTTAACATGGTCCCTGTCGTCGGATAGTGCTCCCGATAACCTGTTAACGTGTCTTGTATTCTTCCATAGTGTCAGCTCACCCCACCATTCGTATCAATCATCATTATTCATGGGTCAATCTGTCCTACCTTCCCTGAAGATGGGCCAACTTTTCCGTCTTCGTTGGATCTCCTTGCGTCTGACATCTAAATGAGATTCGTTACCTAAAGTTGCCTATTGCCCTATTTAATTATGGTTTAAATGCTCATCACGTCTGGTCCACTCTGTCAACCTATCCCGACAAGCTACTTAGACCGCCTTATCACACCATTTTACGAAAATTTGCAACTAGTCTAAATTTTAATCTTATTTTAATTTAGCCTAAAACTAGTATTCCATCGGAAAAATTAAAATTTTATAATAAATTAAAGTAATAAATCTTTAACCCAAATTAATAAATTAAGTTAGTGAAAAATTAAAATTTTATAATAAATTAAAGTAATAAATCTTTAACCCAAATTAATAAATTAAGTTAGTGAAAAATTAAAATTTTATAATAAATTAAAGTAATAAATCTTTAACTTAAATTAATAAATTAAGTTAGTAAATCTTGGACTTAAATATTTGTTTTAAATGATGACGTAACAGTCATTTACTTATCACCCCAAAGCGGTGAATTCAAATTTTTATATTTATTTAGGATTTTAATTTGTAAGTAATTATTTTATGAAATTGCCACTGTATGCGACCTCGCTGAGAAAGAAGCACTAACATCGAATTTTGTTTTCGAAATGCTTGATTCTTCCTCAGTTGCGGCAGTCATCAGCGGCACGATCCACATTTCTACTCGTTCAGTTTGGTAATTTATATTGTTACATTTATTTTCACTAATTTTTCAGGTACAAGTTAGTAGGAATTGTTCCCTTTTTTTAGGTTCGGTCACTCGCTGTGGCTATTTTAGTAGATTGTGGAGATGCTTATTTTTAAATATTCGAACGGAAAGTTTACAACTGAAAACGATTTTAAACCTGAAATAGAAACACTAGTCGGAGCACACGGGTATAAATTACTTAGTAAACTTTTCAGGAAAAGGTGAATTTCCATTCATTATTGGAATTCTATCGGCTCTCAAAACGAACAATTTGCACAATAAAAGTTCCTATTTTGTTTAGTTATTTTTTCTTCTTTTTTATTCATTCATTCTTATGCTTTCTTATTCTATTTATAATAATAATAATAACATTGACAGCAGTAATAATAATAATAGTAATAATAATAATAATGATGATAATAATAATCGTAGTAATAATAATAACACTAAGGGCAATAATGAGAATAATAATACATGCAAAATTATAAAAAAATTTTAGGGTTATAGGACGACTAGCAATAACCTTAATTCTTGTTGTTATACAACTTGGGGTCTTTAGGGGGAAAGGTGGTTATATTTTTATAAGGTTATTTTATAAATCTATATATACATACACATACACACACACACACACATATATATATATATATATATATATATATATATATATATACATATACACACACATATACACCTACATATACATACGCACACACATATACATATTTATATATTTAATTTAAATTATTAATTGTGTCGTCGTTTTCTGGGGGGGCTGTTACTAAAAATTGATTTTAGTGGTTTTCTATAATTTTATTGGAAGATAGGGTCATTGAAGCTAAATTTAGGGATAGGGGAATCCCAAAATCAATAATTTGGTTTATAATATTATTTTTATAAAATAAAGATAATTATTTTAATAATATAATAATAATAATAATGATAATAGTAATAATAATAATAAGAGTGATAATGTTACTGGTAACAATACTACTAATAATAATAATAATAATAATAATAATAATAATAATAATAATAATAATAATAATAATAATAATAATAATAATAATATTAATATTAATATTAATAACGATAATAATAATAATAAATGTAAATTTATATTTTTATAAGATTACCACATATGGGGGGAGGGGTCATTTACGAAAAATTATGAATTTATATTTTTAAATGAAATATAATTTAACTGTCTATGAATATGATATAATTCAGTATACCTACGTAATAGTTAATGGCTACATGATTTGAGGGGGGTCGGTTAAAATAAAAAATACAAGTTATATTTTTAAAGGTAATATAAGTTGACTATTTCTGAAAACAAATTAAATTAGTACTTTTGGGTAATCATTAAGGACTATATGATCTGAGGGGGGGGGTCATTTATAAAAATGTACAATTTATAGTTTTAAATATAATATAAGTTAAATATATATTAAGATAAGCTAATTTAGTATATTTAGGTGGTAGTTGATGACTATATGGTTTGTGGAGGGGTCCTCAATGAAAAATTTTCAACTATAATTTTAAAGGTAATCTAAGTTAAGAATATATATTAAATAGTCTAAATGAGTGTATCAGGTAGTGGTTGATGGTTATATGAATTAAGGGTGGTCATTTATCAAAATTTTCCAAATTTATATCGTAAAGGTAATGTATTAATGTATTTAGACAATAATTAATGGTTAGGTGACCTGAGGAATTATTAAGTTTGATAACTGTACATATATAAGTTAATTTATTACTATATATATTATTCTCGACAAATGTATAGTTTGAGCGGGGTACTTATGAAAAAATGTAAATTATACTTTATAAGTTTCAAATATGCATATATAAGTTAGATTATGAATCTGGACATTTGTTTCGACGATTACGTAACTTGAGGGGTATTTATAAAATATTTACAACTTATTATAGATTATATTTTATCGCTAACGTAGTTTATATTTTATACTTTTATGACCAAATTAAGATTATAATTTATAGTCTTTCAGCTAATATAAGTTTATAATTTATATTTTTATGAAATTAAATTTATAGTTTATGTTTTTAAAGCTAATATAATTTTATAATTTATATTTTTATGAAGTTAAGATTATAATTTGTATTTTTATAATTAACTTTTAGTTATAATTTATAATTTTTATCGTCAATATAAATTTGTAATTTATAATTTTAAGAAGTTAAATTTATAATTTATACCTTTATAACTAATCATAATTTATGTATTGAAGAAATTAAATCTATAAGTATAATTCATATTTTTATGAAATTGAGAGGATAATTTATACTTTTATGGGATTACGATTTGTATTTTTATAGTTAGTTTAGAGTCTATTCAATTTAAAATCCAAGTCTTGCTGATACGCATGTTGAACACCTTTATGAATACTATCACTACTAAATCAATCATTTTTAAAAAATCTTTACTTTACACTATTACTAGAAAATTTATTTAAGACATTCATAAATCTAGATTCGACAAACGTATAGGTAGAGTTGGTTCTTGATGATATTTAACCGTCTACATTAATTGTGAATTGTAGATTTGTGATTAATTTAGGTCTGAGATCTACTCTGTTTATTAACCTTAGTGTATTGTATTGTGATGATTTTGGATGTAGATTTTAACTATGTAAGTTATTCATGTATTGAAAGTAGGGAAGAGTGTTTGCTTTCGCGGCCCCACTGTGATCACTACGACAAACCTCACTGTTGTGTGGTAAGTCAACCCTTTACGGCTGACCTATAATAAATAGGTAGAGTCAGACGGAGGATTTCATCGACTTAACTCCATGGCAGAACCATGAAGTGGTGCGACCTCGGAATGACCTGAACAAAAAAAACCCCAATAATATTGATAAGTGCGTGCCAGGCAGTGGCCTGTAATCATTGTGAGCTGCGTACACATCAATGATAAAGTGCATAGGTACAGGGTTGGCTGGGATCTCGCTTCAAAATCAATGATAATCGACGATCTTACTCAAACCTACATTTCTATAGTTAAAAAGAAATAATGAAAACAAGGTTTCAATAATAATAATTTATAATTCACAATGAAATCGTTCTTACCTACAATCTCAGAAAAATCAAAACCAAAAATTTGGCATAAGAGTAAAAATATTCATTTGCATTTTTTTCCTTGAAAAGTGACGAAATGTGTTAGTTTATATAGCCTCTGTTTGACCTGTAAGTATACATGCATGCATTGATGCAGTAAAACAAATTCGGATTATTTTAATTCTCGAACATTCGATTTTTAATTTTTATCGATTTTGATGGCGATTTTTCAGTAAGAATTTTTGTTTTTATTTTTAGAATTTTGTTTTTGAATTATTTTTTATTAAATTTGCCTCCATGATGGATTTCAGCATTTCCAGAACATTCCATGCTAAACTTAATCTATTTCTTATTTTTAAATTGTTTTTTATGATTTCTTTTCTAAAATTTTTATTTTTTAAACTAAAATATTTATTTTTTTATAAATTTTATTGGGTCGTTTGGCGGTCATGATGGATTTCGCCATTTTTATGAATTGTTCTGGATTTTTATTCAAAATATTGATATAATTTTCTTTACGTAAGATTTTATGGAGATTTTCTTTAATTTTCTTTTTTAATTTTTTCTAATCGCCTTCATTCGAATTTGTTTTTGGTTGTTTTATGTCTTTCGGTTATATTTGAGTAAGCTTTTGTGTAATACTTCTTGCTCGTGTTTTATTTTATTTTTAATTCAGATGTTTCATTTTTGGTTATATTATCTCTCTATTATCATTGTTTACTTGGTGTTTTATATATTTTTATTTAGGTAAACTTAATGCTGGGTATGCGTGTTGTGTACTGACACATTTCGTCCCATTCCTAACTTTGGGTTTAGAAATCAGTTCTAGCCCAACATTATCATTATTATTATTATTTAAAATATATTGATAATTTAAACCCTTTACTGCGAATAATGTATTTATTGAAAAATTTTTCGACTTTAAGATTGTCCTTGTTATTATTATCATTATAATTATTATTAATAATATTATTATTTTTTAAAGTAATATTATTATTATTATTATTATTATTGAGGTTTTAAAAGTAAATTATTAAATTATATAGTTCAGATTAAAAGGAAAACCGAAATTGAATGGCGGTCAAGCAGAGAAGCAATGCCAAAGAAAGATATGATAAAAACAGAACTATAAAAGGGTACAATCAGACATGAAATGGGAAAATGCGCAAACCCGAGGAAGTGGAATAAAGTGAAAAGTTATCGAAATTGAAGCTGGAAAACGGGAGAGGGGATGATTAAGGGATGATTAAGGGATGGTGAAGAAGACAGTAAGCAAGAAATTTTTAGAAAATTTTTAGAAAGGGTCGTAAAACAGACAAATGTGAAAAACGTAAAATATTAATTAATTAATTGGCTAATGGGAAACCCGAGCTAATGTGGAAGGGTAAACAAACAATGAATTCAAAGGGCAATTATCCAAACAACAGGACAAAAGAGGGTAAACAAAGGAAGGGGAATTACGAAGAGAGTCAACAGAAATAGCTAATTAGGGAATGATAACTAAAAAATTTAAACCAAATAGGTAAAAAATGGAGCAATTACAACGATTATGTGAGTATATAAGGAAACTCAAAAGTCACACAATCGACGATAGCCTTAGGTAGGGAAGAAGAAAACGACATTAGGAGTTAGAGGAATAGAATAAAAGAAGAAAAAGAATAATAGGAAAAACTGAAGAGTTAGACAAGGAGTGTCAAAAGAGATTGGATCAGAGAGCGGAACTAAGTCAAAAGGTGAAACTTAATTTTTGAATCGTACAAGGTTGAGACCTTCCAGAGCGGAGTCCGATCTGAAATTGTGTGAGAATTGTGGTTAACCCACAGTATAATTAATTGTTGAGAGTTGTAAATTTTTATAAATCAAATATACGTTGGGAGTTTGTGTTTATTGATTTTGGAACACGTGGAGTCAGAGTAACCAACGGTTAATTTTGATATCATAAAACCCAACATTATTATTATTATTATTATTATTATTATTATTATTATTATTTTGAAGGGTTTTACGCATGGTATCCGAATGTTGTAATCCAAGGTAAGCAATATTTTCAGGATTTTCAACATTTTTATTGTTTTTTAACATTTTCATATTTTTCAATATTTTCATGATTATTTTCTTCAAAATTCTTATTTTATAAAGTATGACTCATTCAAGTTCATATGACTCATCAAGGTCATTGATACAAAGACAATGACTCAGTGACATTTTTAAAATGCTAATTTGATTGGCTTTCTCTATTGTTATAAATTTAAAACAAAAGTAATTTAGTTATTTATTACTGATGATTTCTATAAGTAAAACTGTTGAATATGATTGTGCTAATCACAAAACGCATTTGGTAAATTTATTATTTTATCAATTTTTTCTATATATGTCATTTATAGCAAGGAAGTCCTACTAGAAATAAGGAAAAAGTTAGATTAAGTCCAACCTATTCCGAAGATAAGAGTTCATTGAAATTCGGGTTTTTAACAGCACATTTGAAGATTTTATAATTAATCATGATACTTAATTATGATACTTATAAGGAAATCATAAATATTTTAAAAATTTTCAAACATTCCTCTATTGAATATTTGATTGATTTATTTAATTATGATAAATGCATTTTGAAATTATCTAGTTATTTAATGTATTTAGACAAAACAGGGTGTAAAGAACGACTCACTGAATGATTAAGTTTGGAGTTGCATGTATTTAAGATTGAAACCGGGATAAAGTAGATTGATTTATGAAAGGATAGCGAAAGACGATTTGATTGAAAATAAGCTAACAGAAAAATTGAACGATGTTAAGAAAAGGTATTTAACTTGTTCAATTTGTAAAGAAAATCAAGTTTCGGTTTTGTTTTTACCGTGTGGTCATGTAATTGTTTGTTCTAAGTGTCACGGGAATAATGTTAACAATAGTCAAGCCTGTTCAACATTGATTAATGAATATCATACTATATAAATGTAAGTTCTCAATACAAATCAATATTATATCAAATGAATTAGAGTAATGACGGTGCTATGATGGGGAAAATTTTCAAACATTGAATAGTATGAAATCATCTTGGTAATTAAATATATTGGGCGCGAACGCAACTACCAAATGGTAGTGATATGATGAAGGGAATGGTATGGTATTTGTACTATAAAATATTATTTTTAGATTATTCAGAATGAAATATACACACGAGTTCATCAAAATGGGAAAAAGATCTTTGCAAGAACCATGAAGATGCTCGAAAAGCAGAAGAAACCCTAACCAATATTTTTAAGTTGACATTATGTGTTACAGTAGTATTGGTTATTATTGTTTCGTAAATAAATGTTTTAATTTGTTTTTATAAATTTATTGTTTTATTGTAATACTTTTTGATTAAAACACATTCATTATTAATTCATTTTGTTTTAATTTTTGCATTAATTTTTGAAATAGTGTTATTTATATATATGGGAATTTACAATTCATGAAATATTCATTATCAACCATAATGATGCTTGTCTTCTGTCCATTGATTCTCCTCTGATATTACTGTCATAATCATCTTCGACAAAATACAAAGATAATATTTCTAGTGTCTTTGGTAATCATACACATTTATTGCAAAGTCTTTGTTAATTATGCACTAGCATTGCAAATTTATTAGTCATACAATTATATTAGTTTATCATGCCCTGACAAAATATCATATTATTATTTTAAATTTTATTATTATGATTATTTTAAAATATTTAATAATACCATATAGCAAATTTTAGGTCATTTAGTGAAAAGTACATGGTTATTTTAAATATATAGCAATTTCTTAAGTAAGTAAAACATTTCCAGACAAATTCAAAAACAATTTAGTTAGAAATCCATGGTTTTTGGCTGTACTACCTAATTAAAATATGGTTATTCTAGAATTCATAACCAATTTTTTTGATATAGTTGATAGAAATACATTATTTAACTAGAAACATAACTAAATTCTTAGGTAATATAGGAAAATCACATTTTGTGTATTGTTTAGTTAATTTTATAAATATCAGTATTATCTGACATTTTGATGTATCAATGTAAATCTATATACATCAAATTAATCAATAAAGACAATTTGAATAGCATATTGTAAGTTCTTATTTATAGTCAGAGTTTATCCGACAAAATATTTTGTCCCTCTATGGGTATTGGTCGTAAGGGTACTGCTCACATTCAACATGTCGCAAGGATATATTAATATTAATTAGTAAATTAAAGCACATGTATATTAGTTAAAAATTCTTAGGTAATTTAGTGAGAAATGGATGATCATATATATATATCAGAAATTCGTGAATAATTAGAATATTTTAAATGTTACTTATTGAATTCTTATTTAGAGCGACTAATTTATTGGTAACTTTGTCGTTTTTAGTCATCTAAAATAATATTTAGCAAATGGTAATTTAATAAAATATGAATATTTAGCATTACATAGGTAATTTATTCATCTAATGTTCGCTACAATAGTTAATATAATTTATATAATTTCGTGACAAATACATGCTCATTAATAACAACATTCATGAATTCAATGATAATTTTGGTAGAAATTCTTTATCATTTGGAGTAAATTTCTATCTTTGTTCGAGGCAAAAATATTTAAAGGAGTCAGAGTTATAATAGAAACATGATCATTTGGTTATCATATAACCAATTAAGGTACATATGTATATTAGTTAGAAATAAATGTTCATATAGGGTTACAATTATTTTCTAATTTAATGAGATGATCATTGGGTTTAATACATCTTTGTGAGAACTACATGGTCGTATAGGTTAACATTTTTAAATAGGGATTTTTGGAGTAACTTTTACCGAAACATGGATATTTTGAGCGAATAATTTAAGAATATTGGTTAACTTTATCATTTTTAATCATTTAAAATAAGATTTAGCAAATATCTTCAGACAATAATTAATAAATTCATTGGTTAATTTATATCTTTGTGAGAAATACATGATCATTTATTGACAATTCATTAATAATTTTGGTATAAATTTTTTATCATTTGGAGTAATTTTAGTCAAATTTCTATCTTTGTTAGAATTCCATACTATTTGAGGTAACACAATTACTATAGAAACATGATCGTTTGGTTAACATAAGTAATTTACAAGGAGTAATATGATGAATTTGAGGTGAAATAAAGTTTACTTTGTACACGCTCCCTAAAAATAAAAATTTAAAATTTAAAAACCTTTCAAAAATGATTACCCACTGTTTGTAATTTATGCGGACTTTGAGGCCATTTTGCCGAAGGATATTAAACATCACCAGATACATTTGTCGATTACAGCAGGCCTATTATTAATAAATAATTACATGAACACAAAATCATATTTTAATTTTGTCGGAATAATCTGTGTTTTAGATTTTTTGAGAAAAGTGGAGGAAATTACTGTCACAATTGTCCTGCCATATTTTAAAATTCATGGTAGAAAACCAATGCAGACTCTGTCTTTCAATGAGAAACGAGAGTTCATTGCTTGTGGGACCTGTTATCTTTGTAAAATGTTCATAAGAGATCGAGTTAGGGATCATTGTCATTTCTCAGGTAAGTATCTCAGTACTGCTTGTAGGAAATTTAATATTTCTAGACAAATCCAGAAGCAATTACCCATTATTTTTCACAATTTGAGGGGATATGATCTTCATCATATTTTGAAGCATGGTTTGAATGATTTTTTATCTTGGTAATTAGATATCATTCCAACCACTACTGAAACATTTATCTCCTCATCGTTTATATTGACAAATTGGCTGTTCGTTTCATCGACAGCATGCAATTTGTCAATTCTTCGTTAGCAAAGGCTGTTAGTACACTTTCTGATTTACCATTGACTTCTTCTGTTTTCGAGGGTATAATTGTGAGAGCAAAGGGTATCTTTCCTTACAACTTTGCCACATCGCTCGAGGTTCTACAAACAACGTATGAATTACCTCCAATTTGGGGTTCATATGAATATGCTACCGCCCAAGAAATTTGGACTCAGCAAAATTGCGAGACAATGTTAGATTACATGTTAATCTACTTAAAGTTAGACGTGTTCCTCCTTGCGGATTATTTTCAACAATTCCGTGCAAAGGCTATTGCATATAATGGTCTTGGGCCTCTTAATTTCTATATCATTCCCGGTATGTCATGGGCCTCTGCGTTTATGACATTAACGGAACCTATAGAACTTTTGCAGGACATGGAAATGTTTAATTTCTATGAGGGAGGAATACGGGGTAGATTAACATTTGTAAACAAGCATTATGTCGCTAGTTCTGAGGATACTGAACTCTTGTATATAGATATCAATAACTTGTATGGTTAGGCTCTTAGCCAAAATCTTCCGTATGGTGACTTTGTTTGGGTGCATGAGAATCTGAATGATGTGCTGAGTGAATGTATTAATGAAAATAGAAATCCTTCCATATGGCTATACTATGGAGGTTGATATCGATATTCCTGAGTGTATGCATGATTATTTGAATGATTTTCCGCTTGCTCCGGAAAATATGTGCCCGCCAGATTCGAAAGTTGAGAAGTTAATGCTCACGCATTAACCGAAGAAGAACCACGTTCTTCATTGGAGGCTTCTCAAATTGTATATAGAATTGGGGGCAATTGTTAAATATGTACATAGGGCAATTAAATTTAAACATGCACCAATTTTTAAAAGGTATATAGATACTAACACTAGTTTGCGCTCAAATTCCACATGCGAGCTGTATAGAGATTTATATAAATTATTCAATAATAGTCTTTATGGTAAATCCATAGAGAATTTGAAAAAACGTATGAATATGAGGCAATGCAATTCATCAGCAATTGTATACGCCTCAAAACCTAGTTTCAAAAAATCAATTAAAATAGCGAATGATTTGATTGCGGTTCATCTGAATAAGGATTCTATATGTTTAGACAGGCCTAGCTACATAGGCTAATCAGTGCTAGACCTGTCCTAAACTGCGGATGTATCAACTCCAGTACCATGAATTGGCTTAATATAAATCTGAATTCCTATGTGATATAAATATCGTTGCCGGCGACACAGATTCGTTTTTCCTTGAGGTTAGGCACTGTAAGCTTGACACTCTTTTGCCGGCAATGATACGTGACAATCTTTTAGATACCTCCAATTATGACCCCGCACATCTCCTATACTCGAGAAACCTAGATTCTGTGATAGGTAAATTTAAAGAAGAGAGCAAAGGTCTCGGGTATTAGGAATGGGTTTTCTTAAGGCCCAAGTGCTATAGATTGTTGAGGGAGAAAGATAGTCTGAAAGCTAATGGTGTGAGATTAGTCGGAACAGAGATTGGGCACCAGTCATATTCAGACTGCTACAACAACAATGTAGTGTTTTCAGTGCCACAGACTAGGATATGGACGCAGAACCACCAACTATACACTTTTAAAAATGGTAAAATCGCGTTGTCAAACAAAGACGACAAGCGATTATTGGTGGGGGAAAATACTAGTGTTGCATTTGGTCATTATATGGGGGTTGGTGCTGTAGATAGTGACCAAGTATTTGAAGAAAAAAAGTTATTGGGGAAAGTTAGACAGCGTTGTTCGAAACGTTGTTGGAGAAATAATTGTGAAAAATAATTGTAAAGAAAACGATTGTGGAGAATAATTATTGGAGAAGAGTTGAAGAAAAGAATTAGTGAAAAATAAAATGAAAAGTTACTTGAGTATTTGAATAAATTTGTGAAGAAGGTCAGAGAAAACGACCAGCTCAAAATTCCAGTTGATAAACCAATCAGTAATTTGTGATCTTTTAGTCCGGTTGTTATACGCAAGTGCTATTCCTCACTGAGTGTTGCAATAAGCATTGTATAGTCACCAAGCAGAGTGTTGAATTGATTATCACAGTAAAGTGAAAGTTTAATTGTGATTATCAATAAAGATTTCTGTTGTCAAGTGTTATTTGTGGATCGTATAAAGACACGTTTGGAGTCAGAGTAACATTTAAATTTATGAACAACTCAATAACTCAACAATAGTAATAATAATAATAATAATAATAATAATAATAATAATAATAATAATAATAATAATAATAATAATAATAATAATGATAATAGTAATATAAACAATAATAATAATAATAATAATAGTAATAATAATAGTAATAATAATATTAATAATAATACACTTGTGAGTTGTTGAGTGTGAGCAATACCCTTGTGGGGACATACCCATCAAGGGACAGAATATATAATAATAATAATATTAATGATAATAATAATAATACTAATAATAATAATAATAATAATAATAATAATAATAATAATAATAGTAATAATAATAAATAATAATAAATAATAATATTAATAATCCTCGCTGCGCGTAATAGCCCTTTCAAAGACCTTTAAAATGAGCTATCGAATAATAAAATCCACTGTCGTGAACTCTAAAAATATTAGCATGAGTCATCGTCCTTGTTCTAAAAAAGGATGACCTAAAGAAGGATGAGTCATTGTCTTTGTCCCCGCGGGCTCATGTACTTTAAAAAATTGCCCGGGGGTCTTTGTCCTCATGGACTCACATCTACTCACATTCAAGTAAAATAAAAACAAAATAAGATTAATTCAGATCAGTAACTCAGAATATTTCATTCAATTAGAATTGCGAAGGCAAGATTAACATAATTCGGCGTATCTGATTATATAATGTTGACTTAGAATTTGCGTTACCAACAAATCACTACAGTAATAAAATATGCACCAGGACTAAGTCTTTTCAAATGCTCATTTTTCATCCTTTTCTCTAAAGCATGTTTTTACACTTGCAGTTCAATATATTTTTAATTTTTTTTTCAAAATTTTAACAAAACCTTTAATAGAATGTTTCTTAGATAATTAATTTATTAATATTGACATACAATTAACCCTCAATTATTCCGGATGGCATTCACAAGATTGCGGATTAACCAAGAAAGTGAAAAATTCCAATTTTTAAAACAATTTTTAAAATTTTATAAAAATTAATTTTATAAAAATCTAAGAAGAATATTTAATCCAACTACGTAATATTATATAAGTATTAGAAAACTGATGAAATTGTGAACATATAATTTTCGAAATTCCGGCAATCACTGGTATAAATAAACAATCCGCTTGGCCTTAGTACTTTAAATAAAATATTTGGATTTTGAGTTTTATATTTTTTTTCAGAGATTATCCAACTCTTTCCTTTCTCTAGCCATCGTAGATATTGGAGAATCTTTTTTTCATTTAATTTTTTTAATTTTAAAACACTTTATATTAAATATATGTGAACTTGAATAACATTATTTCTAAGTTCAGACATTCTTAGTGTTATTATTTTTAAAATGACTGTTGAAGTTCGCATGTTACATTTCAAAGTCCGCATGTGAACAATTATGTATAAATTATTTGCACAATGAATTTTAAAACGAAACATGGAACCATTGAAATATTTCAAAAATAATTCATGGCACCAAAGACTTCTAGCCTATTTCATAATTTATTACCGTTGGATATTTGTTTTAATTTTCCTGTTACCACTGTCAGTGGTTTATAACGTCTTGTCAAATATTAGAGATCGTATCATTTTTTATTTAAATAGTGCTCCCAAATTGCATGAGGCTCGAGTTAAGAATATACAGAAACAAATCAGAACGTAAGAATTTGTTTAGTTTTTTAATTATTTTAAATTAATTTAGTTGGTGGTTGAGTGGATCGAAAACGAAATTATGTACTGCTAGACCGGGATGGAAAACTATGTCATTTAGAGTGGGGAAATATAAATCTAACAGTCATAAAATTTATATAAATCTAATTGATATTCTATTTGTTAATGAAGAAAAACAATTTGTTCGAGTTGAGCCGTTGGTCACAATGGGACAGGTATGATATACTATCTATCTCTTAATAAACCTTTTAACCCCCATGAAGATCACAACGAAATCTTGGAAGTAACTATTTAGACCCCAACTATTTTTGAAATTAATTTACTGTATTTTTAATATCTGCTTTCATTCATTTTGTAACATCAGAATGTCAAAATTATTTTTTATTATATTTTTAATCAATTAATTTTGAGTACAAAAATATTTGAGAATCTTTTTTAAAATAAAATGCCTATAAAATAATAATTTCAACTGGTATATTATATTAATAAAAAGAGAATATTGAGGTAATAAGACTTTTATTTCTTTAATATTTGATTATTAATTCTTTCACTTCCACTTTTTCAATGTAGCTTCAGAATATTTTAATTATCTTAAAATATTCTAATCTTAACTTTGATGTGTTGTTTTACTGCTTTAACGAGGTTTATAAATTATTTTAATTTTCAAATTTTTGGAATGTTATTATGATACAATCAGGTGCAGGTCCAGCAGAAGTGGGCACATTGCGTAACTGTCACACAAATGCTAAAGCTGAAAAATTGCTGAAGGCGTCTTATTTTCCATGAATCATAATTTTTAAAATTTGTGTTCACTTAGTATAAGAATTTTGTATTACTATATGGATAAATAAATATTAATAATCTATTATAAAGGTGGCAATTTGAAATTTTCACACACTGTTTATTTTCCTAGAGCTGGGGATGATCTGTTGTATAAGGAAATATAACTGTATATGTTTGTTTTTAAAATATTTCTTTTTCAAAATTATATTCAGTAAAATTCTACATTTTTGGTCACATTTGTCTGTTTATTTCATTTTTAATAAAATTAATATCTTATAAAGTATACTAAAAAATTTGTTTTGATGCACTCTTAAAAAGTATATACAATAGAAGCAAAAGACTATTGACAATACTAAAGATCTAATGAAGATTCTATAAAAGGAAATATTGATACACATCTTCATCTGTTATTCAGATATTTATTTTTTACATGATTTTCTATTTTTGATTTACCCTTTACATTATTTATCAAGTTTTTCAAATACCTGAAATTTGGTATTTTTTTTCAATAAATAAATTAATAAGTAAGGGTAAACTCATAATTGACCAATAAAGAAATTTATTTCAAAGCCATCTTAATTGTATATTTAACGATTTCAGTAGACTCTCGATTATCTGAACACCTCGGGACTAAAATTTGTATTTTTTCTGTCTGGTTCCATGTAGTTCCACGAAGTTTGAAATTGCATAAAAGTGGGACCTTTATAAACAAATATAAAAGCTTCTAATTACTTTATTTTTCTCTTTCACAAATTTGATTAATCTTTAATTTAGTTATCTGCAACATTATTACCTCTTGGATGGACGATTCCAGTAATGCCAGAATTGGATGATCTTACAGTTGGTGGTCTTATAATGGGTACTGGCATAGAGACATCTTCCCACAAACATGGATTATTTCAACATATTTGTGTTCAACTCAGGTTGGTTCTTCACGATGGTGAATTAATTACTTGTTCCCCAACGGAAAATGAAGATACATTTTATGCTGCATTCTGGTCACATGGGACTATAGGTTTCCTTATATCGGCTGATATAAAAATAATACCAGCTAAATCATATATAAAGGTTAATAATAATAATAATAATAATAATAATAATAATAATAATAATAATAATAATAATAATAATAATAATAATAATAATAATTATTATTATTATTATTACTATTATTATTATAAGAACTACTTTTTACTTTCACCTCTGATTTCTTTTCTTTTTCAATTGACATTATATTTATTAAAAAATTGACTATGAATCATTGAAGACACTGATGTTTTTTATATTCACAAATTTTCGGTACAGCCTTTTTCAAGTGATTACATAAAATAAGGTTGGTGCGCTGCGGGTTGCTCATCACTGCACTATTACATAAGCATTTTTCATTTAAAATAAGTCTTTGAATAAATAGTTTTAAAAATTCATCAATATCACTTAAAAAGGATGTACCGAAAATTCGTGAATACATATGAAAACATCGACATCTTTACTGATTCATAGTCAATTTTTAATAAATATATAATGTCAATTATTATTATTATTATCATTATAACAATAAATAAATATATAATACGATTATTCTATTTAATAGTTTTAATAGGTGAGAAATTTTGAATATGATATAGAAAGAAAAAGTATATTTGTTTAGAACAACTCTGATAATGTTGTTGAACTATGAATAGTGTTACTCCGCAAGTTTGTTGACTCCTTTCATAAAATTACATAAGATTTATAAATTACTATGAATTCCTTAAATATATTTTCATACATGAAATTTTTTAACTTTAAAATTAGAAAATATTTCGATGCGCTCCAATTTTAGGAAATAAATGGCTTGTTATTTTATTCGACACAATATTTCTCAATTTTTGGGATTTTTCTGAAAATTTAGTTGGGTATTTTCAGATATTTCTTAAAATCTTTGCTTAATGTGCAGCTGTTTGATGCCACGAATCTCTCTCTAGAGCAGTGGTTCTTAACCTGGGGTCCATGGACCCCCACGGGGTCCGCGAACGGGTTCCAAGTGGTCCGCGGCACTATTTACAAAAATACTTTATTATTTTTGTTTGAAGCTGAATAAACAGATTTATAAATAATTATTAAAAAATGTATGTGTTTTACTATCAATTTATTAATTTTTTAACATTTCAGGGGTCCGTCGGTACCAATTATATATTTATGGGGTCCATAAGTTTGAAAAGGTTAAGAACCCCTAAAGAGACTTCTGTTTTCTAAAAGACATTTCTCTGGATTGTTTAAATTTTCTTATTTTTGTCAAATAATATCCCGTTTAATGGATTGATGTAATTTTAGTTGGGCAGCATTTGAATTCTATTTCAATTTCAAATTATATTTGACATTTTTTACTCTTGTTTATTCTCGATAAATTTAATTTATTTTTTATTGAGTCAATTAATTACATATTATTTGAAATGTTTTTATAATTAATTCAGCTTCTCGTATTTTATTTCTTTTTTTATTTGGAAGAATTCAGATTTTGTCGATTTCAACTTTTATTCTTAATTTAGGATAAAAATAAGCTTTAATAACATTAAAGTTTTTGACACAAAATTTAAAATAAATGTGTACATTAAGTGGTTAATTGCACGTATATTTTGCCCTAACAGTTAAAATAAAATTGTATAAAGTTGTCAATATTTTCATTGTTTTAATAATCCACAAAAGTATGATTATCACGACCACATTGAGAAGACAATATACGGTCACATCTGTCCAGAATGACAGTCACTGTGACAATTTTAAATTTTTGACCATGAATAATATACATATTCAGAAATTATTCACCATTTCCAATTTCAATCAGCTATAAGCCGAAAAATGTATACACTGCTTGACACATACACACATACATATTAGAAGTAAGCAATCAGAATCACGGAATGAATAAAAAATACATCCAATCCAATCTACGTCCATCAAAATAAAAAATAAACACACAACTTTCTGTTCATTGTATTTTGGTGTATTATTTTACAATTACAAAAAAATGTCATGTGATTGACAAATTGTTAGCTTATAGCAGACTTAATTCAAAAATGGTGTACTTAAGTTATTAAAAATATTTTACTCAAAAGTTTCTCAGAGTAAAACAAATATCTTCAAATGTTGGAGAAATTTCTGAATAGTTTGTAAATATTTTTATTTTCAATTGAATTCCAAATAAATTAAAATATGCATAATGCAAATTATTTTAAATGACAGGTAGATTATTATCCATGCTATTCAATGGATAGTTTGGTGGAGAAATTTCAATCAGAAACCATGAAACCTTTCAACAATGAATTTGTAGAAGCTCTTGTGTTTTCTCCAGATTCCGGAGTAGTAATGACCGGTAACATGTGCGACAAACCAGCAAACAAAAAGCAGGCTAGTTTTTGTCAACATAATTGAAATTTCATTACAATGTTTTAATAATTTGTAATAGTAGTGGGAGTAACTACCTTGACTAAAAATAAAATGAATGTAAATGCAAAATAAACATGTATTTTATCTTGTCAATAGTAAGTTAGAATAATTTATATAATGAAATTTATAAGAAAGAAATAGACATTTTAATAAATTTTCTATTTTTTGACACATCCCTTTCTTTGGCACACTCCACAGGTAGGTTGGACCTTCACTGATTTACTGTAAAAGGTAGCTAGTTTTTAATGCTTACCTCTTTCTATATTTATCGATATATTTTATAAATAAATACGTCTTCTAATTCTAGGAGAAATTTCACATAATTGTAACACTCTTTGCATAAATAGATCAAAGGTTTGTATCTTCTAACCAATCAACTAAATATGATTGACAAAGTCTTGGGATAGAAGAAACTGGAAGCCTAATGCATTTCAAACCAGTAATCTTAGACGATTTCAAGAACTAAATGTTATAAATGGTAACTTCTTGATCAACAATTCAGTGTTTTTTGATAAAGTTTGATTTCTCTTAATGCAGAAATACAAAGATGATATCGGTTAGGTTTTTAAAACCTTCAGTTTATTATCCAATATATCCTGCTTTGAAGCTTTACTTTCAGTACTTTGCCATAGCATTAGTTGGCTTAGATCTTTATGAATATAATAATTATAAATCGGTAGAAGGTTCCCAGCAATTTGCAAACTAATTAATTAATATATTGTTGACAGAAGTAATCATTTTTGTAAGAAAACAACATAGCAGAGTTTGACAAATATATTAGTGTCCTGCCAGGTTGAGGCTTATTCATTTTATTATATAAAATGAATAAATAAAAAATACAACGGGCGATATTTTGAAACAATTTGTAATTTAAGATGATTATTGCCTACCAGATTTGCGAGTAATTAAATAATGAAAATAGTTTGATGTGGTCCTTTTTTAAGATAACTTATCCCTACTATCACACGATTGTTCATTGAATTCTACTAATGAATACATATTATCGTCAGTCATTGAATTTTTGAAATTTTTTTGTTGTAAAATAAAACTTAATTGTGTTGAGTCATGTTATTTTGATATAGGGGAATTTGGAAGTCAGATTTTAAATATATACATGTCGCAAATGTTTATAAACCCAAAATTTAAATATAATTTATTTGCATTTTATAAATTTTTCAGATCAATTCTATAGGGAGATTCTATAAACCATGGTTTTTCAAACACGTTGAATTCATTATGAAGCAAGAAAAAAATGTATTTACAGAATTTATTCCAATTCGGGATTATTATCACCGTCATTCTCGCAGCATATTCTGGGAGTTACAGGTTTGAATAATTTTCATTAAAATTTATGTTAATTTCCTTCAGTTGTAATTTAAATATTAATGCTTAATTAATAAAAAAATATTTTTCTAAAATATTGTAATTGTATTTATTAAAAAGCTTGACTATGAATCAGTAAATATATTGATGTTTTGATATTCACAAATTTTCGGCACTGCCTTTTTCAAATGAATTTTATCAAATTCAAATAATTTATTTTGTTTTTATAAATTATTTTAACCAATTCAAATAAATTCCAAAGTTCTAACTAGATATTTTTCACTTGAGTTGATAATTTCGAAATATTTATTTACAATTTTATACCAGGGTTACAAAAAATAAATAGAGAGTAGTAATAAATATTTTTAAACAATGTAAATAATGATAATTCGTAAAATACAATTGATTTTATTATTGTAGATAATAAAAATGTCAGATAATAATAATAATAATAATAATAATAATAATAATAATAATAATAATAATAATAATAATAATAATAATAATAATAATAATAATAATAATAATAATAATAATAATAATAATAATAATAATGTTGTATATAATAAGTTACAAATGAATAATCCAATGTTTAAAATGTTAAAGACGAATATAATAATTTTAAGTCGAGGTAATAAAATTGCAAAATTATAAACAGATTAATTAAAATTAAATTAAAATGATAATCAAGGAAAGATTTTCGATTACCCTTAGAATGTTTTCTTAAAGATTTTCTAACGAGAATATTTTAAAATTAATCCTAATTAAAATAATTTATTTTTAGGATATAATTCCATTTGGTAACAATATAATCTTTCGGCATCTCTTCGGTTGGGCAGTTCCTCCAAAGATATCTTTATTAAAGTTAACTCAGGGTGAAGTAATTAAAAAAATGTATGAGGTCAGTCATGTGTTACAAGATATGCTTGTACCTATAAGGTTATATTTTATTTATCTTAAAATTTAATAATATTAATTTATTAATACACACTGAGCTTATCCTTTAAGAATACTTTATCCATAGCAAAATCAAATACTCTTTCCATATTTTCAACCAGAATAAATATCACCACCCTTATCATGATCTTATCTTTTTGCATATGATTTCTCGATTTTCTTTATTGAAAACAAATATAGTTCAACGAGATTTTTCAATTAGTCTCTCTTCTGTTAGATTGCGAATGTTTTTTCTCTATCATAATAACTATTTGCGTATAAAAGTTTTACTTAATTAATTAAATTGTATAATTCCATTTATACCTTATGATGACCCCATCAATTTAAAGTTGTTTGATACATATTTGTCTTTTCAATGAAAATTTTGACGTCCCGGGACAAACACTGAAATTGACATTCTTTTACTCGTATTTTTAAGGATACAATATAGAACTTTAAATTCTAATACAGTAGAATCTCGATTATCCGGATTGTTTTTTTTCGGATGATGTCTCATTCGGCATAATATCGTATACTTTATAGTATATATTGCAGTTTAATAAAACATAGTTCCAGGTGTTAGAACATTAACGATCGCAGATATAAAAAGGCAAAGTGAAAAGATTATGAATTTTACTACTTGTTTTAATGACTGAAGATGGAACGTCAAAGCGTAAAGTTATGAAAAAAACCGGAAAATAAAGAAGTTGAAGAATGTATTTTTATGCGGTTCATACAAAGAAGATCATCTGGACAGTCAATATCTGGTCCACTACTGTGTGAAATGGCCTTATTTTTAATACAAGATTAAATGGAGATCCAGCCCTCAAAGCAAGTTCTGACTGGCTTGAGAAATTCAAATGACGACATGGTATTAATGAACTTGAAGTTCACAGGGATAAACTTTCACCTGACATACCATCGACAAATATTTTCATTGAAGCATTGAAGATGTTTGTAGAGAAGGAGGGACTTGATGAAGATTTTATTTACAATGATGAAAGAGGGGTTTTTGAAGAACTATCTAACCAAATCTTTGGCGTCAAGAAGTGAAAATAATGCACCTAGGTACAAAACCAGTAAAGGACGTGTCACAATTATGTTGAAAACAAATGCAACATGCAGTCACAGACTCCCACTGCTTGTCATTGGAAAATCAAAGCAACCCAGAAGCTTTAAAAATATCAGAAGTCTTCTGTTTAAATTTGACCATCAAAAAAAGGCCTGGATAAATGAAGAAATCTTTAAAAGATGGTACAAAAAGCAATTCATATTAGAAGTGAAAAAATATCAAAACACTATAAATAAAGGATGAAAAACTATATTATTGCTAGATGATGCACCGTCCCACCCATCAGTATCATCTTTAAACCAGATTGATGAAATGTTTATAGTAAAATTTCTTCCTCCAAATGTCATGTCAGTAATACAACCGATGGATCAAGGTGTGATAGAAACTGTAAAGCGTTTATATAGAAAACAAATGCTTCGACGATTATTGCTAGCAGACGAAAGCATTGAAGAAACGTTAATCAGCTTCCATAAGAAATTAAATTTAAATGCTGTTGGTATATGGCAGCAGAAAGTTGGAATTCCATAGATGTGTCAACTTTAAGAAAATCATGGAACAAAATTTTGAAAAGACCTGTGGCAAATTCCAATAACACAGTACAAAGTGGTACAAGAGACATTGCGGAAACAATAGTACAAAGTTCAATATGTGCTTAATGTGATGAAAATGATGTAACCGAATGGTTAAAATGTGATGCTAACGATCCTGGATTTCAAATTTTAAATGATGATGAAATAATGGAAGATATAGCAGCCTCAAATGAACAAGATCGAGAAGATGATGGTGACGAGATCTGCGAAGTAAAAGATGTTAGACCCACACACTCTGAAGCTTTTCGATGTTTAGACATCGCCATGAAGTGGTTTGAGTACTGAGAGGAGTCTAACACAGGACAACTTATATGTCTCAAAAGTATTCGCGATTTAGCAGCTTCAAAAGGAACAGCTAGTTTTAGGCAAAAATCAATATTTGAACTTATTAATAAAATATAATTTAATATTGAAACTATATGAATATCTACATAAATATACAATTTCACCTTTGAAGAAAATTTCGACATCCTGTTGCAAATATGTAGATTTTTGTAGATTGGGGTGTTGTCTTGAATTTCGACGATAGAGTCTGCACGTGTAGCTCGCTGTAATAAGCGAAATTAATTCGCAGACTTATATCGGAAAACTTCGTACCGATTATGCCACTTTAATTCCAAAAAAATGTCAACATCAATGCTTTTCGATTATATGTTCAAGATCTCATTTTTCCAGAACTGGTTTCTCCGGGGAATTTACATTAACTGAACTTACATTTTGACTCAAAACCATACAGAGATAAATATTTTTTATCCACAATAATGATATTTTTAAGAAATTGGTCATCATATTCTTCAAAAGGAAGTTTTGCCTGGCAGCATTTCCTTCGGTTTTCACACATCTCAGTGGAAAGAAAATGTGGGATGAATCTGAATGCTAATTTTTTTACGCCAGATTCATTTATAATGGTATGCACACGTCTGGCATTCATGTGCGACCTCTGCTAGATATCATAGATAGTGATTCAACGTTTCTCCTTCACAATTTACAAACCTTTCTTTCTTTTCTGATCAAACATTGGTACTTCCGTGTTATCTTACCCCAAAAAATTAAATTAAAAAAGAACACATATAATTATTATATTTATTTTCTAAATCACAGTTACAAACTCAGCAAATGTTTGTAAAGAGTTTGTAAATGGTCATCCAGGTGGCCAGAAAACCACAATGTCGTTGAGAATAGTGTCGAACACATCGGCACTGTTGCTTAGAACACGTTTGCGCCACATAAACTCACATAATCACATAATCACATAAATCACGGATAGCCTTAATAAATTCATGTTCAATAATGTTCAATAACGTCATCAGTAATGTATTCTCCCATTTTTTATATTGTTATTTTAATTGTTTTTTATAATTTAATTTTTGGGGCTAAGATAATTAACAATAATTTATTTTAAATTTTAATGTTGATTGATTATTTATTATTAATATTTTAGATGTGTTCAAGATTCTTTATCATTTTTCAACAAGGAGGTTTCTATTTTCCCACTTTGGCTTTGTCCTTTTCGATTAAACAAACTTCCAGGATTATTGCAGCCAAATTTTGACAAATCTGAGGTCATCCAACAAATAAGTTTCCAGAAAAATGATGGCAACGAAAAATATGTGATGTATGTTGATATTGGAGTTTATGGTGTCCCAAAAGTTTCAACTTATGACGCTCTCAATACTACTCGTAATTTAGAAGCCTTTGTGAGAAAAGTTGGAGGATTTCAAATGTTATATGCAGATACATATATGAACAGGAAAGAGTTTAGAGATATGTTTAATCACTCTTTGTATGATAAAGTCAGGGAAAAATACCACAGTGATGCTGCATTTCCAGAGATTTATGACAAGATATCCAAAGATGCTAGAATTTGATTATTCTTTATGACATCGATAACTTGATAATATAACGGTAGCGAAAGGTTTTATTTATTTAAAATTAAAAATCTTTAATTCTATTTTTTATTTCCTATATTTCTTATTTCAAAAATTGTGTAAAATTAAAAATTAAATCGTTTTTTATTTAATAAATATTTAATAATTATTTAATAATTATTTAGTAATTATTTATTTAATCGTTTTGCTTATTAAATTTCGATATCCTTAAACTACTCCTAAGAATATTTGAAAAAAGATTTCGCAACTAGAGATATATATGGACGTTTAAAGCTTTCATGGTGGGCCATAGGGTTTTTGTCGTTTTCAGGTAATTTTTTTAATTTTAAGTAACTTTAAAGACTTGAATTTTGATTTTATATAATTATGAGATCATTATTCAAGTTCTTAAATATTACTTTTAGCCAGCATTTATAATATAAAATATTGATAATTGAATTTCAGGTGTTTTTAGGAATTTTATGACATTTTATGAATTTATTTGAAATAATTTTGATAAAATGTAAGTTAGATATATTTTTAACTAAAAAAATAAAGTAATCACCGAAGATATTTATTTTTTTAATACAAATAGGAAAGAAGCGGCGCACATGGATAACATAGTTTTTTTAAATTTAAACCGAATTTTGTCATTTTCTGTAATTCTAATAAAATATTAATTTCTTTTTAATTTAATGATTTGTATTTTAATGAATAAATCTTACATTGTCAGATCTTCACCTTGGAAAAAGGTAGCGTTTCTAGAGAAATATCTGATAATCTAAAGAAATATTAACTTAAAATATATTTTATAAATATATCTTACAATGTTTTATCGTCTTTTTTTCCACAGATCAAAGTAGAGTTGTCCGATTCTGGATATAAAAATTTTTTCCCCCATCGTTTTTAATATATTAAAAATAATAATATGTTAACAATATGTTAATCAATGTTTAATTTCGGGAAGAAAACGGTATAATAGATTTGCTTGCATTTGTCGTTGTGTTTTGTGTTGGTATGTTTAATTGTTTTTCTATCACTTATTCTACTTCTATAATTAATATGTTAACTTTCGAAGCATTAAATTTTTACACACAGGTAAGTTTGTGTGTTCCTATGCTATAAATTTATTGATATTTTTTAGATTATAGAATATGTTAACTTTCGGAATTAGGTGTAATGTGACCAGACTACAAAGCAACGTTAGATGGAAGAACTGAACAAGTCACCGGATGAGTCATCGCACAAGTCATACTTTAGGAGAACAAAGATTATTACTCATAGGATGAATCATAGCAAGAACTTTACTTTTATAAAAAGTTCCTCTAACTATTTTTTAACAGAATTATTTTTCAAATTTTTTATTTTTTCAAACTTAAACTCCCTACCATTTTAAAATTTTCAAAAATTCGGCTATGTCCATTTAACAACGAACTTTTATATATTTTCGAATTAAAGAGTTTCGTTTTATACTATTGCTGGGCTAGAACCGAGAATCGAGAGCTTGTTTTAATGAATCAAAAATACATAACATAAAAATCGCACAAAGTTAAATTAAAACACCAATCAATACAAATTAAATTGATGATAAATAAGACCCGGGTGATAAAATAAAGGAACGAAAATAAAAGGTCGCAATCACTAACACAATTAGGGGAAACATCACATTCGGAATAGCTAACGACTAAGAAATAAAATAATAATAAATAAAATAATAGATAATAAATTAATTAATAATATGAAAAATTTCTAAATAAATAAATTTAAAATTTAAAATAAATTATCTAATAAACTGGTAAAATAATAAAAAGTAGAATAAAAGTAGTAAAATTAGATAAACCATAAAATTTATAAAACTAAATTGTCTAATGAAAACTAAAAATAAAACCAACAAAATTATTTTAATTATAAAACTTATAAAACCAAATTGTTTAAATTAATGAAACTAAAGTAAAATTAACCGAACTTATTTAAATTATAAAACTTGTAAAACTAAATTAAAATTAGCAAAAACTATTTAAATTATAGAATTTATAAAAATAAATCTTAAAAGTTAATAAAAATTAGAATTTTGATTAATTAAATTAATTAAATTAAAAAATAAATAATTGCACACATTCATGCATGCATGCAAAAATTAATCAGAATTGCCTCGCATTCTAATTGGATATAACAGCAGAGAATGCGGAGGCGTATAATTCAATCAGTATAAATACTGGGTGAAATTTCATTTAATAAACTCTCACGCTCAACTGGTTACACAACAATTCATTTACTGGCAATGAACATATGCTCTTAATTTTCGATTCCATGCCATCGCGGTGAGGTAAATTTGATTTTTGTTTTGTGTAATGTAATTTTGTTAGGTCTAATGTTATTTTAAATTGAAGTTAATTTTAGTTAATGTTATTTAGTTAATTTATTTTGTTATTTAGATAATGCTATTTAAAATTTAAGTTTAATTTTAGTTAATGTTATTTAGTTGATTTATTTTGTTATTTAGATCAGGGGTGGGCAAACTTTTTCTATAAAGGGCCACATAGAAAACTTGATTGTTATCGGGGCCGCATATATATTTTGTCTACTACTTTACTTTAGTTACAATTTTTACAACTTATGAAAATATGAATTGATGAGAATAGTCATGTATTTGTCAGTTTATTTCACATTCCCACTCTATTACAAATGCACATTACATTTTCAAATAGGAACTAAACGAATTGCTAATTTGGGAATAAGATTTTACTATTCATAATTATTCCAACAAAAGTTTATTGTTACATGTCATAATAATTATGAAGACAAAGAAACTTAATTTACATACAAGCCGACCACAATGTACAAATATAATTAATGAGAAGTAATTAACTGTTCACAATTTTGAATAATTTTCTTGAACTGTGGAACCAGTTTACTGGTTTTGATTCGCATAACTGCATTTAAATTGCAGTCAGTCAACATCGATCTGTTCTTAGACTTATTTATTTTCATACAAGAAAACGCTTGCTCACAAATGTATGTGGACCCAAATAGTGACAAAAGCTTGGCAGCAAAGTGTTTTAGCTGCGGAAATACTGCTGCTGGCAAACATCCATAAAACTCCAGCAGAAGAACTGACTTGAACTTCTCCTTCAGGTCATTTTCTGCTTGTAAGTCAAGCAGTTCTAACTGTATATCCTCTGGGGCTGAATCAGCTTCTGCACTAAATGGCGAACTGAGGATATTGAAGAGTGGTTCTAGGGTTTTGAAGTCTTGGAACCTCCTTTCAAACTCCACAACCAAGGCATCCAACTGAGCCTTGTACTTGTCAGCCATTTGACCAGAAATGGTATTCTGATTCAGCAAAGGGAAATGGCAAAACCTGTTTTCACCAGCTTGCCTGGAGAACAGGGAGAGTTTTGCCTGAAATGATTTAACATGTACATACATTTCATGTGCAAACAAGCTATTGCCTTGAAGTTTAACATTCAGCTCATTCAACCTTTCCATAATGTCAATGGCAAACATGAAGTCTGACTTCCACTCTTCGTTAACAATGTTAGTGCCAAAGTCACAAACAACCCCCTTCATCTCCAAGAACATAACTATTTCTTCCTTGAGATCCCACACTCGTCTTAATATCTTGCCTAGGCTTAACCAGCGAACACTGCTGTGGTAGATAACGTCAGAATGTTCAGTTTCCAAATCTTTAAGCAGTGTCTGAAACTGCCTGTGATTAAGTGCTGTGATGAGGTTTATCACACTGACAACTGGATCAATAACATGCTTAATATGCAATGCAGCTTTACACAGACTTTCCTGATGGATGACACAGTGGAGAGGTAAAAGTGCATGGTTAGAATGTTTTTCTTTAATTTTATTATTCATCAACTTCACCAGACCAACATTTTTCCAGTCAAAGCTCGCGCTCCATCGGTTGTTACACTTGCCATCTTGTTCCACATCAACCCAGTTCTTTCAACACAGTTCTCAACAGAGTTGAATAAATCCTGGCCTGTGGTTGTGTCTTTGAGCGGCTCAACACTAAGTAATTCTTCAGTAAGCTCGAAACGAGTGTTTATTCCCCGTATAAATACCAACATTTGGGCTGTGTCCTGTACATCGGTACTTTCGTCCAATGCAAGAGAATACCACAAAAAGTCTTTGCTTGCATCTCGAAGTTGGTGCATCAAATTGTCACTTATCTTTTCAACACGCCTGACTACGGTTCTCCTTGATAAAAAAATGCTGTCAAATTTTGTTTTCTGTTCTGGACACATAATGCTTGCTGCATCTGACAAGCATTCCTTAATGAACTCGCCGTCAGAAAAGGGCTTGTTACGTTTTACAATCTTATGGGACAGCATCAAACTGGTCTCGGTTGCAGTATCTTGTATAACAGAATGTTTGGTGAGAACAGTTTGATGCTTTTTTAAATTATTAACCAACTCCTGGCATTTCTTTTTCCTCTCTTCGTTTGCTAAATTGCGCCCGAAATCCAAATGTCTTGTTTCGTAGTGTCTTTTCAAGTTGTACTCTTTAAAGCAGTCCATAGCAGTCCATTTGACATTAAAAACACGACATTCGTCTTCAATCTTTCTTTTTTTAGAAACACTCATGGGTAATTCAAAGTCTATTCGCTTTAAAATTACAATTTTTACAAAGCCTTTCAAAATGTAAATTGTAAATAAAATCCTTTTCTGGTTGAGCGGAAAAGCAGTTTCAATGTTAACTAGTAATGACCAGTAATTAATAATATTCTGGAGCCATAAAATCGATTTAATATCCATAAATTCGAATCAAAGCAATAAGAAATACATTTCAAAAATTTAGGCAAAACTGCAAGTCTAAGCTCCAAACAAAGAAAATTAATTTCGCATAGGATCGCCAAATGTACATGCATACGGGCCGCATGCGGCCCGCGGGCCGTAGTTTGCCCACCCCTGATTTAGATAATGCTATTTTAAATTGAAGTTAATTTTAGTTAATGTCATTTAGTTAATTTATTTTGTTATTTAGTGCTATTTTAAATTGAAGTTAATTTTCGTTAATGTTATTTAGTTAATTTATTTTGCTATTTAGATAATGTTATTTTAAATTGAAGTTAATTGTTAATATTGGTATGGTATTATTCATTTTGTTGTTGTTAAGTCTAATGTTATACAATTTTAGGAATTAATAAAATTTTTAACGGAATTTGTTTTTAATTACTTCTTATGTTCGGCGTATGTTATTTTTGTCCTTTTTGAATAATATTATAATTTAGGTTGGGTTTTTCTTGATATTTATGTGTCGATGGTCTGGGCTGGGGAAAGGTTTGTGGACGGGCGGCACTACGTGCTGTTGGTCGGCAGATATTTCGCCAGTTGAGTCCATCGGGGTAAGGAATATAGATAGGGATATGAACGGTCAGAGGGGGAAAATCAATTTGCGATAGTTTAGGGCCTTATTTAGAGTTAAAAAGTATAGGACTTTTATTTTTCATAGATATTTCTGAGTTAGGAGAAAAATTAGAATAGTTATGAGCTGCTGTCGGTAGAGGAAGTAGGTTTAGGCAATTTTATAGAAGCCACGAATAGTTAAGATATTCGATCGTTCAGGATTAGGAATACAGGCAGATCCCTGCTCAAATTTTCATGAGGAGTGTGGAAATATGTTTATTAACTTGTGAATAAGGGCCAATCCCTGCTCAAATTTTTTGAAGGATAATTTGGATATTATAGGGAGTATATAACAATAATTATTAGATGGACAATAAGGGCGGATACCTGCGCAAAAATTTTACAAGGGAACAGTTCGAAATACCCTTAATTGAGGACCACAAATGATCTAAAAACAGCATACATAGTGAATAATGACGTAAGACCTTCTATCGGCAGTCTAGAACCCGAAAAGAAAATACAATGGGGAGTAGTTTTAGTAATAGAGCTCACCTGCTCATTGTTTTTTTCACCTTTGTGTACAGTACCAACATGGTCGTCGCCATGGATACACAAATGGTTTAAGGTGCAATAGTCATGGAGGTGCTTAGGAAAGAGTCGAGTGAATATCTAAATTACCCCTGACGTATTTAAAATATAAAATGACACACCCCTAAGAAACCAACACTATGGTTGATTTTTGTTTTCGGTGTATATAGTTTTATATTATCTTCATTATGGTTATACTTCGACTTACTCTGAGTTTTACTGTAGTGTGTCAAAACCTTCGAAATTGTTCTGCATTGTTCTTAAAACAACTTTTTATGGTCACAATTTTTGGTGTGTTGATGGAGTCGTATGTACTCCACTCAATTAATCTTTTTCATATCTTTGTGAGTTCAAAAGCTTCAAGGAGTCAAAGATTTTGTCTTTACACAAACATGATTTCAAACATTGTCACCATAGTTTAGAATATGTCCGAAATATCTGTGTTAATATGCGAAATATCTATTCGTTACAATCCCTTCACCACATGTCGATGTGCACTTCACGTTTGGTGGTTTAACGTAAACTGCATCGCCAACTTGGAACGACGTGTCCTACGTCTTCTCTTCTGTATAACAAGCGCCAACTCCTTTCCAGCAATATGAAAACACGGATGAAGACGGCGGCGTTCCGCACTTGTCATTGGGTGCAAGGTTATACCAATATTCTATTTCCAACATTCCCTTGTTAGTTCTTGTTGCCATGCGTTTAATTGTACGATGGTTCAGTTCTATTATGTTGTTTCCTGATGGCCGATAAGCACATCGAAACATACATTTCACACCCCATTTGCGACACAGTACTTTAATTTGTGTCGACCGAAATGATGTCGCATTATCAATCACCAGCTCATCAGGGGAACCTCGTTCTCTAAAGATCTGTTCAAGATTCCGTGTAATGGTCTCTGCAGAGAGCAAAACGACCCGGTCCACAATCAATCATAGTTAAATAAAGCTTACTTAGATAGTGTGTAACATTCATAGCCAGTCTCTTCCACGTCTCCTTAACGCTTAACTCTCCATGCTCCCATTTTACAGGCGCCGGATCGATAGATTGACATTCTGAACATTCACTAATTATAGCCTTTACATCCTCAAGTGTAACGTCCGGGCACAGTTGCTTTGCAAAATACAATTTCTTCTTGGCACCGAAATGGTGCTGTCTATGACTTTCTCGTAACACTTGACTCACAACAACAACGGTGCTTGCAGTTGGTTCGACAAACGATTTAACCCATGTCAGCCATTTATTACTGACTCTTGTGAGTGCATCTGCTTTGTTTTTATCTGTCGAGACAAACTCAACCGAGATCGTTAAGTTATAGCTTTTTCGTAATTCACAAATGATCTGCAGACGTCGTCGAACTAGCATTTCAGCAATTCCATGATTTCGGATTCTGGCAGTATCCGGTAAAACTGAATCTATCCAACTCCTGACGGTAGCGGAATCTGTTACTACAACTAAGTTGCTTCTTTCCCAGCTGATGACTAAGTTAATTCCCTTTATCGCAGCGTCTAACTCTGCAAGGTTTATATGAGCAAAATTGTTTTTCTTCCTCATCCATGATGCATCTTCGACGATTTTTCCTGATATTTTTACGGCAACTCTTAATGCCAGATTGCTGGCATCGCACCAGACAATCGTAGATCCGTTCTTGTTTACGTACCACTCACCAGTCACGGGATCGCTCTCTTTCACACCGTAGATCGTTTCGTTAACCATTTTTAACGCGATTTTTCCAAACGTATCATCCCACTTACTTCCAGCACTGTGTCGTTTTATATAGCTACTTGCTACTCTTAACCATCCAGCAACGGGACAGTGCCTAACGAATTGACCGCAGAGGGAAAATAACTCCCTGCTTGACATAGTTGTAAACGCACTGTGTGGCAAAATGTTTCCACGATGCCACCTACGACCGTTAATACTTATTTGAAGCTGGAGATCTAGCACTCTTGCATCATCAAACTCTTCCGGTGGCTTTGTAATTAGCCTATATGCTGCTAAATGGCTCATTACTTCATTGACGTTTATTCTTGACTGGTTGACAATAATGTCATCAATATAACTATCCGTTGCTTTCCCGATATCTTCTCTTAAACTCAGTACCTTCCGTAATATTGTTGACATTATTTTTGGAGCCACATTTTAACCAAAATCGAGTCTCGTTAGAAAGTATCCGTTCCCTTTGTAACTAACCCTTTGGTGCTCCCATAGGTCTTCATCAACATGTATCTGAAGAAAAGCATTTTTAAGATCAATTAACATAACCTGTTCGCCCATCATTTGCTATCGCCTTAATGATTCGCCACATACATCACTTTGTCCAGTATGGCTACTAACATATTTATTTAGTTCTCGACAATCCATTACTGGACGAACTTTTCCTTTGTTTGCTTGCTCTACTGCCAATAACGGAATTTTTCCATACACGACGTCTTTCGTTGGAATTAGCCATCCTTCGTGAATCCACCGTTACACATCCGTGTCAAACTTGTGCTGCTGCTCTGGATCGATTTTATAATTTGAAATTCCATTCATTAGTACAGCTGGTTTTGCTTTCCATTTTCACTTCACGGTCCACTTGCCGTCACTGAATGCTCCCGAAAAATCAGAATTTCAATTCGCAAATTCTCATTTAACTGATTCTCAGCCACGCACGTTACGTTTGCAAAACCTGGAAAAGATACACCGGTCTTGTCAATTTTAAGACCTCCCAGCATCCCTATTACGTCCATTCCTATAATCATTTCAACATTAAGTGGTAGTTTCATCAACAAAACACAATTAACACTCAATAAACTACCACCAACAATCAACTGAACTTTCACGTCACGCATACACTTGACTAGTGTTCCATCCGCAGTCATTATAGAACAATTCTGGCTGACACAACTGATTTGGAACATCCCGAGTCGATCAATGCTTTTACGGACTCCCCATTGATTATGACTGAAATAAACTGCAGCGCCATTATATTCGTGCTAGAGTAGACGCTGGCGCCGACTCTGAATTCCTAGTACACTCCTTTGCAATGTGGCCCTCTTCTGCCCATAGCCAACAATTTCCTTGTTTCTTGAAACAATGTTCTTCTAGATGACCATTCTTTCCGCAATACGAGCATTTCTTTTGCTTGTCTTGTTTTCCCACGACAGCCGAACACAGTTCTATACTGCCACAGTTTACTAAGACACGAGACTGTTTCAAGACCTCAACAAGAAACATATGCTGAATATTGGCATTGGATCGTAACTGTTGTGACGACACTGCTGACAAACCCATGATAAATGCGCTTATAATTATGATCTCGTTATCTATCGTGGCCAAATATGCTAAGTTTTTGAGATCATTCAAATAGACATCTACTGGCTCATTGCACCACTTTCGTTCACGGAATCGCTCATATGCTTGGAACATATATCTATCGAATAGACATCGATTAAGGCATGTTCGATCTTCAATGCGTCAATCTTATCTTCCGCGCTCAAATGCTGATATACTGAAAAAGCTAGTCCATATAGATATAGAGAAATTATTGATTCCACCTCCAAGACTTTTTGAATTTTTGCCACTACTTTCACTTTCTGAATCCACTGTTGAACGTCACCTTCTCCATTGAAAATAGGTATCATCTTGTCCATGATATGGGCGCGATAGCTTGTAGTTTTAGTGACACTATGAAATCACAACGTTGCATATAAAACAAATTTAATTATGCAATAACATTATTGAACACCAAAAAAACATCATTCATTCTATTTCAAAAAATAAATATTTTTACTCTTATTTGAAATAAACTCAATGGTAGTTTATTACGTACGTGACATAGCATTTTATTTATTTCATTATAAAGCTCTTTTCGTTTCTTGAAACCTTGATAATTTATCTTAATATGTTGGCTTAATTTAATAAATTTCGATCTATCTTGACTCTTATTATCGGTAGATTTAACATTTGTCGACATCAAAATAAAGTCAAAAGACAATCAAGAATCATTGAATTAAGAGAAAACTTTTTAAATTTACTTTTTATGATATTATTTTATTTGAATAAAGGAAATGCTTATAAGCTAAAATCATATTAGCTCATGATTCAATTTGTCCAAATTGCCAAATTGCGACCAACTAACGACTTATTGGACAGATAATTATATGATGATGAAATGTTGTCAAACTACTTCTGTATTTGATGATTTTGTAATATTTAGGTCTCACTATTTGAGAATCTCAACTCTACTGGTTTTTATATAAATATAAATAAAGAACACAGGTCTTTATATAAATGTTTATTTAAAATTTCAAAAATTACCAAATGAGAAATCGAAATTTGCAAAAATGATTTTCTAAAATTGTAACTTTCACTAGATAATTACTAATTTATTTTCGCTGAAAAATGCGTGCTAATTGTGTGGTTTTTTTCTGTTGTGTAGTGCTTGTTGTGTTAATTTTAAATCAATTAAATAAGGCTTCTGTAGAGAGTTTTTGTCTGCTCTGTGTTTAAATATTTACGAAGCATTAAACTTTGAAAACTCTTCTTGGAGCAAATATTTGGCGAATTAAATGATTTTCTTCGCGCCTATTTATATCAACATTTTTCAATAAAAATAAAATATGATTATTTCCTGCTTATACGCATTGAACCTTTGTTTTTATATATTGCGTGCTATAATAAAGATATGTTTTTCTTAAATTATAATTATAATATAACATTAATTTTTTGAAATATAATAAATTTAATAGTAACTTTTCCTTGCGTTAAAATAAATTAATTATAACGTAGAATAAAGATTATTGTACAGATAATTAGCATAACCTGATTAAATATAAAATTGTCAATTATATACAATATAGTCTCTACAAGATAGATTGGATTTGTGGGTCTTCTTTTTAATTAGACTTATTGCCTCGCTTCTGCATATACGTTGACCCTTTAACCTTTAGACTCTGTCTTATTATTATTTGTTAAGGACGAATGTGGTGATGTGCCTACTATCATCATCCAGCAATAAAATCAGTACAAAGTTTTCACACTCCTATTCCGGCATTCATCTGTTTCATATATTTAAAGACTATTTCTCGTCTGATATCAGGACAGTACATGCCAAAATCTGTTAATGATTGAAGGAACTGTTTTAACTCGTATTGTGACTTCCTTACCCAAAAGTAAAATCAGGCGAAACTGAAAGAAATTGAATGAGCTGTTAAATCTGCATTTGAATGTAAAATGAAATTGAAATAGTTAACTTATCAAGCATCATTGGGGCTTTATAAATGTTTAAGATCCATAAAATCATCTGCAAGTGGTATATTTCTTTGAGTAAGAATATTTGAAAGTGAAAGTCGAATCAGCAAATGTAAAATTTATTAAATATATATAAACCAATAAAATTAATTAAAATTCCAATAAATTTCAAAAGATTCGCTATGAATGTATCCATATATTAAATAAACCAACTCCTATAAAACTAACAATATAATACAAATGGTTAAAAAAGTTTGGAAAAGCGTTAATGTCGATTTTACGATAAAAAGCAACAATAACATAATTGAGAATTCGGAAATTAGCGAAAATAATACAACGATTACTGCTGAATTGAGAAAAGCTTTGCCAACAACAACACATGCCAATCGTCAACTTGAAGAAGTTAATAAACTACCAATCGATGGTCCATTTTATTTGGCATTTTCTAATATGAATTTTGATGTTGATGAAGAGTGCATTAGAAATCTGTTTAAAGGTTTAGATTTGGTGGATATTTATTTCAATCCGAGAAAGCGAGGAACTGGCAATATAGAATTCAGAAGTTTGGACAATTTGAAATCGGCGTTGGAATTTAATGGACAAGTTCTCGTCGGTAGAGCAATTAATTTGACATTAATCACGGACATAGACAAAGAAAAGAAATTTAACACATTTCTAGATAAGAATGGTTGTTTTCACAAAGATGAAAAGAAATCTAAAGCAGATGAATCTGAAAATTGGAGAAGTAAGAAAGTTGTTGAAAGGAAAGAAACAAAACCAAGTGATAGCGATAATTGGAGAGTAAAGAAAAATGTTGAAATGAAAGAAACCAAGCCAAGTACTAGTAATAATTGGAGAGTAAAGAAAACTATTGAAATGAAAGAAACCAAGCCAAGTGATAGCGATAATTGGAGAGTAAAGACAAATGTTGAAATGAAAGTATTCAAACCGAGATATAACAATAATTGGAGAGAAAAGAAAAGTGTTGAAATGAAAGAAACAAAACCTAGTGATAGTGATAATTGGAGAATAAAGAAAGATGTTAAAGTAACAGAATCAAAAGACTGTAGCAGTGGAACAGAAAATCTTCGAGAAAACAAAACAGCCGAAAAAGAAAATTCTTGGAGAATAGTTAAAAAATAAATTTTTCCTTTCTATATTTGTTTAATATTATGATTGTTGTTTTTTCTTTAGAGTGTTTCATATATTTATTTTTCAATGTAAAATGTTTGATATATATCTTTAATATTAAATTGTATTTTTATGATAGTAGTTTGTTTGCAAAACTGATAATGAGAAAGTACATAAAACTCTATTTTATTTTTGTTATGATAGAACATTTTAAGGATACGTTTGAAATTATATTTATCAATAAAAATTAAAATTTCTAAGTTATTCTAATATTAAACAAAATTTATATTGTAATTAAAATCAATTTCATAATTTTAATAAAATAATAGACCTAGAAAATTTCGAAAGATAGGGAAATAGAATGTAAGTAATTATATTTATTACTCATTATTTAGTCAACTTTCATGTTATAGATAATCGTTGACATATGTTTAGATAATTGGTTTTTATTTTTTCATTGAAAGGTCAGATTTGGTCTATGATTACCGTATGTTTGCGTGTGTAAGTAACTGAGTGATAAGGTTACTGTTACTTGACACCCAATAAAAAACATTTATGACGTCACTACACAGGTATGCAATATTGAGTATTATATATTTTTTACAATTAACAGTCAAACATATTAGTTTTTGCAAATTGAATTCAACAAGCTAGGATTGATTGAATAGTTAAAATATGTTGCATTTGAAATCAGATTATGATGAATATTTATAGGATGACTTTAATTATAGTATTTAATTTTATTCAAAACAATTTCTATTTTAACGCATAGATAAAATTCAAAAAACTTTGACAAATAACTATTATGTCATTGAATTAGTTTTCATAAAATATTATTATATATGAATATTAATAGACAATCTATGTATTATTTTATGAAAGTTAATTANATAAACCAACTCCTATAAAACTAACAATATAATACAAATGGTTAAAAAAGTTTGGAAAAGCGTTAATGTCGATTTTACGATAAAAAGCAACAATAACATAATTGAGAATTCGGAAATTAGCGAAAATAATACAACGATTACTGCTGAATTGAGAAAAGCTTTGCCAACAACAACACATGCCAATCGTCAACTTGAAGAAGTTAATAAACTACCAATCGATGGTCCATTTTATTTGGCATTTTCTAATATGAATTTTGATGTTGATGAAGAGTGCATTAGAAATCTGTTTAAAAGGTTTAGATTTGGTGGATATTTATTTCAATCCGAGAAAGCGAGGAACTGGCAATATAGAATTCAGAAGTTGGACAATTTGAAATCGGCGTTGGAATTTAATGGACAAGTTCTCGTCGGTAGAGCAATTAATTTGACATTAATCACGGACATAGACAAAGAAAAGAAATTTAACACATTTCTAGATAAGAATGGTTGTTTTCACAAAGATGAAAAGAAATCTAAAGCAGATGAATCTGAAAATTGGAGAAGTAAGAAAGTTGTTGAAAGGAAAGAAACAAAACCAAGTGATAGCGATAATTGGAGAGTAAAGAAAAATGTTGAAATGAAAGAAACCAAGCCAAGTAATAGTAATAATTGGAGAGTAAAGAAAACTATTGAAATGAAAGAAACCAAGCCAAGTGATAGCGATAATTGGAGAGTAAAGACAAATGTTGAAATGAAAGTATTCAAACCGAGATATAACAATAATTGGAGAGAAAAGAAAAGTGTTGAAATGAAAGAAACAAAACCTAGTGATAGTGATAATTGGATAATAAAGAAAGATGTTAAAGTAACAGAATCAAAAGACTGTAGCAGTGGAACACAGAGAATTACAAATATGCGTGATACCGAAACAGAAAATCTTCGAGAAAACAAAACAGCCGAAAAAGAAAATTCTTGGAGAATAGTTAAAAAATAAATTTTTCCTTTCTATATTTGTTTAATATTATGATTGTTGTTTTTTCTTTAGAGTGTTTCATATATTTATTTTTCAATGTAAAATGTTTGATATATATCTTTAATATTAAATTGTATTTTTATGATAGTAGTTTGTTTGCAAAACTGATAACTGAAACTCTATTTTATTTTTGTTATGATAGAACATTTTAAGGATACGTTTGAAATTATATTTATCAATAAAAATTAAAATTTCTAAGTTATTCTAATATTAAACAAAATTTATATTGTAATTAAAATCAATTTCATAATTTTAATAAAATAATAGACCTAGAAAATTTCGAAAGATAGGGAAATAGAATGTAAGTAATTATATTTATTACTCATTATTTAGTCAACTTTCATGTTATAGATAATCGTTGACATATGTTTAGATAATTGGTTTTTATTTTTTCATTGAAAGGTCAGATTTGGTCTATGATTACCGTATGTTTGCGTGTGTAAGTAACTGAGTGATAAGGTTACTGTTACTTGACACCCAATAAAAAACATTTATGACGTCACTACACAGGTATGCAATATTGAGTATTATATATTTTTTACAATTAACAGTCAAACATTAGTTTTTTTTTGCAAATTGAATTCAACAAGCTAGGATTGATTGAATAGTTAAAATATGTTGCAGTTGAAATCAGATTATGATGAATATTTATAGGATGACTTTTATTATAGTATTTAATTTTATTCAAAACAATTTCTATTTTAACGCATAGATAAAATTCAAAAAACTTTGACAAATAACTATTATGTCATTGAATTAGTTTTCATAAAATATTATTATATATGAATATTAATAGTCAATCTATGTATTATTTTATGAAAGTTAATTAATAGCAGCTTAAAAATACTCAAAGACCTTTCCTAATATTATTGAACACCAATAAAACATCATTTATTCCATTTCAAAAATTAAATATTTTTACTCTTATTTGAAATAAACTCAATGGTAGTTTATTACGTACGTGACATAGCATTTTATTTATTTCATTATAAAGCTCTTTTCGTTTCTTGAAACCTTGATAATTTATCTTAATATGTTGGCTTAATTTAATAAATTTCGATCTATCTTGACTCTTATTATCGGTAGATTTAACATTTGTCGACATCAAAATAAAGTCAAAAGACAATCAAGAATCATTGAATTAAGAGAAAACTTTTTAAATTTACTTTTTATGATATTATTTTATTTGAATAAAGGAAATGCTTATAAGCTAAAATCATATTAGCTCATGATTCAATTTGTCCAAATTGCCAAATTGCGACCAACTAACGACTTATTGGACAAATAATTATATGATGATGAAATGTTGTGAAACTACTTCTGTATTTGATGATTTTGTAATATTTAGGTCTCACTATTTGAGAATCTCAACTCTACTGGTTTTTATATAAATATAAATAAAGAACACAGGTTTTATATAAATGTTTATTTAAAATTTCAAAAATTACCAAAAGTAGTGTGTTTATATCCCTAACCAACACAACCCCCCAACAAAACATACCTCCATTACGCCTAAACCATTAAAAAAACAACCTAAAACTTATACTTTTATAGTATTTTAACCCTATATTTTTGAAAATATCCACCCTTACTACCCCTAACTGTTTTTAATCAAACTCTAGAGTTGATCTTTATCAGATTATTGATTTTAAATTATATAAAACTTAAAAAATTGAAAAAGAATAAAAAATTTTATGAAATAGTAAAACTGCTCTGAGAGGACAGTAGTATTTTTTTTTCCCCACTGTCCTCTCAACAGTTTTTTTTGATCCGGATCATTTTTTTTTTATTCAACCTCTTTCATTTATCGAATCTCTTCCAATATACAAGCTGGCCAGACTCATACATCAGAATCAATTCGATAATAGCAGCACACCTTATTATTCGCTTCTCGCTCGAACACGATTTCATCGCGTTTTAAGCGTGCTGCTCGAAAGTACAAATGAATTCGAAAGCGAATCCGAAAGAGGTCCGAAAACAACTGAGAAATAAATGTGCACATTATAGAATCGATCCGGGGGTGTTCGAAAGACTGGTGGCGATAATTACCGGTTCGCCACCACACCCGTTTCAATATTTTTTTTTCATATTTATGTTTAAAAATTAATTAATTAATAAAAAAATAAAAAAAATAAAATAAATAAAATAAAATATAAATCTAAGATACCCACACCATTTTCAATATTATTTTCAAATTTTTAATATTATTTTATGTTGAAAAAAAACTAACCTCAGATGTGATTTGAACCACTAGCATTTGAACCACTGTGCCAGTCTAGCCCACTGCGCTATTAGACTTTGGATTTTTGTCATTTTTTAAATTTTTAATTAATAAAAAAATAAAATAAAATAAAATAAAATAAATAAAATAAAATAAAATAAATAAAATAAAATATACAAGTACTTTATAAATATAAGATACCCACACTATTTTCAATATTATTTTCAAATTTTTAATATTATTTTATGTTGAAAAAAACTAACCTCAGATGTGATTTGAACCACTAGCATTTGAACCACTGTGCCAGTCTAGCCCACTGCGCTATTAGACTTTGGATTTTTGTCATTTTTACAACTATAAATAATCGATTCAAGTTCTTTAACTCTTTCCCGTAATTGTTTCATTTTCTTTAACCTTATCTCAGCAACTTCTACAGCTTTCATGTAAAAATGTCGATACTTTTCATTCTCTACCATCAACTCTTTGATATATTCTAATGGTTCTTCTTCTCTTCTTTTCATTCTCTTATGTTTAACTTCATTCAATTCATTTCTCATTCTTTCAATTAAGTCAGTCATTTTATAAATATTTTTTTTATTGGATATATTAATTTTAATATATAAAAATGAATAATATAAATCTCAAAATTCAAGAAAAAAATAAATTAAATCTTGATTATAATAAAGAATTTACTCATGAAATTAAAAAAAATGATATTTTAAAAATCTCGCCAACTTCAGGATCTATTGCAAACTTAAATCGTAGGGGAGATATAGTTTTTCAATCTCTTCAAACATCAAACCCAATAGATATTTGTAATGCCAAATTTATTATAAAATTGAATTAGAAATTGAAGCAAACAAAGATATAACCCTAGAAAATAATTTCTTTCCAAATTTATTCTCCAACATGAGATTAAAACTAGGATCATCAGAAATTGAAACTGTTTTGCATCCAGGAGTATATTCTACAATGTTAAATTTTATTTTAACTGGTTGTGATTATAAAAACGAATATGGTGAATTAACAGGTTGGATTCCTGATGTTAATAAAGGAGATTTAGATAAAGATGGTTTAGATATAAATTATGGTTACCATAAAAGAGTTGAACTTTATAAATCTAAAAAATTTGAAGGTTATTTTGAATTAAAACACTTATTTGGATTCCTTCAAAATTATAATCGTATACTTCATAATGTTTTTATAGAACTCATCTGTAATAGAGTAGAAGGTGATAAAAGATTGTTCTATGGAGCTGCAGACACAAAAGCTAAATTAAAATTATCAACACTTGAATTACATATACCTGAATGGACATTAAACCCACATTCTGAAATCAAACTCCTTGAAAGATTAAATTCCAACAAGTCTATAAATGTAAATTATTTAAATAGAATCTGTAGTGAATTTAGTATGACAGAGGGTTCAACATATTCTATAAAGGTGGCAAATTTAGCATACCGACCAAGATATATCTTGATTGGATTCAAAGAAACAGATCCATCATTTCAAAAAAATAACAACTTGTTTATTCAAAAGATTGGAAATGATAATTTAAAAACAATCCAAATTCAATTAAATAGTTCTTATTATCCAATAAATAGAATGGAATTTAATATTGAAAATAATGAAAACATATTCCCATATCTAAATTATATTGAAACATGTTATGATTTCAAAGTTGAACCGCAATTAAGTTTAGAAGATTTCAAAAATTTATATTCTATATTTTGTATAAATGTTTCAGACCAAGATGATCGCCTAGCCATAAATAATGTTGATGTTACACTTCATGTTACAAAGGATTCTAATTTTAAAGCTAAAGTATATACATTAATATTAGAAGAAAAGAAAATAGAAATGAAATTATATGGTGGAAAGATTTCAATTATTGAAAATGTTAGGGGAGATTCTTGATATAATCCCTGATATTTTAACATTTTAAAATGTCTTTAAATAAACCCTATTGGAGATGCGAAACTTGTAATTGTCAAGTTACAAAACACCATAAAGCAAGTCATCTTAAAACTAAAAAACATACGAGAGTTGATATTACAGGAGGTGATCTACAATCTTCAAAAACAACATCTTCAATATTAAAACCTTTTACTACAGAAAAATATCCAGGTGAAAGACATTTATTTAAACACAATTATACTGGGCCAGGAACAAGATTAGATATTAGATTAGATGAAAATAATAATCCTAAACAAGGAGAAGAACCAATAAATAGAATCGATCAAGCAGCTTTAAAACATGATATTGCTTACAATTCAACAAATCTTAGAGATAGACATGTTGCAGATGTGAATTTAATACATGATTTAAATAATATACAAAATCCATCAACCCAAGAAAAGATTCAAAGAGCTCTAGTTAAATTAGCAATGAAAGGTAAGATTTTCATAGGCTTAGGACACAGTCCGATCACCATGGGTGCAAGACTTCCTAGGAAAGCAAAAGATGTTGCTAATAAAAAGATTATCGAACAAGCAGAGATTGAAAGATCCCTCGAGAGTACAGCCAAGACTAGTTTACAAACCCCAACAGAATCAGAAATAAAATATGCCAACGAATTACACCATGAATTTAGAAAAAATAAAAAATATTTAAAAGTTCAAGTACATGAAAAAGATCAAACATGGTCTGCTGATTTAGTCTTTATGCCAACCAAATCATCAGACCCTGAAAAATATAAAATAATTTTAACAGTAATAGATTTATATACAAGATTTGCTTTTGCAAGATGTTTAGAAAATAAAACAGGATATTCTATTACAGAAGCATTTGAAAATATATTTGAACAACATCAAAGAATTCCAAAATATTTATGGTGTGATAAAGGAACAGAATTTTATAACAAAGTTTTTACAAAGTTTTTAAATGAAAATGATATTAAATTATATTCAACAGAAAACGAAGGAAAAGCAGTCGTAGTTGAAAGATTAAATAGAACATTAAAAAATAAAATGTGGAAATATTTTACTGCTATTGGAAAACAAAAATGGAACAATGAATTGTTACAAAAGATTGTAAATGAATATAATAATGATGTACATAGTTCTATAAAATTAACACCTTTAAATGCTTCCATGAATCCTGAAACCATTAAAGTGGTAAATATTGAAAATGATGTTATTGTTGATACAACCCCTATAAAACCAAAGTTTAAAATTGGTGACCGAGTAAGAATATTTAAATATAAAAATAAATTTGAAAAAGGATTCACAGCAAAATGGACAAATGAAATTTTTATTATAAATAAAATACATTATACAACTCCAATAACATATAGCATCATTGATTTAAATAATGAAAAAATATTAGGTAGATTTTATAATAATGAACTACAGAAAACAGATTTTTAAGTCGACAAGCCCTAAAACAAACTTTTCCATATTTCAGCTTCTTCTCTATCCAAATAAATATATTATATTTTTCTTTCCAATGATTATCAACAAACATATCAAACATATTCTTATCAGGTTCAACATTTGAAAATAAATCATTATAAATCATATTCTTATCACGGCGATCTAATTTAAAAAATATAAAACAATTGGAATTATTTCTTATTGAATTTTTATCTAAAGCATAATATGTTTGAGATATATAAATAACATTACAATTATTATGTCTACCTCGTGTAAAGTAACTCTTTTGAATCTCTTGATTTTTCATGTTGACAACATCATCAAATATAACTAGATTCTTTTTATCTTTAGGAAGTAAATCACAATGTAAAACATCTTCAGGTTTATTAGAGAATAAAACTTGAATTGCCTCCTGCCCTTCTTCACAAATATAATCATTTTTATTACTAATATCTGATTCTAAAATATTTTCCTTATACCAATCAACCATATCACAAGGTTGAAAAACTTCTTCAGGACATCTATGTTGATTTTTAAAAATATCAATTATTGCTTTTTTAGTTAATTTATTTTCAAATCCACATTTCAAAAGTTGTAATTCTGGTTGATTTATGGTTGTAGAATAAAAGATTAAATTATTATAATCTAAAAAATCATCTTCAAGTAACATTCTCAAAACAAGTACATTCTTTCCACATCCAGAAGAACCAACAATTAATAATCTAAAATTATCAGGAAATACTTTATTATTAAATTTACTCTTATGTCTATTTAAAATTGGTTTCCAAATATCCATTTTGTTTATTATAAAATGACAACTGAAGAATCTTTGCAAGAATTAATAAATTCAAATAAAAATAAATCAGTAGTAATTGATGGTAAAAAATATTTTATTGGAAAACATGTAAAAGAACAAGTTAAAGAAAAGCTAAAGGAAGGAGGGATTCTTCCTCTGGCGGCTTTAATACCTGCAATCATTGCTGGTTTATCAGGTGCTGCTGGAATAGCTGGAGGAATTGCAACTACAGTTCAAAAAGCTAAAGAATCTCAAAAGACAGACCTAGAAAAAGAAAAACTACAAACTGAAATCGAGAAAATGAAGGTAGGGCAAGCTAAAGGGGGAGTGTCCGTTGGAAAGGGTCTCTATCTTGATCCATATAAAGGCAGAGGTTTAAATGATTTTTTAAAAAATCAAATTTCAACATCTGAATCTTTATCATCAAAAGATAAAGATGATTTTAAAAAAATATGTAAATCTTTAAAGAATGGGTGTATTTGTAAAATTGGAGGAACTCCGCAGAATAGTGGTAAAGGATTGTATTTAAAACCTTGGAAGGAACAATGATACCATTTTTAATACCATTAAAATGGTATATGAAGAAAGATTAGCACTTTTAAAAAAATTACAATCAGAACAAAACAAGTATAATAAAAAAGATATAACTCAACATGCTGAATCAATAATATTAAATGAGGTAATCCAACAACAACAGGAGCCAACAATTAAAGCTATAGAGGGACTTAAAACTATAGAAGCTCCTCTAACCCCCGAACATAAAGCTATAGAAGCCCCTAAAAAGGAATTACTAAGATTAGTAGGAAAAAAACGTAGAAATAATATTGATTTAGAAGAAGATGAATTTCTTTCAAGATTAACACCTCATAAGACTCCAATTAATTTTAAAATTAATACATCACTAGCTCCATCAATTATACCTACTATAGGTTATGATCCTAGAGGTTTTCAAACAATAACAATTAATAATCAAAAATTTTATATATATTTAAATTCAGAAAATAATCCATCGATTATTTCAACAAATACTTTTATTAATAGAGAGCGTGTTGACATTGAACTTTCAGATGATTTTCATGGATTAATTTCTGGATATATTCCAGATGGTGTCAAGAATGAAGAAATTGATAAATATTTAAACTTAATAAAATTAATAAATGGTAGCCCTAAAGCAAAACATATTCAAGATTTAAAGAAATATAAAGATAGAGATAAAACAGGCCCTCAAATTCAAATCATTGAAGGAGAAGGCCTCAACCCTATAAATCTTTTTATTGAATTAAGAAAACTATTAGCAGCTAAAAAAGCAGGGCATAATAATTTAGATTCTGATATTTTAAAGATTTCTAAAGATTTGTTAAAACAAGGAATAATTTCAAAAGATAAATTTAATAAGTATACGAAGTTATAAATACGAAGTTTAAAATACAAAATGACTCCTTCAATATTAGATTTTTTAAAAACATTTGGAATAAATACAAAAACAAATTTTGATTTAAAAGATTATGCAGATTATTTAAATTTAAAAATAAAAATATTAATGAATGATGAATTGTCGAGTCTGAAAGAAGACACTCCAAAGAATATCATTATAAATTATCAAAATTCAAATGAAAAAGGATCTCATTGGGTTTGTATATATAATAAATCTATATACTTTGATTCTTTTGGGATTAAACCTACTAAAGAAGTTGAAGACTATCTGTCGAAGGACTATACTTTTAATTCTTTACAAGTTCAACCTAATAATACTAAAATATGTGGTATTATAAGTTTATATGTTTTGTATAGATTGAATAAATCCAAAGGAGAAGGTTTCACTTCCTTAATCCAAGAAATTTATAATGATTTAAAATCTCTACTATAAAAAATGGAAGATAATTAAAAAAAAATGGTAAACATAATGTCAGATAAATATTCAAGAACTTTATCTATAAATTCAAAAGAATCAGACTTTACTATAAACTTTCAAGATTCAATAAAATTAGATCAAAATTTAAATTATGAATTAGGTCTATTATGGTTTTGTGCTTATAATACTATTTTTAATATAACTAAAGATAATAATAAATTTACTATTCAAACTCGTGATGGGCATAAACCAGAAATTATAACAATAGAACCTGGGGCATATGAGATAAAAGATTTAAATGATATACTTTCTAAAAAAAACAAATGAAGGTATTAAAATTAAAATGGATATACCAACTTCAAAATGTGTAATGACTTTGAAGAATATAAAAATTAGTTTTTTAGATAATTGTTTCTTTCACACAGTTTTAGGATTTAAACCTATGGATATAACAATAAAAGAAGATAAAATAATAACATCAGAAAATATTATAAAAATAATAAATACAAACACAATAAATATTCATTGTGATTGTATAACAGGTTCTTATAATAATGGTAAACAAACAAATGTTTTATATTCCTTTCCCTCAAACACAGTTCCTATGGGATATAAAATAGTTGAAAGAATGAATCCTCCAAATTATTTACCTTTATGTAGAAAATATATAATGGATATTAATTTTAAAATTCTTAATCAAGAAGGAGAATTGATTGATTTTAATGGAGAAGAGATTTCAATGTATTTACATTTGAAACAGGTTTGAAGATTCATTTTAAATTATTAATAAATGAGTTCTTATATTCCATGTAATAGAGGTGGTGGAACAACTAAAAACAGGGTTTAATACAGAAGAAATATTAACTTTAACAGAAAATAAATATATTAATGAAAGAGGTGATTCAATGAAGGGTGATTTAATTTTAAATGGACACAAGATAAAAGAATTATCTTTTCCAACTGATGAAGCTGATGCAGTTAATAAGAAATATGTAGATGGTGTTAAAAAATATACTGATTTAACAACAACAAGAATTGAAAGTTCATTAACAACAAAAATTGATTCAATGGAATCAAAGCTTAATAATATCGAACAACGATTTAATGATAAATTTGACAAGTTACAAAGTCTGTTAACTGAACAAGTTGTAAAGTTAAATACTAGCATATTAAATTCTAAAGATAAACAAATTATGAATACTAAATTTAATACAATATATAATATAATAAATGAGATGATTACATCATTTAATAAAAGAATTTCAAATTTAGAGTCTCATGGAACACACATTAACACCACACATAGTATTAGAAAAAGAGCTGCTGAATTAGAACAGAATAAAACATTATTACCCCATACATATAAACATTTTATAGAACCAAGTTTAATAACAACAAACAGTAAAGAATGGGGTGTTTTTATGGTTGTAAAGATTATTGATCCTTATTTCTTTTTGTTTGATGATGATAATGAAAGAATGAAATGGTTTGTGAAATGTGATTATAATAGTAAGCTTGAAAAGGGTGATGTTATAATGACTAGTTATGATTTACCACACGGAGATTGGTATGTTAATACTCATTCACATGGACTACATAAAGTTAAAAGTAAGAATATTATTTTTAAAAGCACACTTGTACAGTATATAGATTTAATATTTTATGAAAAAAAGGTTGATGTTGATGAAGTTCGTAAAGCATTGAGAGAATTGTATAAAGATATCCTCTTAACAAGAGTTTCTTTTGATATCCGAGTATTGGTACCAGATGGTGCTCAGAAGAATAAAGTCTTATTTTTTTAATTATTAAAATGGAAGAAGTAAGAGAAGAAAAAATTTACCCAGAATTGAGATCATCAGGATATTATTCTTCCAAGGCCTCGGCTCCCACAGAACTTGAAATTATGAGAGTAAAAGAATTTAAATCAGAAACCTTACATTTACAAGATTTATTAAAGCATTATAAAAAAATTAAAAATAGATGGAATAAAGGGAATACAGTTTTAAAAGTTATAGGTTATTCTTTAGGATTTGCATCTGCAATATTAACAGTTATTTTACCCATAACTTTACCAGTTGTTACTCTTGCACCTGTAATACTTGGAAGTATTTCTGTAGCTGATGGTTTCTTAACTGAAATAGTTTCATTATCTTATACTTCTAAAAAGAAAAGTTTATATCGTGAAGTTTGTTTATCAATAGAATTAGGAATATCAAAATTATTTTTATTTCAATTGAAAGCTTTAGAAGATGGAATCCTGACAGACGAAGAAATAATGAAATCAAATCAAATAATACAAGATATTAAAAATAATATTAATAGATTGAAAAGTGCTAATGTTATAACTAATAAAAAAATTAAACGAGAGAAATGGTTAAAGGATTCTTAAAATTATAAATATATAAAAAAGTAGATCAGGTTGCTATAGTTGCTTAAATTAATTGTCGACATTTTATTATTAAAAAATTAAATATCGTTGGTTTCAGTTATGGTTGAAAGCCAAACTATGAATCATTAATTTATGATCTTTAAATTCTTTATCACTTAGACCTTTTATATATTCAGAATGAGTATTAAAATATTTAAGTTCTAAACATATAGGATTAAAAACTTGAGAATATAAAGGCTTCTCGATTTCTCTCTCGGGATAAATAATTTCAACATTATAAATATCAAGATCGGTAATATTTGTATCATATAACTTATTCAACTTTTCTAGATTTTTTATTATCGGTATTAAATTATTTCCAATAGGTAGAGTTGTCTTTAAATCACTTAGGATGAATCTTTTATCATCATAATTTGATAATGATACTTTTTGAGATTCTATCAAGTGAATATCATGGTTTTCACTTTTAAGTTGATGTATTTCATCAATTTTATCTTTATGATTGGATTCAATGTATCTATATAATCTTGATGAGAAAGATTCTTTGCAACTGATTTCTGTATTCCTTTACATCTGTTATCCTTTACAGGTTTTTCTTCTTGTCCCTCTGGTCCTTTAGGAAATATAGGATATCTATGTGTAATGGTTTCTTCTGTTTCTGGAGTTTTAAATATAAATGATCTAGTTATAAATTCAGGGTTTCTAAATGTTTCGTATGAATATTGTTTAGCACGAATAAATATTCCATTTTCTATAGGAGTAAAAGGTTTTTCATCTTTAAACGAAAATAATTCTCCAGATGAATTTATTAAATTTGAAAGTATAGGATTTTCGGCTATATCTCTTTGTAAATCATGAGTTCTTATTGTTAAAAACATTGAATCTGTATCCATTGCATGCATTGATATATTAGAACCATATATAGGTTGTAAGATGTTATAATATGTTTCATACATTTGTAATTTTGAAAGTTCTAAAATTGTAAACCCTATAAATATTGGTTTGTTGTATGTTTTCTCAAAATTCTTTAGTTCTATTGCAGTAAGACTTTCAGAAAATACTTGTGCGTTTTTAAATGTAGGCTTTCCTAGCATACGATTATAACGCTTAATATCTTTATGAGTATTAGTTAGGAGTTCAATATGAGTATATTTATCAACATTCTCCATTGTTTTCCCAAAGACTGAATTGTTTAAAAGTTTATAATTATTATCTTTAAAAAGGTTACCTTCTCTTTTTGCAATGTTTCGGCACCTAATGTTCTCCTCGATAAAAGCTTTCATGAATGGAGCTTGTTTAAATCTTATGATACTATGAACTTTTTTTAATATCATACCTCGTGAAAGATAAAATTGGAGGAGTCTATAGTGACAAAGATAATAAGTTCGATCTGTTTGATCACAAAGAAGTTTCATTGTTGGAGGTTTATCTTGTGAGATTTGCCATTCAGAAAGTTTGTTGATATCAATCTTTCTTCTTACAGGAGCTAAAGGGAAATATCTTGTTCCTGATTTTATATCATCTGGATATAATAAGTCACATTCTATAAAGTAACCTATTGGAGAATCTTTAGGTGTTGAAAGTATTTCTTTCATAAGGTCTTTTAAGGGGCATTCTTCTTCTGAGGGGCATTCTGGAGGATATATTTCATGAAAGTCACTCATTGGTAAATATTGAGTCATAATTCCTGAATATAAAGCTGTTGCATCTATATAAAGTATAAATATAGGATTTTTCATTGTTTCTAATAATTCTTTTAATTACTCATTGTTAAGTTTTATATAAGGATCAGAGGTCTTTGAAAGCATTCTGCTAGTAGTTATTGCATTTCTAGCTTTTATTTCTCGATTACCCATTACAGAGGAAACTCCTCCTCTAATATTAGTTTTAATTTGATTAAACATATCGAGGTTAGTTAAAAGATCTATAATTTTATCAGATTCTTCCATATCTGAAGTCCAAATTGTATATAATAAAGTATCCCAAGCTAAAGAAGGAGCTGTTATATAATTGTAAGGTTTAAGAACAAAAGAGTTTGTAAATTCTTCAAAGCAATCTGCTAGAATATAAACATCCAAGGATAGGTACATGTCAGTATATTCTCCTAAAGTTTTACAGTCAAATAATTCCCACATTTTATTTGCTCGAGAATATTCTTTATCTGTAATATGAAAGAATGTTTCTTGGTTAGGAAGACTTGTTTCATTATATTTTTCAAATGAATTCATATGATCATAAGGATATATTCCTTTTGCTAAACATGTGGGATATTCTTCTAGAGGAATATTATTTTTTTCCAAGAATTCTCGAGTGATTTTAAAATATTCTGGTTTCATTGTTTTTGCCACTGCATCTAAAGACATTTGGAGAAAGTTTAATGAATCTATAAATTTTAATTTTCCATATTCTACTGATTTATATTTTTCCTTTGTTAAGCCGATAACTTTGAAAGAGTTTTTAGCATTTGCTGCTAAATGTTTAATAAATAGATGTATGTCATAACCAAAAAGATTATGAAATATAACAGGTACAAATTTGGGAGTATGACAATTAAGATTGCAATTTCTATGAGCTGCTCCTCGATAATTATTTTCCTTTTTTAAATGATCGTGATCTATAACTTTTGCATTATCTTGTCCTTCATGAAATAATCTTGTTTCTTCTGCTTCTATTTGGTCAATAGTTAGAGATCTAATATCAGAATGACTTTCAGAGAGAGAGAGTTCCTCAAAGGGTTGTTTACACATCCAACAATTTGAAGCGTTTTCATATTCTTCCTGTTGTTGTTCTGAAATATTTTGAGGATAGCTTGTTTTTAATACTTTAAATATTTCGTGTTCTAAGCTATTTATACTTTTAGTAAAATGATCTAGAACCTCTTCTGAAGAAGTTCCTCTAAATGAATATTCTCTAGATTTTATGAGTTCAGGATAATTACTTTTAAATAATAGTTTATAAGCAGATGGTAATTGTTTAGCTTGCTTGATACTATTGGGTTTATTCTTTTTTCTTAGAAAGGCTTTCATCCTTGTTGGTTTCATCTTCTGTTTAGAGGCTTTCCATTCATCCATGAGTTTATATTTTTCTATTATTTTTAAATATTGTATAATTATATCTTGTTCGCGATTTATACATTCAAAGTCTCCATAGACAACTCCTAATGTTTGTAATAAATTTGAAAAGTTTTTAAATTGCATCTTGGGATCTTTAGGCATGTTAATTAAAGCTGGATCATCTTTTTCACAAAATCTTGTATGTTTAATCATAGAGTTTTTAGTTGTTGAATAATGAAGACATCTTTTACATGTTCCTCCTCCACAAGTTGGATTCTCTGGAGATGTAAAAGCTTGAAAGTTTTTTATTAAAATATAATGTTGATTATTTTCAATTTATTTTCAATGTTAATAATTAGAGTTTGTACAATAATCAAGTGGATAAATTTTTATGAGGATATTGAATAATTTTCTAAGAATTTCATGTTGACTGATAAATTTAATTGATAAATTTAATTAATTTCTTGATAATTAGTTGTATTTTATTGAATAGTTTTTAAATAAAAATTAATTTCATTGACAATTAGGTTAATAATTAAGTGATTTTTGATGACTTTGTAATGCATTTGAATAAATAATTTTTCAATAATTTTCTAAGAATATTTACACATTGATGCACTTTAAAAAACATAAGCTAAGAAACCAGTTAACTTTATCAATAACTTAAAATTTACTTGATAATTATTGTAGGATATACAGAAATTTAGTTTGCTGTTATTGCTTGAAAATGATTGGTTGAATCGATGAAGAATTATAATCAAACAATATATTTCATCTCCAGTATTTGATGGTAAATATTTGTAGAAAATATTGATTTTTGATCTTTTAGTGAACTCTTACTACATAGCTACTAAATTATTTCAATGGAAGAATATTTGGTGTCTGTAACAATTAAGTCATATTTTTGAAGTTCTCTAAGGATTTTAAGAGGATTGAGTGAATTAAAGGAGGATTCAAGTGGATAGAATTGAAGGATATATTCGGTTAGATGTTTAAAAGGGTAGAAATATTTGGTGAGAGATCGGATAAGATGGGATATTGTCGGTTAGATTTAATGAGAGATCGGATAAGGTGTGAAAATATGATCTTTTGAGGGGATATAGTCGGTTAAATTTAATGAGGGATGGGTTAAGATGGGAATATATCATTGTAAGGGAGATATAGTCGATTGACTTTAATGAGAGATCGGTTAAGATGGGAAAATATGATCTTTTAAGGGAGATATAGTTGGTTAGATTTAATGAGAGATCGGATAAGGTAGGAATATATCATTGTAAGGGAGATATATTCGATTGAATTTAATGAAGGATGGGTTAAGATGAGAATATATGATCTTTTAAGGATGATGTTGGTAAAATATCAATGTTTTAAGGGAAATTGCAATACATTAGTAATGAATCAATAATAATTATATTGTTTTATTAGGTTGTGATTAATGCACAGTAAATTAATTTAGATTTATGTTTTAGAACAATGTTTTATTAAGTAGGGATAATCTATTTACTTGGTTTTGACAATGAAAACTTTACAGATAATTGGGATTGATATCAACTTTAAATTATTTTTTATCTTTATTTAGACGGACAACGACAAAAGTTGGAAATATTGATTTAAAACGTCGACTAAAGAAAATTGATCTTTATTGGGAGAAATCTATCGGGTGATTTTAATTAGTAATTAAATCGGTTGGATATCGGTAAAAATGATCATTTGAAGAAATATGGATAAATTTAAGTTTTCTATGCAACTACTCATTTATATTGTACAGTCAAATTTCAAGCAATATTTATTTTAAATTTCGAGTACAGTGATTAACAAAAATTTAATTATAACCGGTTTTATCATTAGATTTTATAAATTATTTAGAGTTAATGATTTTACCTGTTTTATAGGGAAATATTTGTGATAATACGAATTAAAGTTAGAATTATAGTCATTTAAAGGAGATTTTAAGGAATCTTATTAGTCTGAGGTAAATATATAACCTTTTAAGGATATTTATCGATAAAATACTAATCTTTAAAGATAGAGTTATTTTGGGAAATTTGATGCTTTTTAGATGATTTTATTGAATTATTTGTAATAATATTGATTAAGGGTAGAAATATAGTCATTTAAGGGATTTTAAGGAATCTTGTTAGTTTGAGGTGAATATATGATATTTAACAAGTACTTATCGATAAGATACTAATCTTTAAAAATAGAGATATTTCAGGCGAAATGATTCTTTTTAGATGATTTTATTAGAGAATTCGCTTGAATATACCAATTATTGTCATTTGAATGAATTTTCTGGTTTGTTAGTTTTCTAGTCTCTTTTGGAATTTAATGATAATTATTTTTATTGTAGATTGATGACATTGATAATTTTAATGAATTTATACTGATTTTTGAATATTTTGAGCATTCAGTCAATCAATTTGAGTACATGTATTATTTTTAAAAAAAATAATTAAAATTAATTTTATTTCAATTAATTTATTCAATCTAAATCAATTATCTACTAAATCTTATCTTATTAATTTATTATCTTAGTCGATTCAACTTGAATGATCAGTATTTTTTTATTTACTGGATGATTAATGAATAGAATTCTTGTCTATTAATTAAATTTTTATGATATTTATTTTGAGTAAATTTAAATTTTTGCAATTATTTAATCAATTTTTACCAAGTTATTGATGTCTTGAGTTTAATTAATTTTCCATCTAATTTTTCAAGTGATGAGTATTTTTCTTTTAAAGATCAATTTGTTAGTACATAGTTGTTGGTTGTAGGTAGTTGGTTGTTAGTACTTGGTAGTTGGTAGTTGGTATCTGATTGACTTTTTAGATTTTGATAAGAAGATAGTGTATGTGATGAAGAATATTTTGTATTTAATTGCTATTATTTTTATGTGTGGTTAGTTGATTGTTGGTATCTAGTTGTTGGTATCTTGTATTTAATAGTTGGTAGAGTGTTGTTTACTGATTGTTGTTATATAGTTGTAGGTTGATAATGCTTAGTAACAGGTTGATGTTGGTTGTATGTACTTGGTATCAGGTAACTGGTTGTTAGTACATGGTAGTTAATTAATGAGTAGGTGGTGGTTGAGTGTTACCAATAGCCTTACGACCAGTACCTTTACGACTAATACCCTTACGACCAGTACCCTTACGACCAGTACCCTTAGGGGGTCAAAACATCCTGTCGGATAAACTCAGAGTATATATAATAAAACTGATCAACAATAAGTATTTATTGAATGTGATTTTTACTTTGCAATAATAAGTCAGTAGTAATCAATTAAAAGAAAAATGTTTTGTAAATTAGAATTCATTAGTCCTTCATTGTAATTTAAAATTATTTCGAATTTCACGTGGTGTTTTAAAGTGATTGAGTTGTGGTATACAATTTATAAAATACAATAAAGAATATTTAGTTGATTGCAAGTAGTTAGTTGTAAGTATGTGGTTGTTTGAGAGTTAGTTAGTACTTGGGATCATGTTGAAAGTATTTATTTGTTAGCACCTAGTTAAAAATAATCAGTAACCACTTGTTGGTAACTGTTGAATTATTATTATTATTTTTATTATTATTATTATTTTTATTATTATTATTATTATTATTATTATTATTATTATTATTATTATTATTATTATTATTATTATTCCATTTAAATTTTCATTAAAAAATTCCAATTCTCAAACACCTTCTATTATTTTCTAATTAAATTTTAAATCCTTACTTTAATTTACTTTAATTTACTTATTTAAAATTTTTTACCATTGATTACTTAATTTAAAAATTATTACTTTAATTTACTTATTTAGCTTTAATTTTAAATTTTGAACCATTGTTTTCTTTAATTTAAAATTTTGAACCTTAATTTACTTATTTAAAATTTTTAACTTTAATTTACTTATCCTTAATTTACCTAATTATTCTTTATTTCTTAATTTTACACCATAATTTACTTAACAACTAAATATAATCCTTATTTTCATATTTAACCAATAATTTCATGTGGTCATTGATTAATTGACGAAGATTTGCATCTAAAATTAACATTGGAAATCCCAGAAAATCTTCATCTTAAATTGACTTTAACTTTAATATTTTAGATCATTGATTAGTTAATTTAAAAATTAAACATTATTTTACCTATTTAACTAATAATTTCACTTGGTCATCTGGTTGTTAGTACTTGGTTGATAATGTTTAGTACCTGGTTGATGTTGGTTGTAAGTACTTGGTAGGTGGTAGCTAGTTGGTTGTAGGTACTTGGTTGATAATGCTTAGTACCTGGTTGATGTTGGTTGTTAGTACTTGTTAGGTGGTAGCTAGTTGGTTGTAAGTACTTGGTAGGTGGTAGCTAGTTGGTTGTAGGTACTTGGTTGATAATGCTTAGTACCTGGTTGATGTTGGTTGTAAGTACTTGGTAGGTGGTAGCTAGTTGGTTGTAGGTACTTAGTAGCAGGTAAGTGGTTGTTAGTAACTAGTTGTAGGTTGTAGGTGGTTGGTAATGCTTAGTACATGGTTGTTGTTGGTTGTGAGTACTCGGTATCTGGTACCTAGTTGGTTGCTATCAGGTAACTGGTTGTTAGTAACTAGTTGTAAGTATTTGGTATCAGGTAACTGGTTTGTTGGTTGTTTTTGGTTGTTAGTATCTAGTTGTAGTTATCAGGTAACTAGTTGTTAGTAACTAGTTGTAGGTTGTAGGTGGTTGGTAATGCTTAGTAGCTGGTTATTGTCGGTTGTGAATACTCGGTATCTGGTACCTAGTTGGTTGGTTGTTTTGGTTGTATGTACTTGGTAACAGGTAACTGGTTGTTAGTAACTAGTTGTAGGTTGTAAGTGTTTGGTATTTAGTTGACAGTGCTTAGTACTTGGTTGTTGTTGGTTGTTGGTACTTGGTAGGTGGTAGCTAGTTGTTAGCTGGTTGTTGTTGGTTGAATGTACTTGGTAGGTGGTAGCTAGTTGGTTGTAGGTATCTAGTTGTAGGTATCTGGTTGGTTGCTTGTTTTTATTGTTAGTACTTGGTACCTAGTTGGTTGCTTGTTTTTGGTTGTTAGTACTTGTTAGGTGGTTGTAGGTACTTAGTATCAGGTAACTGGTTGTTAGTAACTAGTTGTAAGTACTTGGTATTTGGTACCTAGTTGTTAGTAACTAGTTGTAGGTATCTGGTTGTTAATACATGTTCGTAAGTTACTGGTTGTTGGTACTAAGTTGTTGGTTTGTTGTAGAATTATTATTAAAATTTGTCTTTGTAAAATATTTCATAAAAAATTTCATTAAAAATTATCTTAAAAATTTCCATCTAAAATTAACATTGAAAAATATTTCATAAAAATTTCCATTAAAAATTAACTTAAAAAATTATTCCATAAAAATTTCCATTAAAAATTACTTAAAAAATTATTTCATTAAAATTTTCATTAAAAAATTTCAATTCTCAAACACCTTCTATTATTTCAACTTTTTGTTAATAAATTTTAAAATCTTACTTTAATTTACTTATTACATTACTTATTTAAAAATTATTACTTTAATTTACTTATTTAACTTTAATTTAAAATTTTTGACCATTGATTACTTAATTTTTAAATTTGGACCTTAATTAACTTTAATTTAATTTTTTAGAACCTTAATTTAGTTATTTGAGCCCATTCATTACTTTAATTTAAAAATTTTAACCATAATTTACTTTAATTCAAAAATTTGGACCATTATTTACTTTAATTGAAAAATTTGAACCTTAATTTACTTTAATTTAGTTATTTGAGCCCATTCATTACTAATTGAAAAATTTGGACCATAATTTACTGTAATTTAATTTTTAGAACCATAATTTACTGTAATTTAATTTTTAGGACCATAATTAACTGTAATTGAAAAAATTTGGACCATAATTTACTGTAATTTAATTTTTAGACCCATAATTTACTGTAATTTAATATTTTAGAACCTAAATTTACTGTTATTGAAAAATTTGAACCATCATTTACTTTAATTCAAAAATCTTAGCCCATAATTTACTTTAATTCAATTTTTAGACCCATAATTTACTTTAATTTAAAAATTTGGACCATAATTTACTGTAATTTAATTTTTTAGAACCAAAATTTACTTTAATTTAATTTTTAGAACCATAATTTACTGTAATTTAATTTTTAGGACCATAATTAACTGTAATTGAAAAAATTTGGACCATAATTTACTGTAATTTAATTTTTAGACCCATAATTTACTGTAATTTAATATTTTAGAACCTAAATTTACTGTTATTGAAAAATTTGAACCATCATTTACTTTAATTCAAAAATCTTAGCCCATAATTTACTTTAATTCAATTTTTAGACCCATAATTTACTTTAATTTAAAAATTTGGACCATAATTTACTGTAATTTAATTTTTTAGAACCAAAATTTACTTTAATTTAATTTTTAGAACCATAATTTACTGTAATTTAATTTTTAGGACCATAATTAACTGTAATTGAAAAAATTTGAACCATAATTTACTGTAATTTAATTTTTAGACCCATAATTTACTGTAATTTAATATTTTAGAACCTAAATTTACTGTTATTGAAAAATTTGAACCATCATTTACTTTAATTCAAAAATCTTAGCCCATAATTTACTTTAATTCAATTTTTAGACCCATAATTTACTTTAATTTAAAAATTTGGACCATAATTTACTGTAATTTAATTTTTAGAACCAAAATTTACTTTAATTTAATTTTTAGAACCATAATTTACTGTAATTTAATTTTTAGGACCATAATTAACTGTAATTGAAAAAATTTGAACCATAATTTACTGTAATTTAATTTTTAGACCCATAATTTACTGTAATTTAATATTTTAGAACCTAAATTTACTGTTATTGAAAAATTTGAACCATCATTTACTTTAATTCAAAAATCTTAGCCCATAATTTACTTTAATTCAATTTTTAGACCCATAATTTACTTTAATTCAAAAATTTGGACCATAATTTACTGTAATTTTAAAATTTGGACCATAATTTACTGTAATTCTAAATTTTTAGACCCATAATTTACAGTAATTTAATTTTTTAGACCCATAATTTACTGTAATTCAATTTTTAGACCCATTATTTACTTTATTTTAAAAATTTACCACGCTTTTTTAGTGTAGACCACCTTTTTCTCAGGACCAAGGAGACCCACCTAAATTGACCTAGAAAAATCCATGCTTTTTAGTGATAATCGGATTTTTGTATTGAAAATATCCTGAGACCTTAAATTACCACTGTTTTTTAGCGTAGACCACCTTTTTGTATTGAAAATATCCTGAGACCTTAAATTACCACTCTTTTTTATTGAAGATCACCTTTTGCTATTGAAATTCTCAGGACCAAGGAGTCCCACCTGAATTGACCTAGAAAATTTCATGCTTTTAGTGGTAGTCGGATTTTTGTATTGAAAATATCCTGAGACCTTAAATTGCCACTCTTTTTTTAGTGTAGACCACCTTTTTCTATTGAAAATATCCTGAGACCTTAAATTACCATGCATTTTTATTGAAGACTGTCTTTTTGTATTGAAAATATCCTGAGACCTTAAATTGCCACTCTTTTTTATGTATACTGCCTTTTTGTATTGAAATTCTCAGGACCAAGGAGACCCCCTCACTATAGTCTGAAAAATCCTTGGCTTTTTTAGTGTAGACCACATATTTGTATTGAAAATATCCTGAGACCTTAAATTACCATGCTTTTTTATTGAAGACCGCCTTTTTCTATTGAAATTCTCAGGACCAAGGAGACCCACCTGAATTGGCCTAGAAAAATCCATGCTTTTTTATTGAGACCACCTTTTTGTATTGAAAATCCCAGGACCATCGTTTTTGTATTGAAAATTTTTTTTTGTATAGAAAATCCCAGGACCATCGAGACCCTCTCACTATAGTCTGATAAAAAAAAATTTGGACCAAAAATCCCTGAAAGCAAAAAAATGAGTTGGGAACAATTGCGTAATAAAAAGTTGGGAACAAACCCCCCCCCCCGGGGGGGGGGGGGGTAATTGTTCCCGTGGGCTACTATCTACCTACTAATATCTTTCCTTCCATATCCCCATCCTTTAACATGTTCATAAATATTAAGTTTAAGATTATTTAGTTTTTCAAATTCTGGAATGTCTTCTAGTTTCATTGGGTGCGTGAATCCCTTGGGAAATATTAATTCATTTTCATATTGTTTGTATTGTTGAACTCTTTGGGGGTTTTCAGCTTGAGGATGTAAATATGCAAGTATTGACCACATGAAACATTTGTTATCACCATTCTGTACATTTATAACAGCCCTAGATTTAAAGGGTGTTTGAATATAAGATTTAGGATTTGGAGGTAATCCCCTCCAATAATCAATCACTAAAGATTGGAAAGAGCGAAATACTAAGTTTGATTCTCCTAATTCATTTTCTACATCCTCTTGTTTTGCTTCTACTGCTTGAATTATTTCTTTGATGGTTTTATCAAATCCTCTAGTTGAAAATAAATATTTAAAGGGTATTGCGATTTCAACATCTAAAGGAGTTGTGTTTTCTTCCACACCTCTCCAATATTTTGCTTTGATTGTAATTTTATATTTTATAACATTATACCTTGTTGGTTTATAATCTTCTAAAGCTCTAGTGAAAGAATTTTAATATTTTTTTTATTTCTCTTTATATATTCTCCAGGAGTAGCAGGTCCACTGATTTTTGATTGAAATTCATCTATGTGATTAAATTTATCCCAGTTATATTTTTCTTTTTCAACATGATCGGGTTCTCCTTCTGAATGGCATTCTTCAACGTCAGAATTTTGTTTTTTATTTTTACATTCTTTTATATGTTCTAAATAATAGAAATTTAGTTTTGCTGAAAAGTTACAATTAGGACATGTAAATATTTCTCTAAGTCTCCCGATACAATTTTCAAAATGTTTATTATATCCAGAATGTAGAAATCTTCCTTTACATTTAGGACAAAGTTTTGAATTTGTATCATTAAGATTATTTTCTTTTAATAAATGAGCTTTCGATTTATAGTGAGAAATTAATCCAGTTTTATTTTTAAAAACTTTATTGCAAATATTACAATTCATTTTTTAGAAATATTTTTTTATTGGATACTCTGTTTTCATTTTTTATTTATTTTTCTATTTTATTTTCATAATATGATAGTATAATTTTTAGATTTTTATAATAAAAATTTAAAAAATGACAAAAATCCGAACTCCGATAGCGCAGTGGGAATAGACTGGCATTGTGGTTCAAATGGATAGTGGTTCAAATCACGTCTGAGGTTAGTTTTTTTTTCAACATAAAATAATATTAAAAATTTGAAAATAATATTGAAAATGGTGTGGGTATCTTAGATTTATATTTTATTTTATTTATTTTATTTTTTTTTTTTTTTATTAATTAATTAATTTTTAAACATAAATATGAAAAAAAAAATATTGAAACGGGTGTGGTGGCGAACCGGTAATTATCGCCACCAGTCTTTCGAACACCCCCGGATCGATTCTATAATGTGCACATTTATTTCTCAGTTGTTTTCGGACCTCTTTCGGATTCACTTTCGAATTCATTTGTACTTTCGAGCAGCACACTTAAAACGCCGATGAAATCGTGTTCGAGCGAGAAGCGAATAATAAGGTGTGCTGCTATTATCGAATTGATTCTGATGTATGAGTCTGGCCAGCTTGTATATTGGAAGAGATTCGATAAACGAAAGAGGTTGAATAAAAAAAAATGATCCGGATCAAAAAAAACTGTTGAGAGGACAGTGGGAAAAAAAAAATACCACTGTCCTCTCAGAGCAGTTTTACTATTTCATAAAATTTTTTATTCTTTTTCAATTTTTTAAGTTTTATATGATTTAAAATCAATAATCTGATAAAGATCAACTCTAGAGTTTGATTAAAACAGTTAGGAGTATTAAGGGTGGTTGTTTTCAAAAATATAGGGTTAAAATACTATAAAAGTATAAGTTTTAGGTTGTTTTTCTAAGGGTTTAGGCGTAATGGAGGTATGTTTTGTTGGGCGGTTGTGTTGGTTAGGGATATAAACACACTACTACCAAATGAGAAATCGAAATTTGCAAAAATGATCTTCTAAAATTGTAACTTTCACTAGATAATTACTAATTTATTTTCGCTGAAAAATGCGTGCTAATTGTGTGGTTTTTTTCTGTTGTGTAGTGCTTGTTGTGTTAATTTTAAATCAATTAAATAAGGCTTCTGTAGAGAGTTTTCGTCTGCTCTGTGTTTAAATATTTACGAAGCATTAAACTTTGAAAACTCTTCTTGGAGCAAATATTTGGCGAATTAAATGATTTTCTTCGCGCCTATTTATATCAACATTTTTCAATAAAAATAAAATATGATTATTTCCTGCTTATACGCATTGAACCTTTGTTTTTATAGATTGCGTGCTATAATAAAGATATGTTTTTCTTAAATTATAATTATAATATAACATTAATTTTTTGAAATATAATAAATTTAATAGTAACTTTTCCTTGCGTTAAAATAAATTAATTATAACGTAGAATAAAGATTATTGTACAGATAATTAGCATAACCTGATTAAATATAAAATAGTCAATTATATACAATATAGTCTCTACAAGATAGATTGGATTTGTGGGTCTTCTTTTTAATTAGACTTATTGCCTCGCTTCTGCATATACGTTGACCCTTTAACCTTTAGACTCTGTCTTATTATTATTTGTTAAGGACGAATGTAGTGATGTGCCTACTATCATCATCCAGCAATAAAATCAGTACAAAGTTTTCACACTCCTATTCCGGCATTCATCTGTTTCATATATTTAAAGACTATTTCTCGTCTGATATCAGGACAGTACATGCCAAAATCTGTTAATGATTGAAGGAACTGTTTTAACTCGTATTGTGACTTCCTTACCCAAAAGTAAAATCAGGCGAAACTGAAAGAAAGTGAATGAGCTGTTAAATCTGCATTTGAATGTAAAATGAAATTGAAATAGTTAACTTATCAAGCATCATTGGGCTTTATAAATGTTTAAGATCCATAAAATCATCTGCAAGTGGTATATTTCTTTGAGTAAGAATATTTGAAAGTGAAAGTCGAATCAGCAAATGTAAAATTTATTAAATATATATAAACAAATAAAATTAATTAAAATTCCAATAAATTTCAAAAGATTCGCTATGAATGTATCCATATATTAAATAAACCAACTCCTATAAAACTAACAATATAATACAAATGGTTAAAAAAGTTTGGAAAAGCGTTAATGTCGATTTTACGATAAAAAGCAACAATAACATAATTGAGAATTCGGAAATTAGCGAAAATAATACAACGATTACTGCTGAATTGAGAAAAGCTTTGCCAACAACAACACATGCCAATCGTCAACTTGAAGAAGTTAATAAACTACCAATCGATGGTCCATTTTATTTGGCATTTTCTAATATGAATTTTGATGTTGATGAAGAGTGCATTAGAAATCTGTTTAAAGGTTTAGATTTGGTGGATATTTATTTCAATCCGAGAAAGCGAGGAACTGGCAATATAGAATTCAGAAGTTTGGACAATTTGAAATCGGCGTTGGAATTTAATGGACAAGTTCTCGTCGGTAGAGCAATTAATTTGACATTAATCACGGACATAGACAAAGAAAAGAAATTTAACACATTTCTAGATAAGAATGGTTGTTTTCACAAAGATGAAAAGAAATCTAAAGCAGATGAATCTGAAAATTGGAGAAGTAAGAAAGTTGTTGAAAGGAAAGAAACAAAACCAAGTGATAGCGATAATTGGAGAGTAAAGAAAAATGTTGAAATGAAAGAAACCAAGCCAAGTAATAGTAATAATTGGAGAGTAAAGAAAACTATTGAAATGAAAGAAACCAAGCCAAGTGATAGCGATAATTGGAGAGTAAAGACAAATGTTGAAATGAAAGTATTCAAACCGAGATATAACAATAATTGGAGAGAAAAGAAAAGTGTTGAAATGAAAGAAACAAAACCTAGTGATAGTGATAATTGGAGAATAAAGAAAGATGTTAAAGTAACAGAATCAAAAGACTGTAGCAGTGGAACACAGAGAATTACAAATATGCGTGATACCGAACAGAAAATGATTATGATGAATATTTATAGGATGGCTTTTATTATAGTATTTATTATAGTATTATTATAGTATTATTTTATGAAAGTTAATTATCTATAAAATATATGAAATTAAGTGTACCTAATATTGATGAAAGCAGCTTAAAAATACTCAAAGACTTTTCCTAATATTATTGAACACCAATAAAACATCATTTATTCCATTTCAAAAATTAAATATTTTTACTCTTATATGAAATAAACTCAATGGTAGTTTATTACGTACGTGACATAGCATTTTATTTATTTCATTATAAAGCTCTTTTCGTTTCTTGAAACCTTGATAATTTATCTTAATATGTTGTCTTAATTTAATAAATTTCGATCTATCTTGACTCTTATTATCGGTAGATCTAACATTTATCGTCATCAAAATAAAATCAAATGACAATCAAGAATCTTTGAATTAAGAGAAAACTTTTTAAATTTACCTTTTATGATATTATTTATTTGAATAAAGGAAAAGCTAGTAAGCTAAAATCATATTAGCTCATGATTCATTTGTCCAAATTGCCAAATTGAGAAAAACTAACGACCTATTGGACAGATAATTATATGATGATGAAATGTTGTCAAACTACTTCTGTATTTGATGATTTTGTAATATTTAGGTCTCACTATTTGAGAATCTCAACTCTACTGGTTTTCATATAAATATAAATAAAGAACACAGGTCTTTATATTAAGGGTGGTTGTTTTCAAAAATATAGGGTTAAAATACTATAAAAGTATAAGTTTTAGGTTGTTTTTCTAAGGGTTTAGGCGTAATGGAGGTATGTTTTGTTGGGCGGTTGTGTTGGTTAGGGATATAAACACACTACTACCAAATGAGAAATCGAAATTTGCAAAAATGATCTTCTAAAATTGTAACTTTCACTAGATAATTACTAATTTATTTTCGCTGAAAAATGCGTGCTAATTGTGTGGTTTTTTTCTGTTGTGTAGTGCTTGTTGTGTTAATTTTAAATCAATTAAATAAGGCTTCTGTAGAGAGTTTTCGTCTGCTCTGTGTTTAAATATTTACGAAGCATTAAACTTTGAAAACTCTTCTTGGAGCAAATATTTGGCGAATTAAATGATTTTCTTCGCGCCTATTTATATCAACATTTTTCAATAAAAATAAAATATGATTATTTCCTGCTTATACGCATTGAACCTTTGTTTTTATAGATTGCGTGCTATAATAAAGATATGTTTTTCTTAAATTATAATTATAATATAACATTAATTTTTTGAAATATAATAAATTTAATAGTAACTTTTCCTTGCGTTAAAATAAATTAATTATAACGTAGAATAAAGATTATTGTACAGATAATTAGCATAACCTGATTAAATATAAAATAGTCAATTATATACAATATAGTCTCTACAAGATAGATTGGATTTGTGGGTCTTCTTTTTAATTAGACTTATTGCCTCGCTTCTGCATATACGTTGACCCTTTAACCTTTAGACTCTGTCTTATTATTATTTGTTAAGGACGAATGTAGTGATGTGCCTACTATCATCATCCAGCAATAAAATCAGTACAAAGTTTTCACACTCCTATTCCGGCATTCATCTGTTTCATATATTTAAAGACTATTTCTCGTCTGATATCAGGACAGTACATGCCAAAATCTGTTAATGATTGAAGGAACTGTTTTAACTCGTATTGTGACTTCCTTACCCAAAAGTAAAATCAGGCGAAACTGAAAGAAAGTGAATGAGCTGTTAAATCTGCATTTGAATGTAAAATGAAATTGAAATAGTTAACTTATCAAGCATCATTGGGGCTTTATAAATGTTTAAGATCCATAAAATCATCTGCAAGTGGTATATTTCTTTGAGTAAGAATATTTGAAAGTGAAAGTCGAATCAGCAAATGTAAAATTTATTAAATATATATAAACAAATAAAATTAATTAAAATTCCAATAAATTTCAAAAGATTCGCTATGAATGTATCCATATATTAAATAAACCAACTCCTATAAAACTAACAATATAATACAAATGGTTAAAAAAGTTTGGAAAAGCGTTAATGTCGATTTTACGATAAAAAGCAACAATAACATAATTGAGAATTCGGAAATTAGCGAAAATAATACAACGATTACTGCTGAATTGAGAAAAGCTTTGCCAACAACAACACATGCCAATCGTCAACTTGAAGAAGTTAATAAACTACCAATCGATGGTCCATTTTATTTGGCATTTTCTAATATGAATTTTGATGTTGATGAAGAGTGCATTAGAAATCTGTTTAAAGGTTTAGATTTGGTGGATATTTATTTCAATCCGAGAAAGCGAGGAACTGGCAATATAGAATTCAGAAGTTTGGACAATTTGAAATCGGCGTTGGAATTTAATGGACAAGTTCTCGTCGGTAGAGCAATTAATTTGACATTAATCACGGACATAGACAAAGAAAAGAAATTTAACACATTTCTAGATAAGAATGGTTGTTTTCACAAAGATGAAAAGAAATCTAAAGCAGATGAATCTGAAAATTGGAGAAGTAAGAAAGTTGTTGAAAGGAAAGAAACAAAACCAAGTGATAGCGATAATTGGAGAGTAAAGAAAAATGTTGAAATGAAAGAAACCAAGCCAAGTAATAGTAATAATTGGAGAGTAAAGAAAACTATTGAAATGAAAGAAACCAAGCCAAGTGATAGCGATAATTGGAGAGTAAAGACAAATGTTGAAATGAAAGTATTCAAACCGAGATATAACAATAATTGGAGAGAAAAGAAAAGTGTTGAAATGAAAGAAACAAAACCTAGTGATAGTGATAATTGGAGAATAAAGAAAGATGTTAAAGTAACAGAATCAAAAGACTGTAGCAGTGGAACACAGAGAATTACAAATATGCGTGATACCGAAACAGAAAATGATTATGATGAATATTTATAGGATGGCTTTTATTATAGTATTTATTATAGTATTATTATAGTATTATTTTATGAAAGTTAATTATCTATAAAATATATGAAATTAAGTGTACCTAATATTGATGAAAGCAGCTTAAAAATACTCAAAGACTTTTCCTAATATTATTGAACACCAATAAAACATCATTTATTCCATTTCAAAAATTAAATATTTTTACTCTTATATGAAATAAACTCAATGGTAGTTTATTACGTACGTGACATAGCATTTTATTTATTTCATTATAAAGCTCTTTTCGTTTCTTGAAACCTTGATAATTTATCTTAATATGTTGTCTTAATTTAATAAATTTCGATCTATCTTGACTCTTATTATCGGTAGATCTAACATTTATCGTCATCAAAATAAAATCAAATGACAATCAAGAATCTTTGAATTAAGAGAAAACTTTTTAAATTTACCTTTTATGATATTATTTTATTTGAATAAAGGAAAAGCTAGTAAGCTAAAATCATATTAGCTCATGATTCATTTTGTCCAAATTGCCAAATTGAGAAAAACTAACGACCTATTGGACAGATAATTATATGATGATGAAATGTTGTCAAACTACTTCTGTATTTGATGATTTTGTAATATTTAGGTCTCACTATTTGAGAATCTCAACTCTACTGGTTTTCATATAAATATAAATAAAGAACACAGGTCTTTATATAAATGTTTATTTAAAATTTCAAAAATTACCATATGAGAAATCGAAATTTGCAAAAATGATCTTCTAAAATTGTAACTTTCACTAGATAATTACTAATTTATTTTCGCTGAAAAATGCGTGCTAATTGTGTGGTTTTTTTCTGTTGTGTAGTGCTTGTTGTGTTAATTTTAAATCAATTAAATAAGGCTTCTGTAGACAGTTTTTGTCTGCTCTGTGTTTAAATATTTACGAAGCATTAAACTTTGAAAACTCTTCTTGGAGCAAATATCTGGCGAATTAAATGATTTTCTTCGATCCTATTTATATCAACATTTTTCAATAAAAATAAAAAATGATTAGCAAATTTAAGTAAAATTGCAAAGTCAACCCCTTAACCTATAGTTTTAAGGTCAACGTCAGACCTTCAAACATGGGTAGGGTTCTATTCGAAACTACCCCTAATTATTCATATATTAATACTTTTAAATAATATCCTAAATATGTTTCTATTTAAATGATTGAAATAATTGGTATTTCTATCAACTTAATAAAAATAAATTTGTTATGTATCTTAGAATATTTTAATTTAATGATACAGCCAAAAACATGGATTTCTAACTAAATTTGTCTTATGAAATTGTTATATATTTAAAATAACCATGTATTTTTCACTAAATGGCCTAAAAATTTGCAATATATTTTTCTTAAATTGTATGGTATTGTTAAATATTTTAAATAATAATAAAATTATGTCAGCGTATGATAAACTGATAAATGCAAGTGCATAATTAACAATGGCTTTCCAATAAATGTGCTTAAGACACTAGAAATTTGAATTGAGAACTTACGTGTATTATATTCATTAATCAGTGTTGAACAGGCTTGAACATTCTTCTCCTGACACTTAGAACAAACAATTACGTGACCACATGGTAAAATCAAAGCTTGATTTTTTTTACAAATTGAACAAGTTAAATACTTTTTCTTAACATCGTTCCGTATTTCCGTTAGCTTATTTTCAATCAAATTGGCTTGCGCTACCCATCAATAAATTACCTATATTCCGGTTTCAACCTAAAATACATTCAACTCCAAAAGTATTCATTCAGTGAATTATAATAATAATATTATTAATAATACTACTTAAAATAATAATAATAATATTAATAAAATCACCCGCGCGTGTTAAAATAATACCAAAAAATAATAATACTTGGAAAAAAATGATAATACTGAAAATAATAATAATAATAATATTATTAATGCAAAGCACGTGCAATAATTCTATTATTTCTTTGTTAAATAAGTCAACTTTAGCTTCAAAATGTGTTTTTAAAATATATTTAAATTTTAAAATACCGCAACGTAATATATTTAATAATTAAAAAATATGATGAGTCATATGTCTTTGTTCAATTTGTTCAAACTGGTGGTTCATATGTCTTCATTACGTAAAATGAGTCATCGGTTATTATTCTGTGGCGACATGTTGAGTGTGAATATTGCACATAATAAGCCTTTGAATTATCTTTTGTTTGATATACATATTATAAGGTTTTAAAATTTTGAACCCTTTGAAGATTTTTATAGGTTTAGGACCCTTCATAAATATTTGAAAGTATGACCATGATACTCACATCACAAATACCTTTTGTTTGATATTATAAGGTTTTAAAATTTTTGAATCTTGAACCCTTCGAGGGTATAACCTTCGAATTTACCATCAAAAGTCCTTTTGAATGATATATAACTTGTAAGGTTTGAAAAAAAATTTAAGTTTGAACACCTTAGAAAGTTATTGACCCACCATAAACTTTCGAGGGTATGACCATCATGTTCACCTCTCAAATACCTGTCGAATGATGTATATATTTTAAGGTTTGAAAGAAATCGAAGGTTTTTGACCCTTTGAAGAACACACCATACACCGAGGTTAGGACCATAATACTTGCCTCCCAAAGTACCTTTCGAATGATATATATTAAAAAGTTTGAAAATATTCGAAGGTTTTTGACCCTTTGAAGGTTGTACACCTTAGACCTTCGAGGGTATGACCACAGGATTGAGCTCTTCAAAACCTTTCCAATGATACCCATGTTTGAAGGTCTAACGTTGACCTTAAAATTTGACCTTAAATTTGCGAAAATTGGACTTTGACCTCAAAGTTTAATCTTTAAATGACTTAAATTGACCTTAAATTGTCCCTAAGATGGCGTTGACCTTAAAATTTGACCTTAAGATGACCTCAAAATTTTCTATGACCTTCTAACTACTTTATTATTATTATTATTATTATTATAATAATAATTATTATTATTATTATTATTATTATTAACAAAAATCTTTACTTACTAAAACAACAGAAAAACTACAAATTTCACGCCGAGTGTGTGTTAATAACAACCTTTCAACTTTACTACCATGTGGATAACAAAGTTCAGAAACTATAGGTAAAATGTATATATTATAAGGTTTGAAGATATTCGAAGGTTTTTGACCCTTTGAAGGTTTTACATCTGAGACCTTCGAGGATATGACCATTGGATAGAGATCTTCAAGACCTTTCGAATGATACCTTGTTTGAAGGTTTGATCTTATTTGACCTTAAAATTTGACCCTACGATGACCTTTACACTGACTTTATGACGTTGCATATGACGAAATATGCACATGTTACGTCATCGATGATGTCATGTCTTTGTTCTCGGGTCCACATGTTACACAATGTTGATATAAATAAGCACCAAAAAATATTAAATTCGCTAAAATTTTCAAAGTTTAATCCTTCGGAGATATTAAAAAAAAGGTTTTGGATAACACCACGAACCGAATTATTGAATTGCAAAGTGGAGGAATGAAAAGCACAGATGCACTGAGTTGAAGAATCTTTGGCCGGCTGCTACTGGAGAATAATTATTTTGTCAATTGCCTAAATTGGTTTAAAACGATTTTCATAATTGAAACTGTTCATTTTTTGATGAGATCGAGATAACCGTAAAGTACCATCAATTTGTAACGATCACAGATAATCAAGTAGTTAAATTCATAGAATATGTCAAAGAGAAATGGAGGGTATGGTGTAATAAACATTTGTTACTTCGTCGATGACGTCATATGTCTTTATTTCCGGGTCCATATGTCACCCTACTAACCTTTTCAATAAAAATAAAATATAAATATTTCTGGCTTTTTGTCATAATTCTACTTTGTTTTAAATTTCCTAATTTTAACAAAATAAAAATTCGTTGTTTATTCCAAGAAAAATAAGAATTTTTAATTTAATTTTTAAATATTTTTGAGATTTTTGATTCTATGAAATGACGTTAAAGTGCCTCTTACCGCAAAATGACCTTAGTTCTTGATCTAGTAAGTAACACGATCCTGATTTTTAAAATCCTTAAAGCAGTTAATTAGTCTAGGAAATTTTTGTTGCATTTTCGAATTTACTTATTCTTTGGTGATTTTTTTTCGAAGTATTAAGTAACTTGTTTCTAACCATTGAATCCGAGTTTTTTTCATATTTCTGTGGATAAAGATTGGTAAGCATGTGAAAGTACTTGTATTTCTTGTTTTTAATAATTAAAATTTAAAATGCTTCTTCTACTTGTTGAAACCATTCTTATTTAAAAATTATTATTTACTATCAGTTGACATATTTTAAATGAAGCAGAGTAAAATGGTAAAAATTTAACAAAATATGGAAATCTGGTAATTTGCAATTTTTTATTATTGAAATCACCTAGTTAAATCCATCTTTAAATCCATCTTTAAATTTAGTAAATTCAGTAAAAGTTTTGAAACCAACAATATATATATTTGATCAAAAGGATTTATAAAATAATAAGTTTTTAATTATTTACAAAAACCGCCATTCCAATTATTAAAACAACCTGAAACAATTATTAAAACAATTAACTCTCCCCTTCTTAAAACTTTTTCCACTTCTTCAGCCACTCGATTCTTCTTTCTTTCGTTCCTTCTTGTGAATGTAGTTCGACTCGATGAGGTGATAGAAATCTGACGACTTTATATGGGCCATCGTATTGCATACCATCCTTGTGCCTGTTCTGGGGCTCTTTACGTACGAGTACCTCCTCCCCCACCTCGAAAACAAAAGTTCTAGCGTGACTGAGGGAGGGAAGATGAGAATTCAAAAGAATACCCAAGATCCCGTGCCTACATCATCACAAAGAAGACTATCAGAAGAGTCATTTAGTCACCACAGATCAAGAAGAGATGAACATCCTATACGCGGACCAATACAATACGAAGGAATTAACCATGGTCGTCGAGAACAATCTCCAAGAGAACAATTCTTGAGAAATACGAGAAACCCGAATAACTCAGAAAGGAAGCTGCCAACAATATCCATGAATAATATTGCAAGGAGGCTGTACAACGAAAGTAGAGGACTACCACAAGCATTGGTCCCAAAATTAACGGTAGGTGATTGTTTTTGCTGTGGCGAAAGGGGACATAGAAGGTATGAGTGTCCACTGGGAAATAAATGCCTGATATGTGGCAAGGAAGGACACGGGTTCCGAGATTGTTTTTCGTTACGGAAAGATGTTCCACACCAATATCAAAGAATAGCATGCATAGAAAAAGAAGATTCAAAATCTGAAACACGAGATTACACCGAGAACAGCCAGGATTTCAGAACTGCTCACAGCGATATGGAAGATAGATACAATGTCCCTGAAAAATATACTACATTGAGAGAAGACGGAAAAAACATCAGCGACTCCATGGGTTTCATTTGGTCGGTGGAGTCAAGACAAAAATTGTGAAATAAGAAATGAACGACGAAGAGACGAGGCAGAAGAAGAAATGTACCAGACGAAAGATGGAAGAAATTGGAGTAAAATAATGTTGAATAATGCCGAAACACAGATGTTATGGGATTCTGGAGCATCAGTAACAGTCATGAGCAAGAGTTTGTGGGAGAAAATAGGCAAACCAGAACTTCAACGTAGTATGATATTATTGTGCGGAGTTTTTTCAACTGGAGGTGAAGAAGCAATGGGATAAATGACTATACCGGCCACACGAAATCAGAAGACCAAAATAATCACAGTAGTAGTGGTAAAAAAGATCACACCCGTATTCATAGGGGGCATTGATACAATGAAAGAGTTTGGAGTAAAGTTAGTGAAAATCAATAATATAGAAACGTCATAGAGAAACAAAATTTACATTTATGAAGAAAGAATAAATAAAGCACTAGTGGCGATGGCAGGTGAGAATAATAAAGATATTGAAGGAATGATCAGGGAATACGGCGGAATTTTTATGGCATCGAAATTCGATCTGGGATTTACAAACTTAGTTCGACATGAGATGCGGATAACAGGAGGCCCAATAATGCAACATCCTCGACGTCAACCAATGCACATGGAGAAAAGGATTGAAGAACTGATAAAAGAGTTAATGAAAGCAAATGTTATTCGGTGTTGCAAGAGTCCTTGGAATGCCCCGTTAGTGATAGTTGGGAAGAAACATGGATCTATCAGGATGTGTGTAGATTATCGTGGATTAAATTCCATGACAGAAAAAGAGTCATTTCCTATGCCTAACACCAAATTCTTACTAGATTGTCTCGCGAATGCAAAAATATTTTCGTCAATCGATTTAGGTCAGGCGTATTATCAAGTGGAGTTGGCTCCAGAAATTCAAGAAATGACTGCATTCAGTACAAGAGAAGGACAATTTTACTTCAATAGACTACCGTTTGGCTTAGCAACAGCTCCTGCGACATTCCAGAGACTGATGCACACAGTGCTAGAAGGAATGCTATTCAAGGGAGTAGTAGTTTATCTAGATGACATCTTGGTATATGGTAAAAGTCAAAAAGACCACGATGAGCTATTAAGGGAAATATTCAGAAGAGTTCAAGTGGCAGGACTGAAGATAAATCCAGAAAAATGCAAATTCAATAAAACAGAATTTTGTTTCCTTGGTCACACAATTAACGAGAAGGGAATCCAGACAAATAGAAAGAAAAGGGAAGAGATCGAGAAAGCAGAAGTACCAAAATGTTCAAAACAATTGAGATCGTTTCTCGGATTAACGAACTACTATAGAAGATTCATCAAAGACTATGCCAAAATCGCCGAACCATTATACGCTGCAACATCTGGATGCGATAAAGATATAAATTGGACTAAAGAATTCAATGAGAGCTTCCAAACTCTGAAGAGATGGTTGTGCGAAGCACCTATCCTTGATTTTCCAAGAGAAGATAGGACTTTTATCTTAGACACAGACGCTAGTTTCGGAGCCATTGGTGCAGTTTTGAGTCAAATTACAGAAGATGGAGAAGAATCTGTCACAGCTTATGGCTCGAGACATATGTCATCACATGAAAATGGATACTGTGTAACCAGGAAAGAACTGCTCGCCGTACATGAATGTGTCATGCATTTTAGAGAATATCTGTACGGAAAAAAATTCATAATTCGCACCGACCACAAAGCACTGGTTTTCATGAACACTACAAAAACGCCAATCAGTCCGCAGTTCCAAACATGGTTTGCTAATCTGTCGGAATATGATTTTGAACTAAAATATCGGAAAGGCGAAGAACACTCGAATGCAGATGGACTATCAAGATTAAAAAGTATGGTTTGCACCCAGTGTCAAACAAGATGAAGAAGAAGCTAAGGAAGGAAAATCAAAGATTATATATATATATATATATATATATATATATATATATATATATATATATATATATATATATATATATATATATATATATATATATATATATATATATATATATATATATATATTATCCAAAGAACAGAAGCTATGGAAAAAGTATGGGAACAACAACAAAAGGACATTCGGTTTCGAGAGCTGCGAGAGATATTGGAAAATGGATGTACACGGGAGAAAAAGAATTGTTTTCCTTTTAACGTAAAAAATACACGAATTGATGGAGGATTAATAACAGTAGAAAAGAACAAAAATATCTTAATGTTAGTCCCAGAAACATTTGCAGGCCTGTTAACAACAACGCTACATGAAGAACTATGTCACATTGGAGTTAAGAAATTATTTCATTACATGGAAAAGATATTTTATTGACCGAAAATGCAAGAAACAATCCAACTCTGTTTACGATGTTGCGAGATCTGCGCTAAGAGAAAGATCGATCAGACAAGAACCAAGGAAACATTTATTCCTAGATATAGCTCTGAATTCCTAGAACAGATTGTTATAGATGTAGCTTACATGGAAATAAATATATGGTAGTAATGGTGGACCGTTTTAGCAAACTGATTTCTTTAACTGCAATCACAAAGCAAGACCATTTTCAAAACAATACTTAATAGTTGGATCTATCGATTTGGAAAACCGAAGAGCATTTTAACAGATAGAGGCCGAAATTTCGAATGGAATTTCCTAAGACAGAAACTACAGAAACTTGGAATCAAACAGGAATTCAGCTCACCTTACCAGCACCAATCAAATGGTTTAGCCGAAAGAGCCATACGAACGATAAGAGATATTATTTCAGCAACATTAGCAGGTGGATGTGAAGAGAGAAACTGGCACGAACTTCTACCCAGAATAGAGTTCACTATAAATTACAGTCGACAAAGTGCTACAGGTTTATCACCATTTGAGATAATTTATGGACGGAGTGTTAACCTACACTCTAACCTGAAACAAGCTGAGATATCAAGAAGCGAAAGAATCGAAGACGCGAGATTTAACTCGAGTAAAGCTGCAGACACTATGAGAGCTATGGATAAGACAAAGAGGGGCACTCGTGTTTTCGAGGTGGGGGAGGAGGTACTCGTACGTAAAGAGCCCCAGAACAGGCACAAGGATGGTATGCAATACGATGGCCCATATAAAGTCGTCAGATTTCTATCACCTCATCGAGTCGAACTACATTCACAAGAAGAAACGAAAGAAAGTGGCTGAAGAAGTGGAAAAATTCTTAAGAAGGGGAGAGTTAGATATCTTTTTGTTTAAATAATTTGGAATTGGCGGTTTTGTGAATTAATTAAAACTTGTTATTTATAAATTCTTTGATTAAATATATATTGTTAGTTCAAGATTTTCGCTGCAAATTTAAAGATGGATCTAAAGATGGATTTAACTGTTTCCATTTTTATTACTTTCAATTATTTTCGCCAATGATCTCGTTTCTTCAATTTTTGTTTCTGGTTTCGTCAATAGTATCTCCCTCAGTCTCGCATCGCGTGCTTTATTTGCGATGAGGTCTTGAACAATATCTTCTTCTGATCGCCTGAATTTACAACTTCAGCTAAAGCTTTCCTTAGTCGTATCTCAAAAGCTGCAAACCTTTCATCATCTTCCTGTTCCATAGCTGGCAATTCTCTGATTTTGTCAGTTAATGATTTTGTAATTGTGAACGTATTTAAGAACCACGCTTTGGCTTTTACATCTGTTGTTTCTGTTTCTGTGACGTTTCCCCACAATATCTTTGCTTCTGCCACTAATAACTGATCTAAAAAGCTTGTCAATCACTGTCCATTTGTCAGCAACCATTCTTCTATATCCCTGATCCATTCTTCGGCTTCTTTTAAACCTCGTCCATCATATCGTCTGATGTTCAGTGTGAGCATGTCTTGGCATGATTTCGGGAGGCATTCCATTAGCGATTTTGTCGATTTCGAAATGGCGTTGATATTTTGATTTTAGGCGTGATCGCCAGTTAAATCCATCTTTAAATTTAGTAAATTCAGTAAAAGTCTTGAAACCAACAATATATATATTTGATCAAAAAAAGGATTTATAAAATAATAAGTTTTTTAATTTTTTACAAAAACCGCCACTCCAATTATTAAAACAACCAGATATCTAACTCACCTATTTATTGCAATTTCAATATAAATGCAATTAGTTTACTTTAAATTAAAATTGTTAAACATTTACTGATTAATAATGCTTTCTAAATTACTTATAGATCTTTTTAAAAGAAGTTGCTTATAAATAATAATAAACTGTCCTAAATCCTAAATAATTTCATGTGGTCGTAATTGTTTAAATATATATAAATAATAATTATAAACTAACATTTTTAAAATTTATAATTAAAATTGAAATTATATATTAATAACATTGTTTCATTACACAATAAATATAATTTTCTGTTATTTTAGATTAAAAAGAAATTATTGATTTGTTGTACAGGCAGTGTGGCATCAATAAAACTATGTGAATTAATTGATCAATTGACTATATTAAATTTCGAAATTAAAGTTGCTGCTACAAATAGCTCATTATTATTTATTGATTCAAATAATTTTACTGTGCCAATATTCACAGATAAAGATGAAGGCAACTGCTGGAAAAAACGTGGCGATCCAATTTTACACATAGAAGTATTAATTATGAAACGTCTTTTTTATGCCAATTAGTTAACAGATTGGGCTGATATTCTTCTTATTGCCCCACTAAGTGCAAATACATTAGGTAAACTTGCTAATGGCATATGCGATAATCTTGTCTGCTGTGTTGCTAGAGCATGGCCTTCTATAAATTGCGACTCTCCTGAGTTTGCAAAACCATTTTTTATTGCACCATCAATGAATTCAAATATGTGGAATAATCCTTTAACACGAATGCACATTGAATCAATGAAATCTAATTATTCGGCGGTAGAAATACCCGTAACTAGTAAAGTGTTAATGTGTGGCAAACATGGTCCTGGCGCAATGGCAGAAATTACAGAAATTGTTTCGACTTTATCAAAATATCAATGATTATTTAATAATAAATTCTTTTTTTCTATATTTTTCTATTTCAATATAAAATTTGCGTATTATTTGAATTTAGTTATATGGCTAACTGCTTAAAATAAAGAGTTATGTTGATGTCGGTAATTTTAAAGTGAGAGTTTTGAGCTTATTTATATTATACGTACGAAACCAGAGGGGGAGTACTTCAAAGTCAACCATTGATATAATTTTGTGTATCGCGAGAGCTACCATAAGAAATAAATCTTTTTTTGAGAAAACAGTGCCATACGTTATCTTGGTTTGAAAAATTTTGTTGATCCAGTAAGAGGTAATAAAATCTTCATTAGAAAATATTTAAGGGGTACATGTTCGACATATAATAGAAACAAATAAAATTTTACCGATAATATTCAAAAACTTGAAACAGCATGCACCTCATTCTCAAATATGGCTTAAATAAATTTAAAAACTGGTCATTGATATATACATACATACATACAAATTGTATCTGAAAGGATCATTTCATTAATTGCTTAATTAGGGAAATTTAATTTTAAATTTATTGATCCTTTTCAATTTGTAAATGCTAGTAAAATTCACTGTAAAAAGCTAAGGTAGTGAGAACTTTGAATACTTTACCTTTGACAAAATCAATGGAAATTGACGAAAATATGATATCAGTTTTATTAAATCTCGAATCCATATGTTAAGATAGACCATGTTACACTGGGCAATTTGAATTTAATTTATTTCAACTAAAAAGGTCTTCATTACAATGTATTAATTTGGAAAAATATAGTAAATTTATTGAGATATCAATCTTGTTGCTTAATTAACAAATTAAGTTTTTCTTGGGATAAAATATTGTAAATTGAACACTCCATCATATGAAAGGGTAAAAGATGAACTTTTAGATACCTCAAATTATCTATCCGATCATCAATTATTATCAAAGAAATTTGACTCGGTTATAAAAAAGTTTAAAGATGAGAGCACGGGTGAAGATGATGATGAGTGGGTTTTTTGAGATTAAAATGTTATAACTTATTAGGTAAATTAAAATACTTTAAAGCTAAGGGTGTATCTCTATAAGATGCGAAATTAACTCATGAATCTTATAAAGATGTCAGAAGAAAACACAATTTTTACTGTTTGACAATTTGAATAGGAACAAAAAATAACCAGCTTTATAGTTTTAAAAATTCAAAAATAGCACTCATTGATAAAGACCATAAAATGGTTTGGGTATGTTGGCGTATGTGGGGAAAAGAAAATTTATGCATTCATGATTATCGCACCCCCTAAGCATCTTTCCCGCTCAGACACTTCCCACGCACACTCCAAATGATCAAACGCATATTCCCACGTGTGAGCCCGTGGGGATGTTCCACGTTGGTGCTGCTCACACGGGTTGGAAACGGCTAGCAGGTGAGCCCCTGCCTTAGGACTACTCCTAACCCTTTCACGGTTCGGGTTCTATGGTGCCTTAGAAGGTCTTACCCGTTTCCTCACACTAAATCCAGTCCGACCCTGGTCCAAAGGGACGACGTTTAACCTTGTACGATGTCTGCAAGAGTGCCTTTTATTCGAATCAATCACAGTAAATCGCACGCACTATGGACAAAATCAAGAAATTTAAACAGTTGTATTGAAAACGAACCACAACAACATGAAAATACATTCATCATTGATTTAATGAACACAAAACATCAAAGTCATATATAGGGTAACGTCAACTTCTTCGAGTTTTGAGCATTGCACGGAGAATTGGACTAACTGGAGAATCCATTACGGAAACGCTTCACCTTCGGCGAGCATTTCGTCGATGTCAACGGGCAACCGGCGATCTTCGAGAAATTTGATGTTGTCGGCCGGGACTACCCGAAACACTTCTTTCGTAGGGATAGAATGGGTGATTGTGATTTCTTTGATCGTCGATTTGGCTGCAGATAATGAGGCTTCTAGCGCGGCCATGGCGTTTCTGCGCTTCTGATTTTTCTCGGAGCGGGTCGGTCTCTTACGCTTCCGAGGTGGACATGTGATTTCTGCCGGAGACTGAATGAGTGGCGACACGAGGACGGGAGCCAAGATAGGGTCCGAGGGACCGCCAGACATAGGTCGATAGCCCGACAGAACTGGGGCAGGGATTGGTGGCAATTGCGAGCCATGCCCTTTACAACTGGATGTTGAAGAATTTTTAGCCGATATGTGGTGCATCGGGAACACGTTGGTCCCATCTGGTACCGGGTGTTCGCGAACTCGCTTCGCTAGTTCCGATTCGGAGTATATCTTGTGCAGTGCCTCTGATTGGGCTTTTATGGTTAGCCTCTGGCATCTGCTCTCCTCCAGGAGACTGTCACGGCAGTGCTCCAGACGTAGGATTTTACCCTTCTCTTCCTTCATTTGTGGCGGGGAGAACCACGTTCCTTCATATAGATCTATCCTTTTCTTCAATTCCCCGATATATAAGTGCAGCTGTGCGATGTCTGCGTTTTTATCGGCACAGGAAAAACAAGGTCGAAGAGTACTTCCGGGCTTAGTTGGGGTGGTCATCTGAAAATAAGTTATTTATGCTTGCACCTCAGATATCATGATCGAGTTAGTGATGCTCGTACACCATGAAGTTTATTCCATCAAGCTTACACGAAATCCAAAACAAGATAAAAATCAATCTCACACGCACGTCCCAGTGATCGTGTCACGATACATCCAACCTCAAGCATTCGGACTAATTCATACCGGCAACAGACATTCGAAGGAAAGGAAAACGGAACGGTTCATATTACCCTATTTACAGGCGAAAGGTTCAATTTAACATCATAGCGTTATTGAGTCGTGTTATTAAGCTATTGGAATGTTTTAGCTGTGCGTTGTACCGATCGAAAGACAGAATCAGATCATATACTTTAAATTCTCCCTCGGTTACATCCAACAAATCATGTTACTCCTCCCGTTCGATCTTTAAGGTTTGAATTAGGTAATAATTGGATGAAAATATAAGTTTCCTGGCATGGCACTAAATCTAATTATCTGGCACGAAGAAAATTCGCCGATAATTCCCTTGCGACAATGATTCTTAACCCCTCAGATTTCTAATTCTAAATGGTATATTAACATTCATCTCAGGTCGTCGCTTGTCATCCTATTCTTTTAATAATGCATTTATCACATTTAATTATTTTACACCTAACGCTATCCCCTCAGTTCAATCAATCTCGCCCCTATCTTCGGTAACATGCATATTAATGGGGCGATATTATTCTACGTTCAACACTACCATTAGAAAATACGAAATAAATTACAATGAATAAAAGAAAACCAAAATTTTAATCCGGAATTAACTAATTAATTTTTTTAAATAAATGCGGAAAATTGTTGTTATGACGACGCCTATCCGAGTGCGTTATCGTGTCATTGCATGTCTCTCCTGGGTGAGTTGGTGTGTCAAGATTAGTGATGGTTATGACGACTGATTCGTAAGTACAATGATAATTGCCCAGGAGTTGTTTACTTAATTTTTAGAAATCGGAGCTTATCAGCAGCGTAAAAGTTGACAATCCCGGTTAAAAGTGCATCGCCGATGGATTTCACCGCCAACATCCTGGCGAGTTACACCGTAGAATGCTGGAACTTCACTAATTCTCTCAGGAAATGACGTCGTGCGGAATGGATCTCTCTTGGTTGGATGTTTCTACGATTTTTCGTGAATCAGCTCAAATCATGGCTCATTTCTACTCAAGAGACGCATAGAGAAAATTGGATACCATGTCTATGTTTTTAGGACTCTGTCGATTCTGCGCACTCCCTTATGGATTGTTTCCGTCGCATGAGCTTTAAATGGTCGACACTCGAAATACTGGAAAATACTTTCGACGATTTTTCAAAAACGGATCGCACTCGATGAAAAGATCGACCTCCACAACCACATGCTGCCATTTACCAGATACCCTCACCCCTCCTGGCCCACCCAAGAACAGCATACATTGCTGCCGCCGCTCTTGGACAGTCAAGAAGGACGATTTTATCTCATCAAATTCCCACCTTCTTCAACCCAAATGATCATAAAATAAAAATAAATAATACAACTCGTCAGATTCTCAATATTGTGGAAATATTATCACTATCTAAAATAATTATTTACCTGGCGATCACGCCGTCTGAACCTCGAACATGATACGATGCCGGGAAAATCCTCGCACATTACATTTTCCGTTCTCCGTGAGGTTTAAATTCTTGATTCGATGTCTTTATTTTCGTTACTCGTCCTCGACTATCCCCTCGCCAAGCTATTCGCATTCCGCATCATGTCCGATTTCCAGACAACATCATCGCCAGTCGCATGGAGAGAGAGAAAAACATCTTTATGTCATAAATTTTTATTAAGAATAAAATATTTTATTAATTCATTTATATAAATTTATCGTACATCAACATATACATTCTACTTACAATAAGTTCCTTTCGAGAGTGTTGCAAATGGTAGAGGTTCAAATTGTCAAATTGGATCGATTTTCCTTCGGTTCAGTTGGATTCCTGTATTAGGTTTCGTCGAATTGTAGTTAGAATACTGCTTGATCTATTGCTATCTAGTCTTGTAAGGTGCTTGAATCTAGTTCTGTAGAGTTTGGTTAAAAAGTGGTTCCTGTAGAGTAGCGATTAAAAGTGGTATAGAACAATAAAATTTTTACCTGTAGAGTAGCGATTAAAAGTGGTACTCTACAGATTTTCCATATCCCTTATATACTATTTTTCGTCCAATCAGGGCGTGACTTGCGTGTAATATTATTATTTATTATGATTTTTATGTTTTTTAATGTAATAAGGTATATTTTAATGACTTTTTCCTATTTTTATTATTAGTTTATTTATTTTTCTATTTTTTGTTATTTCTCTCCTGTTTTTCCTGTGACTTTATTGTTTTTCAGTTATATTATAATTTTTTGTTTTAATTAGTTTATGTATTTATTTGATAGTGATTTATTTTTATTTTATTTCCTAATTTTTTGGTTTATTTTCTTTACATTTATTATTTTATTACCTTATGCTATTATGTGTGGTGCGTTATTTTCTTTTTCATCTTATTTTTCGTCTTTTATTGTTTTCATTAGTTATTTTATTCCCTTTATTTCCGTTATGTTTATCTAATCTCATTTGTTCTTCTATTTTTCGTGCTTTTCGTGCAATTTATTTTATTCCCCTTATTTATCCTGAACCTGTTTTTGCAACACTCTCGAAGCTTGGCCCAACAGGTAGGAAAAAATAAAAGTTGTACATACGTACATAATAAAGTAAATAATCAAATGGAAGATGATGTTGAGATTTAAATAAAAAGAATTTAGATTCTCAACGTCGCACTGGTGTTTATTTATATGGTAATATATAAAAAGACAGAGTTTTGATGTTTAAAAAATATGATAAATTAAAATTAACAACCAAAATTTCAATTTGTCTACAAATACTTCCGAAAAATGGTGCATATTATGTTTTGTTATATGTTATGTGATGCTTATTGTGTTGCTTGTAAAGTTTGAACGTTTCTGTCATGTGTGATCGATTTTCAAAGTTGGGATGAATTCACCTTTTTAACTCACAGACGTTTAGATTGTTGGGCTAGAACCGAGAATCGAGAGCTTGTTTTAATGAATCAAAAATATATTACATAAAAATCGCACTAAGTTAAATTAAAACACCCATCAATACAAACTAAAGTGCATAACACATGGATGATAAATAAGACCCGGGTAATAAAATAAATGAACGCAAATAGAGGTCGCAATCATTAACACCATTAGGAGAAATATCGCATTCGAAATATCTAACAACTAAAAATTAAAATAATAATAAATAATATAATGGGTAATAAATTAATTAATAATATGGAAAATTTTTAAATAAAATATCTAGTAAACGGATAAACTGATAAAAATTATAATAAAAGTAGTAAAATTAGATAAACCATAAACTTTATAAAACTAAATTGTTTAATGAAAACTAAAAATAAAACCAACAAAATTATTTAAATTATAAAACTTATACCATTTCCCAGAGAAAAGTAAATTTTTACCATTTAAAAGTAAATTTTTCCCATATATATAACCAAATTGTTTAAATTAATGAAACTAAAATAAAACTAACTGAACTTATTTAAATTATAAAAACTGGCAAAACTAAATTAAAATTAGCAAAAACTATTTAAATTATAGAATTATAAAAATAAATCCTAAAAATTAATAAAAAAATAGAATTTTGATTAATCAAATTAATTAAATTAAAAATTAAACAATTGCACACATTCATGCATGCATGCAAAAATTAATCAGATTTGCCTCGCATTCTAATTGGATATTGTAGCAGAGAATGCTTAGGCGTATTATTCAATCAGTATAAATACTGAGTGAAATTTCATTTTTTTTGGAAAGTAGTCACGCTCAACTGGTTAACTGAAAATCGCTACAGTAGACAATGCAAATCCCGTGTCTCTCGATTGTCAGTTTTATGCATGCGTGGTGAGGTAAATTTGATTTTGTTAATTTTATGTTCATGATAAATTTATGAAATAATATGTAATTTTTAGAATTTAGTAATTGAATTTGTTTGGTTAATTTTGTGTCTGTTCATTTTAATTTAACTTGGAATAATATTTTAATAGGAGTAAGATGAGTTTGATTTTATTAATGACAAATTTATATGATGTAAAATGTAATTTGTAGGATTGAATAAAATTTTTTAATTGGATTTGTTTTTAATTGATACTGGAGTCTTGTTTATGATATTTTCTTTTGGATAATATGATAATGTAGGTTGGCTTTTTTATGAAATTTATGTGTCGATGCTCTAGATTCAGCGGAATAGTTGCGAACTGATGACATTCATGTCGTTGGTCAGCAGATGTTTCGTCAGTTTGGTCCATCGGATTAGAGGATATAGATAGTGATAAGAACGAATGGAGAGTGTAGAGTCGTTTTAAGATTGTTTATGACCTTGTTTAGGTTTAGATAGTATAGGATGGCTCAGTCACTTTTAATTTCAGAGATATCACTGAGATAGGAGAAATACTAGGATAGTTAGGACCAGTTGTCGGTAGATGAAGTAGGTTTAGGCAATTTTATGGAAACCACGAATAGTAAAGATATCCTATTGTCCAGAATTAGGAATACAGGCAGATCCCTGCTCAAATTTTTATTGGGAGTGCGAAAACAGGTTTATCAACTTGGGAATAAGGGCAGACCTCTACTCAAATTTTTGAAGAATTAAGTTATATTTTTCACAAGAACCGCCGAAAATATGGAACGACATTTATCGATAAATATCATAGAAAACACATGATGATTTACGACAGAAAAATAATGGCGCATCCCTGCACAAAATTTTGAAAAAGAACAATAGGAAACATATTGAAATGAGGACCATAGCTAAATAAAATAGAAAAGTGGAAAGTAGAAATAGAAAATGACTAATGGCGTAAGACCTTCTATCGGCCGTCTAGAACCCGAAGAGAAAATCCAATGGGGAGTAGTTTTAGCAATAGAGCTCACCTGCTCATTGTTTTTTCGCCTTTGTGTACAGTACCAACATGGCCGTCGCCATGGGTACACAAACGGTTAAAGTACAATAGTCATGGAGGTGCATAGGAAAGAGTCGAGTGAATATATATGATTACCCCTAACGTATCTAAAATTTAAAATGACACACCCCTAAGTACCCAACAAGATCTATTACTAGACGAACGTACTAATTATATCAAGCGTATTTATAGTAAAATAACCTTAACGTTTTATATTCTTATTAAACCGAAATTTATTTATATTACATTAAGCCGTATTTGTATTATAAAATTAAGAATAGACAATAATCAATAAAATTAAAAGTAGTAACATTGATCATATAAAAATTGATCACATGGATGAAAAGTCAACGTGTTCGAAGAATAAATAACTACAATATATAAAAAAAATAATTGTCAGCTGTACAAGAAAGGATAGATTGTCATATATACAATATTTGGGATTTGTATTTGGTTGATTATTTGTGGCAATTGCTCTAGGAATTGATTTTATTCTCTGTACACGGCATATATATTTACTTAGTATTTGTTTGGGCCTATTTGATAATATTTCGTTAGGGCAAATGCTTAAATGGGTCGGCCCCTGCCATTCAACAATGAAATAATAGTTGAACTTACAAAAAGATCAAACGCAAGAAGATTGTGAAGACATTTATCAGATGTTTAAAAGGATTAGAATCATAAATGGCCCAAAGAACTGATATTAAGAAACAGAGTAGATCTTATAAATTTAATTGTTTTTTGTTATAATCAATAAATAATAGTTTCTTGTTAGCAGAATAAATTAAATGTTTAACATATATTATATTTTCTTATCTGCGAAATTTTGAAATTTCATTTAAAAATTATTAAATATTTTAAAGAATGTGTTTTGATATTTAAAATAAAACAGTTGTTATCGATAATTTTAAGGATCGTAAATGTTCTTTTGTTTAATTAATATCATTCAAAGCTGGTAATTTAATTTATGTTTTTATTTAAATAATTAGTTTTATTTTTTGATTTTTATTTACAAAACACATATTATTCATGTCTTCTAAATTTAATACTCGAAATTTAATTGAAACTTATCATGCTAATATAATGGAAATTTGCTCAAAGGTAAAGTTTTTAAATGATATTTATAATTTATTTATCGAGTTAGATTCCTGGCAAAAAGTCTTTAATGTTACATGAAGATGTTCAAGTGACTATGGATAAAATTTGTTGCAAAGAATTGCTTGATAAATGTGGTATTATTAAAATTATTGCATTCGCGGATTATTCAGTCAGTCCTGAATTAAAGAAGTAAGTTGAGTCGACAATTTATGCTTCATTCATTTTGATTTTAGTATAATTTGTTTACTCCCCTCAGAATATAACGCAATTCAATCTATAATCCGAATGATCAAAAGTGATAAAGAAAATAATATTAAACGTCGCTTAGTTTTGGGTTTTGTCCCATTTTTGGTATTTCATTTTTCATTTTTTAGATCGTTTTCGTGGCATTAACTTATGATATATACTTAATAATGTTCACAAAATTTTCTATATCACATTAAAATGTTCAATATGAAAAATGTTATTTACTCTTATGTACAACTCAACTTTAAAATATTTATAAATGACTTATTTATGCAAAGTATTTAATAAGAAGGGGGTAAAGTCCATAATCAAATTTATGAAATTCAATTAATCTATTACTCATAATTAATTGTTGTTTTAAAAATATTCATAGAGATTCTCAAAATTATTTACTGTTTGCGAATTAATATAAAATACATAAAAATAACGACAGGCCAATCACAGTTGAATATTCCATAATAAAAATCAATTAAAAATTATTAAAGGTAACTCACCGCTCAAATAACAGTTGTTGCTAACTGACCTTGAATAACGATTGGCTTTCTATAAATTGCCTACCAATAAGAATATAAATTTCAATGAGGTCTCCTTAGGAGACTAGATAAGTCATATTTGTCAATGAATACTGACTCCAGGCATCGTCAATGTTGTAATATCATTTTATTGCGGTATAGCTCTATCAGAACACCATTATGGAGTTTTATAAAAATCAATCACGGGAAACTGCATAGAAAAGGTAAATCGAAGAACGAATTGGTTAGTGAAATGTTAAGAGAAGACGTGAGATAAAGTTGGCGAGAGTAGGATGTAAACCATAATCTCGTGTAAACTATCTCTCATAGATCATTAGAATGAATTTGACCACCCTTGACGAGAAGCTGCATTGGCCAATCACATTCATTGACGTTTATTTGAAAATAATATGATTATAATTCAAAATTTCCTGTATTTTCAGCTGGCGTTTAGTTTTTTTGGCGTAGAACTAAAATTGTATTTAATCAATTTTTTTTTCAAACATTCACTGCTAGATTGAAAAGTTGCGCATATTTCAATACAATACGTTGGTTTGTGAACGCCCTGTTACTGATATTTTGTTATTTTACTCTGTGTCTCGGGGAGAGAGAATTACCATGAACCATCATTTAATAACTTTATTTTAATTTTTCTGTAGCTATCAGCTGGTAATGATACTTTTTTTTATCCGAGCTACAATATTAAAGTATATCGTGTAAAAATTATATATCGATATTATTCTCTATGTTATAAAATGATGAAACTCCCCGAAAAAAAATCACTTTTACCTATTAGCACCCATGGTAGTCAAATGACAACCATGATATGAATCTATTTAGTTACCTTTAAAGACCCACGCTCGTCATAGGACTACCACCGATATTATCAAGTTTACAGGTATACAAATTTTTTTTGGTAATTTTTACTTCGTTTTGATGACCAATTAAATTTTTTTCTGCAAAAGAAAATTTGGGCCTTAATGGGTTAAGAAAATCAGTGAATTTTAATTTGGAGATATTGATCAACAGATATTCATCATTCAATGGGAAAAATCTATGTTAAGAATTTCATTCTACATGTCCACTATTTTTATTATATATTTTTATCATATCGCCAATAATTATGTGTAATTATACCTTTTATTTCATCTTGGATAGATTTTTGAAACTTTAAGCTTTAGTATCTATGTTACATCCTCTCTAATTTATTTGTTTTTAGTATGGAAATAAGAAATAAATAACTTCGATATCTTTTTGAGCGCCCACAAATTTTAAAATGGGTTCTTTAAGTTTTAAATTGGTTCAACTTCTTCATTACTATCCACTGACATCAGCAGTTTTGAAAATTTTTAAAATTCACTTAAAATATCGTTAAATGCTACTAATGGAAAAGAGGTGGTTTCATCTTCAAAGGTCTGGATTGAATATTTTGAGTAGTAACTGTTAGTTTCTTCTACGTATTTATCGAAATATTATATATCCAATCTGTAATTCTTCAAACTGAGATTATCGTAAACTTTCTGGAAAGCAACCATATACCAACAGGCTTGAAAGGGTTAAAATATGTTTCAATATTTTTACTTAAATTTATTATAAGAACTTTTTTTCCAATTTCACCATTGATTTATTTTCCATTCTATTTATTAAAAAGAGCTTGACGACTATAAATCAGTAAATGTTCTTGATATATTTACTGATTTCTAGTCTTCAAGCTCTTTTTAATAAATACTTAAATTTATCATTGAGAAATTCAGTCATACATCCGACAGAGTTTTGTTTAAAAAATTTATTAATATCTAATAATATTTAAATAATCATATAGCCTTGATGTGAGACCAACCGTTACCGAGTTATTTAACTAAAATGCATTAATTGCATCTATTTCATACAAAAATTATAATATAAACATAGCGTTACTATAAGGCGTCCTCTACAGATAAAATATTCAATATAAAGCATGCTACTTTTAATAAGTAATGAGAAGATAAAAGAGAATAAAAGAATTAATTGAAGACAATAACAGCACGATAAAACATTTTCATTTGTATTTAGAAAAAATTGATGATTAATTTCATCATATTGTTTGTCCAATAGTTTTAGAAATTAAACTTCTTGAAGTGTATTTTTCTTTTCAATATTTGCTTCGCCTTTTAAGATTGTAATGTCTGCGATTAAATCGAAAAAGTATTGTAATCAACACCAATTTTCAATCAAGTTACTCTGAAAAAATCCTATAATACACGAAAAATTATTCCAATAAAAAAATACACACTCGTATAGATTTACTTTTTCAAATAACTAACTTTAAGATTAACGATAATAAAAATTGTATTGACCAGCGTAATCAATATAAAAATAAAAATCAATATTTGTTATTCACGAGAGATTATTAGTGATAAGAAGTTAGTAATCAATATTTGCTTACTTTTCAAACCATTTCATATCTAATTCAAAAATGCATATTTCTAGCCATTTGTAATCATTGATAAATTATCTTTGTGGTAAATAGTTTTACAGCATTATTAACATTGTCTTAGTTGATTCCACTAATATCACCGAACGCTTGATGTTACAAGTCTGCTAGATCTACATTTGCAATTTCATTATCCTCAAACAATTCTTCATAATCAGCAATATCACATTTTTCGAATCTTTACTCTCCAATAAAATATGCTCAATCTATAATATCTGCGCATCGATTTTAGAATCATATTTTAATTTTAAATTATAATTGGAAATCTTTAAATTTAATATTCAAAACAATGATTTTAAATTGATTTAAATTATTTTTAATTTCGCCAAAACAAAATTGCAAATTGATTTTTTTTTAAATTAAGTTTTAATAATATTTGGAAAATATCATCCTTATTAGATATTGTGAAAATTTCAGTAAAACAATTAATTAATTTAGATTTATTGATTAACACATTTTAGCGTATTTGAATGAATGAGTACGTTTCCTTTTATCAAAGCTTTGAAAAGTATTTTCCTTAGACAATAAAAATGTTCAATAGTTCTTTTTATTTGTCGTTTATATATTGATCCCCGTTTTATTCAATTGATAAAGAATATTCTCAATTTAGGCATAATTAAGGTAAATTAATTTTAGACAGAATCCGGCAAATTTTTGCTAGAAAAAGAAGAATTACCACTGGAAAATATTGGAATATTTGAATTAAAAATCGGTTGGATACCCATCGATGATGACCTTTTAACTTTTAATGCTCCATTTATGTTTTCTTCCAGTTTTTTGCATCACAATACAAGTTGGTGCTATTTTTTTGGAGAAATGATCGCTGATGCGATTGTTCTCGGTCTTGATCGACCGACGTATACATGTCAAGTAATCAACATATATAATTTTGATACAATAATTATTGGATTGTGAAGATATATTCTCTTGGTGAAACATCGGATTGGTGTTACAAAGGTTTTAATGATACATGTAATCGAACTTCTTCAAATTTCAAGCAATCCGACAGTAAAACAGGCAGTACAAATATTTTCATTTTCAGTAGAGGTAAGTATATTAATTTCCCAACATTACCCACACAAATTTATCATTTACTATAATCGATTAGGCTTAAAATAAAATGAAAACAAAATTACTATATGGCAGCGCTGGCGAACCTATGGCACGCGAGACGATTTCGTGTGGCACGTCAAACCTTTAAGATAAAACAAATTTCTGTAAATTTTAGTAGTATAAAATCATTGAAATCGCAATTTAACACTTCAGCATGATTTTATTGTGCAAATATTTTAGAAACCGTTAACTAGGAATCGAACAATAGGTCATTTTCAGATGGCAGAATATATATTTCTTATGATTAAATCTATAAATTATTTTCTATCATTTTTTGTATACCCCGCATTTGTTTTAACAAAAATAAACAAGTTAAGATGCGCACAAATTTGATGACGCAGACTTCTTGTTGACATTATTATTGGTGAAAGATTTAATTTTTTTGTAAAGATTTAAAAATAGAAATTTTGCTAAATAAAATGTCGTGTTCGAAGTGAAAAAAAACTTTCATAAGGAAGTGGTAGGGAATTCCAAGATTGGTGGACTGAACGATATGGAGTAATCAACAAACAAAGTAAGGCCTTGTGTGTCTTGTGTTCTGAAAGCGTTGTTTGTCTAACATCTTCAGTTAAACGTCTCTATGAAATTGCGCCAGTAAAAAAATGCAAATTTACAATCCTGTTCGTTTGTAAAGTTTGTTAAAAGTACATCTAACTTAGTGTCTGCCAGTTTTGAAGTTTCCAAAATAATAGCTAAGCATGGCAAGCCTTTCAGTGATGGTGATTACATCAAAGAAACTTGGCTAGAATGTGCGCCATATTTGTTTGAAGATTTTCCAAATAAAGACAAAATTTTTCAGTGAGTAAAAGATCTGCCAATTAGTCGAAATACAGTAAAAGAGAGAATAATTAACTTGAATTCAAATATTTTTATATTATTATGAAATAGAAATCCATGAAACCGTTGTCAAAGAAGCTCAGATTTTGTTATTTTTAGAGACAATCGACGCAACCCTCAAACAATTTCCAGTGCGTTTTGTTCAGTTTAGAAAGTTTGAAGACACAACAAAATTTATAAAATATCCAGATACAGTCGAGTTTGAAAATTTGGATTTAACAATTTTCGACTGGATGGAATTACAAGTTTTTGAAATGCAGTTAATTGAGCTACAGTCCAGCTCAATTTAGAAACAAAAGTTTGTTGGTTTACGAGTGCGACTAGAAAGAATTGAACGTGAGCGCTACAATGGATCAGAACCGCAGCTACCAGCTAAAAACGAGGTGCTCAGTGTCTGGAATTATCTTCCTGAAACTTTCAACTCTCTGAAAAAAGTAGCGATTGCGATTTTGTCAATTTTCTCATCTAGTTACTCGTGCGAATCATTGTTTTCATCGATGAACTTTATTAAATCAGACACCAGAAACAGTTTGACTGACAACTTGGGTGCAGCTTGTGTAGCTTTGAAGAATACAAAATATTCTCCAGATATAAAACTTCTATTATCCACCATACAACAGCAAAAGTCACATTGATTTTACTAAGTCACTAAATCACGTTAAATATATTCTTATAGTAAAGTTATACTATTATAGTAATTGTAGTTTTGTTAAAATTGTAGTTATAACTATTCTTTTTGACTAAACTAGACTTGAAACATTTAATGTGAACACATGGTATGTAACGGAATCAATTAAAATGCTAAAAAATGTACTTGGCACGCCAGCGTGTTTTTATTTTTCAATTTTAAAATATTGTCACGCAATCTAAAAAAGGTTCGCCACCCCTGCTATATGCTAATAAATAGGCCTTTTGAACGGATAAATTCTACACAATATCACTAAATCCGTTTAGTTTTTTATACTCTTGATTAGACAATTACATAACATATTACATAATTTTAAATAAATGAATTCTTATTGAAGATTTTAGAAATACCGATGACAAAAGTAAAATATATATTTACTAAGTAATTTATTTCTATTTTTCTTGATTGCTTTTATTTCAATTATATTTGCTAAAATAAAATTATCATATCAAATTGAAAGCTTCTCCTGAAAGCTGATTTATGAATATCAATAACTTGTTTGTATATTGAATTGGAGAACTTGTGCTATGTTTCAATATGATGCAAGTAAAGACGAATTGTTGACATGCTAAAAGACAAATTTGCAGAAATTATAAATTTTCAAACTTTATCACGAAGGATAGATGATGATGAAGTTGATTCCTCGATCAAAAATTTGAAAATAATATATCATCTATCTTTCTTTCTTGTTTCTTGCAACGGCCTAAAATTAGAATTAACAAGAATGACAAAAAATAATACGACCCTGGCAGGACTCGAACCTGCAATCTTCTCAAGTTCGTGTTAATTGTTTTCTTGGTAACAAAAGTGACCGATTCGAGGATATCGAAAATAAAAAATTATATATTGCATTCACCTAGAACGAATTACAAAAGTCAAAATGTATGTTACTTCATTAGGATCTAATTGTATTGGGATATTTGATTGCTTTGATCATTAAATACATCAATATCTTCATGAATTATCGCGTTAGAAGACTACACTGTTCTTTTGTTTGTTCTTCGTCTTTTTTGCAGCGTGCATGCGGTCAAGTTGAGCTGGATAGACGTCACAGTTGATATTGAATAGTCGCATGCCGTTTTTGTCCGGAATCTGCCATCGTCGTCATTCTACAAATAAAAAATCCCGTTTGAGATAATTTCCAAATAGATTGTTCCGTCTCTATCCCACCAAACACGCCACATTGCATTCATTCCTTTGAATGAAACACCTAGCGAGAATCAAACCTTTTGAGGTTTTTGAAAAGAATACACGATTCATCTCCAGGGCTGAAATTATCGAAGAACAGAGTTTGCTCATTTCAAAGCCGCACATCGGTAAAAATTCGGACAATTCGTTTTTGTTTTGATCGGATAGTTTATGAGGAACCAACCCCGCTAGTTTCCATACTTTTCTGAGCTTCTTGAGAAGACGAATAATGGTAGAATAATCCACATTAAAGCTTTGGCCAAAATTTTCGTTGTCAAGCTTTCATCCTCTTCCACATCTACTTAGAGTGCCAGGTCGAAATTTATTGATCAACCTCCGCCTTTTTTATTTGCGAGGATTATATCGCTTGATTTTAACTTCTTGAACCATCTTCCAACTTGGATTTTTTCCAGTCATTCTCGAAGTGGTAGACCATAATATACAGATCTGATTTTCGATACGCATTTTAACTAATTAGAATTATTTTATAAAAAAAAGTTAATCAAGATAATTGAACTTATTTGACATTCACTTTATTAGAAGATATTATCTTCTGTCACACACTGTTACTAGATCAGTTTATTTTGTATCTTTTAATATTTCAACTAAAGTAAACTATGTTTTGAACCAGATGTAAAGCTTACAAAAATTTTCTCATCAGTTATTTCTCACTTCTGACTATTCATTTGCAGTATATATTTCCGACTTAAATATCATACTTTGAAATTTTTCCAATTTCCAGTAATTGTCTTAATGGAATTTGTCAAAAACAGTGTAGTTTCTACAGGTCTATAATCCATCATAGAAAACATCTCTCGTCCTTGTCGATTTATTTCTGTTTAATCTCACACAAAATAATCAATATTAACTTCATAAGATTTTATTTTGTTAATTTATTGAATTATTGAATAAAAATCTGATTTTCCATAATTCTAGATATTGATTATATCACTCCATTTTGTTTGCCTATTACCTTTGAAGGAATGCTTCATGAAGTGATGAATATCGATTTAGGTAATTCTTTTTGACCCATGAACTTGTACAAATATTATAAATTGAAAGGACAAGTAAAATTTACAAAAGAAATTACTGGAGAACCCGATAGAAAAGAATACATGAATAGTGGAAATTCAGTTTTTCAAGTTAGTATATTTGTATATTATTATTATCATTATTAATATCATTATTATTATTATTATTATTATCATTATTATTATTATCATTATTATTATTATCATTATTATTATTATTATTATTATTATTATTATTATTATTATTATTATTATTATTATTATTATTATTATTATTATTAATTATTATTATTATTATTATTATTATTATTATTATTATTATTATTATTATTATTATTATTATTATTATTATTATTATTTTTATTATTATTATTAAGTGATGATTTCTTGGTAGAAGCATTTATAATTTAAAATAATAAAGTGATAATCTAAGCCTTTTGCTGCAAATAATGTATTTAATGAAAAAATTTTCGACTATATAAGATAGTCCTTGTCAATAGACGAAAATTTTTTCATTAAATACATTATTTGCAGCAAAAGGCTTAGATTATCACTTTATTGTTATTATTGTAATTATCATTATTATTAATATTATTTTTATTAATATTATTATTATTAATAATAATAATAATAATAATAATAATAATAATAATAATAATAATAATAATAATAATAACATTAATATTATATATATTTGCATATTAAAATCTGCATTTTAATTGATTGATTAATTAATTGATTTATATATACATTATTAAACAATTAAATGATATTCTAAGCCTTTTGATGCAAAATATATATTCAATAAAATGAAATATTTTTCGATTATACAAATAGTAAATTATTGCATTAATAATTAGATTACAAATTAAATAATAACTAGCATTTAGTAAATAGCATTTAGTACTGTTGGTGGTTTGTCCATGAAAATGAATTGAATATGAATTTTTTTAATTTATTGGCAGAATTTTAGACATGTAAAAAGTTTTTTAAAGAATTAAAATTAATATTTTAAAATTAAAATTTTTTTATTTACATTTTGACTGAAAAGTACCACAGCATCCTAGAATATTTATTAAATTATAATGATTTAAAACGTTCAACACATTTTTGACCACCATTACCAAATAATCTATTTTCATTTTGAATTTTCTTTACTCTTCCGTTCTCTAAAGACAATTAGGAATTATTTTTATTTTTATTTTCGAAACAACCATTTTGCGGATATTATAAAAAATTGGATATTGTAAAATTAGTGTATGTCAATACTGCTTTTACTTTATGTTCCATTTTAAGGAAATCATCTTTTATAAAATCTGGTTATAATAAAAGACATTCCATTACAGGATTAATTAAATGATTGGTGTTTTTAATTATTAGTATTTTTAAAATGATCATGATTAGTATTTTAAAGACAATTAAAAATGACGAATGCAACTTTTTTCACATTTATAACTAAAGTAATAGATAGATAATATCTCCATTGCGACAATCGTAAAGCATGCTAATAGCAGCTGGACACTGCTCTTTTCTTAATTTAACTTTATTGCATCTAAAATATGTTTTATTACCATCTTTAGTGTTATTTAAAAAATGAAAACTCCACGTATCGTCACTGTTAATAAAATTCATTGCATCTTGTTTGCTTTTAAAAGTTCTTTCATTTATCCAATTGCGATTTCTTTTCGCACTTCTCTTGCTAGTTTGATTTTTAACATCATTCTCTGAATCCGAAATGTAATTTGGAATATTTGAAGCCATTTTAAATATTGTTGAAATATTGTATACAATAATTTATTTTAATTATAAGATCATAATAACAAAAATCATTTACTTGTAATTTAAATAAAGTAATGGTGATTTAATTAACATAATGATCATATGGTTACTGATCATTTAAAAAATACTGATCAATTTAAATAAAAAAATACTCATCATTTTATTTAAAATACTAATCATTTAAATAGCGGCAATTCCATTATATCCGGCAGTTATTATATTTGAAATTTATAACAATTGAAATTTGCTGATGTCGTACTGAGGTTTTGGTACTGATTTATAGTCTTCAAGCTCTCTTTTTAATAAATTCAATGAAAAAATAATCAGTGGTGAAATTGGGTATAATTATAATAACACCTGAAGAACAATTTAGCCTTAATTTAGTATATTTAATGATTTGTTGTGATATACTAGTGTAAGGTCTGATTGAAAATCCAATTTATATAATATATTTTTATCAAATCTCTGAAATCGTTTAAACTAATATTCGGACAACATTTTAGGAAATCAGAGCTTTACCCCTTACCCTAGTAGTTCCAGTTTTAACGAAACGCAATACAATTTTCACAGACAAGAAAAATCAAGTCAATGTCATGAAATCTCCAGAACAATTAAGTTTATTTGTCAAAGATGACATGAAAAATGTACTATTAGAAAAATACCAATTAACTTTGTGCTATTCTGCTTATGACCATATTATCAAAGAAACAACAATTAATGATAGAGTTGATGATTTAATGAGCGCTCAAGCGTCTTTACTTCTCGCTAGTGATGATTGGGAATTTCCCAGAAATCTCATTGTTGAATTCTTGACTTGCAGGTATTTGAGAAAAATATGTACGAATATCTTCATTTCCATTGTAGATATGAAAATAAGTTATTTGATGCTTTACGTTTACTTTGTCTATGGACTGTTACATATGATGGGCTTCCACAAGAGATTTATCAGGAAATGTATAGATTGGTTTGTCATTCGGCTGGTTATCCAATAATTTACCTTCTACAAAATTTACGTAAATTGAAACTGTTTGCCCCACGAGAAGATTTTGTTGAGCGAGATGGTTTTTCTTTCACATCAAGTCAAATTAATTTAAACTCCGCCGTTCCAATTTCCAGTATAGGTACAAATATTGGACAAATGAAACAACTGGTCATGCAATTCAAATCGAAATATTAGTTAGTTGAAAATTTGTCTCATTTATTTATTAATTGTAATTTTATATATTATTCAGTAATATTAGAAATGCTCTCAAACTATTTTCCAACAAACAAATGAACAGTGCAAAGGATTGTGTGCATACGAGCTTTATTTTCGGTGGACATCACAGTCCTATTTGCTCGGCACTAATTGAATTGATATGTCAAAGGACCACTGATAATATCAAAGAACATCAACGAATCCCAACCGAAATAGCTGGTGGTAAAGCAAAGAAAGTCGTTCTTCCTATTGACGAGACTTTCAAAAATCTAAATGTTTCCACTGAAGGTTTGGAATTTTATGTTTTTCTTATTTTATTGTCTAATTGATAAAATGCCAACAGATAAAGCTGAAATAGATGGCCAAGTATAAAATAACTTTAAAAAGTGTAAATAAAATATTGATTTAAAATTTGAATTATCAATAATAACTTAATTATCTCGGTTGCAAGTGCATTTAAATCAAGGAAAAATGACTGTTTATTTAGTGGCGCGTGATTCAAAAAAGAAATTTGGTAAAATCAACGAAAATTAGTCTGATTTGTCGTGATAACTATTATTTGGAATATTTCAAGGGTATTTGTGTGTTGTTTAAATATTCGAAATTTTGGCGCGCATTTAAATTTTTTTTTATATTTTTCAACAATATTTAGATTATATAGGTAAATTAAATATTTCGAAGAGTGATTTTGAAATATCGATTTTCAAAATTTCCAATATAAATATCTGCTGATTCATCATCAATAAATTCGTTTGAAATTTCAATTATTATATTATTTTAAATATTAATAATAATAATTTTTGATTTTCTTTACTTTAATTTTTTTCTCCATCAATATTTTGCTTTATTTAACTTTAGGCAATTGAATGATTTTTATAAAAAACGCTTCAACATTTATTTTCACGTTCATTAAAATTTTAAAAATAATTCACATGTAAATTTATGATTTAATTTGTGAATAAATACTACTTTGTTTTTTAACAAATATACCGAATAATTCTAATCAATATTTATAATGCTTATTGGAGCAAATAAAGATTATTGAATTTCAGGTCTCATTTAAATGAATACATATTTTGTCGTAAAGGCTTATATTATCATTTATTTGTTTAACATTAAATTTGTAGTGCTACCAAGACATCATTATCTATGAATAATTGTATGGATAATTGTATAAATAATTTCATGAATAATTTCATGAATATGGATAATTTTATAAATAATGGATGGATAATTTTATAAATAATGGCATGAATAATTGTATAAATAATTGCATGAATAATTGAATAATTGCATGAATAATGCAAAATTGTATAAATAATTGCAAGGATAATTGTGTGAATAATTGCATGAATAATTGCATGGATAATTGTATGGATAATTGTATAAATAATTGCATGAATAATTGAATAATTGCATGAATAATGCAAAATTGTATAAATAATTGCAAGGATAATTGTGTGAATAATTGCATGAATAATTGCATGAATAATTGTATGGATAATTGTATTAATAATTGCATGAATAATTGTATAAATAATTGCATGAATAATTGTATAAATAATTTCATGAATAATTGCACGAAATATTTAATGAAAAATTGAATGAATTAATGTATGCAAAAAATGTATAAATTGTATGGATAATTGTATAAATAATTGCGTGAATAATTTTATGAATAAGTGTATGGATAATTTTGTGAATAATTGAATGAATAATTGGACGAAATATTTAATGAATGATTGCATGAATAATTGTATAAATAATTGCATGAATAATTGTATAAATAATTGCATGAATCATTGTGTCAATAATTGCATGAATGTATGCAAATGTATAATTGCACGAAATATTTAATGAATAATTGAATGAATAATTGCATGAATAATTGTATAAATAATTGCATGAATCATTGTGTCAATAATTGCATGAATGTATGCAAATGTATAATTGCACGAAATATTTAATGAATAATTGAATGAATAATTGCATGAATAATTGTATAAATAATTGCATGAATCATTGTATAAATAATTTCATGATTTTTATAAAAAACGCTTCAACATTTATTTTCACGTTCATTAAAATTTTAAAAATAATTCACATGTAAATTTATGATTTAATTTGTGAATAAATACTACTTTGTTTTTTAACAAATATACCGAATAATTCTAATCAATATTTATAATGCTTATTGGAGCAGATAAAGATTATTGAATTTCAGGTCTCATTTAAATGAATACATATTTTGTCGTAAAGGCTTATATTATCATTTATTTGTTTAACATTAAATTTGTAGTGCTACCAAGACATCATTATCTATGAATAATTGTATGGATAATTGTATAAATAATTTCATGAATAATTTCATGAATATGGATAATTTTATAAATAATGGATGGATAATTTTATAAATAATGGCATGAATAATTGTATAAATAATTGCATGAATAATTGAATAATTGCATGAATAATGCAAAATTGTATAAATAATTACAAGGATAATTGTGTGAATAATTGCATGAATAATTGCATGGATAATTGTATGGATAATTGTATAAATAATTGCATGAATAATTGAATAATTGCATGAATAATGCAAAATTGTATAAATAATTGCAAGGATAATTGTGTGAATAATTGCATGAATAATTGCATGAATAATTGTATGGATAATTGTATTAATAATTGCATGAATAATTGTATAAATAATTGCATGAATAATTGCACGAAATATTTAATGAAAAATTGAATGAATTAATGTATGCAAAAAATGTATAAATTGTATGGATAATTGTATAAATAATTGCGTGAATAATTTTATGAATAAGTGTATGGATAATTTTGTGAATAATTGAATGAATAATTGGACGAAATATTTAATGAATGATTGCATGAATAATTGTATAAATAATTGCATGAATAATTGTATAAATAATTGCATGAATCATTGTGTCAATAATTGCATGAATGTATGCAAATGTATAATTGCACGAAATATTTAATGAATAATTGAATGAATAATTGCATGAATAATTGTATAAATAATTGCATGAATCATTGTGTCAATAATTGCATGAATGTATGCAAATGTATAATTGCACGAAATATTTAATGAATAATTGAATGAATAATTGCATGAATAATTGTATAAATAATTGCATGAATCATTGTATAAATAATTTCATGATTTTTATAAAAAACGCTTCAACATTTATTTTCACGTTCATTAAAATTTTAAAAATAATTCACATGTAAATTTATGATTTAATTTGTGAATAAATACTACTTTGTTTTTTAACAAATATACCGAATAATTCTAATCAATATTTATAATGCTTATTGGAGCAGATAAAGATTATTGAATTTCAGGTCTCATTTAAATGAATACATATTTTGTCGTAAAGGCTTATATTATCATTTATTTGTTTAACATTAAATTTGTAGTGCTACCAAGACATCATTATCTATGAATAATTGTATGGATAATTGTATAAATAATTTCATGAATAATTTCATGAATATGGATAATTTTATAAATAATGGATGGATAATTTTATAAATAATGGCATGAATAATTGTATAAATAATTGCATGAATAATTGAATAATTGCATGAATAATGCAAAATTGTATAAATAATTGCAAGGATAATTGTGTGAATAATTGCATGAATAATTGCATGGATAATTGTATGGATAATTGTATAAATAATTGCATGAATAATTGAATAATTGCATGAATAATGCAAAATTGTATAAATAATTGCAAGGATAATTGTGTGAATAATTGCATGAATAATTGCATGAATAATTGTATGGATAATTGTATTAATAATTGCATGAATAATTGTATAAATAATTGCATGAATAATTGTATAAATAATTTCATGAATAATTGCACGAAATATTTAATGAAAAATTGAATGAATTAATGTATGCAAAAAATGTATAAATTGTATGGATAATTGTATAAATAATTGCGTGAATAATTTTATGAATAAGTGTATGGATAATTTTGTGAATAATTGAATGAATAATTGGACGAAATATTTAATGAATGATTGCATGAATAATTGTATAAATAATTGCATGAATAATTGTATAAATAATTGCATGAATCATTGTGTCAATAATTGCATGAATGTATGCAAATGTATAATTGCACGAAATATTTAATGAATAATTGAATGAATAATTGCATGAATAATTGTATAAATAATTGCATGAATAATTGTATAAATAATTGCATGAATCATTGTGTCAATAATTGCATGAATGTATGCAAATGTATAATTGCACGAACTATTTAATGAATAATTGAATGAATAATTGCAGGAATAATTGAATGAATAATTGCATGAATAATTGTATAAATAATTGCATGAATAATTGTATAAATAATTGCATGAATCATTGTGTGAATAATTGTATTAATAATTGCACGAAATATTTAATGAATAATTGAATGAATAAAAATTAATAATTGTATGAAAAATGGCATGAATAATTTTGTGTATATTTTATGAATAATGCCTAATAAGGATAATGTTTGTCTGAATAATTTTTCATCTTAGTTTTAATGTTAGCTAATTCAATGGATAAAAATCTTGAAAACTAAAGCAAATAATGTTATAAACATAAATTAATAACTAAAATTTTTAGTTTCATAGTCAAGTCTATACATTGATTTTATTATGATTTTAGGTGCTGTTTACAATATTTGCACTCATCTCACTCAAAAGTTACCGAATTTATTATTCATAAATGAACAACAATGTTAAATTTTATTGAAAGTTTTTCATATGATTCACTATTATACTTTCCCAAATAGCGATCTAATCAATTTGACGAATCGAATATTGATCTAAACTTGAAAATTGTAATATATATATATATATATATATATATATATATATATATCATAAATGATAAATTGTTTTAATAAATTTAACGAAAATATTGATGATTGTTGATTTAATTTACCGGAACAAGAAATATATCATTTATTCACTTAAAAACTTTAAAATATTTACACAAGGAGTTAATATTTACTAGCTTTTCTATCCGACTTTGCCTGGGATTTAGATTCTCGTGTAACATAATTTCTTATGTCATTGAATGCTCTTAAATAATTTTTGTCTGTATGAAAGGACATCTTTTTCACTCCCCCGCCAAACCCTATACGCACCTCAGCAACTTCTCTTTCCTTGCAACCTAATTTCATTGATAATTTTTCATGATAATTATTTCATTGATAATTTCATTGATAATTATTTCATTGATAATTATTTCATTGATAATTATTTCATTGATAATTTCATTGATAATTATTTCATTGATAATTTCATTGATAATTTCATTAATAATTTCATTAATAATTTCATTAATAATTTCATTAATAATTTCATTAATAATTTCATTAATAATTTCATTAATAATTTCATTAATAACTATTTCATTGATAACTATTTCATTGATAATATTGATAATTTCATCTTATAAGAAATCGTTTCATTGTTATTTTAAAATTTTTCGTAATCTCTGTTTCAATAAAATATTTCTTGCTGCATTTTAATTTAATCAATATTTGTTTTAAACTTACTCAAATCTGGATCATTTTAATACTTGAATAATTAGCTGCTGCTGCTTATGGTCGAAAAACTCTCGGTTCTGGTTCCAGTGTCAGAAGTACATACCAAGCCGGCATTGAAACAGTTGTTGTATGTTTTGTTGGTGGCTGCTGTTATTCAGAAATAACAGCTTTGAGGCATATGGCAACATTAAATAAATGGAATTTGCTAATATTGACATCGTGTATATTGAATACAAAGAGTTTGATTTTTCAAGTAAGCAGTGACGATTAATTATAATCGATTCAAATGTGATTATACAATGAAATATTTCTTGTTCTTTCAATAAATTTTGGTATTGACTTTGGATTTATTTTATTTAAAAAACTGTTAAAATACGCTTTATTAAAGAGCATCATTTAAAATCGGCTTGGATAGATTAGCAATTGAAATTGAAAATAGGAACGCTAGTACATGATTAACAAAGACATGTGTAATAATGCATAATCATTAGGAAAAAAAGGATTACAGTAGATGCTCGAGTATACCGCGAGGTTTTGTGACACAAAATTAGATAAAAACTTGTAAGTCGCGTTATATTCGTCCATTTCTGATATAAATTTATACTCTAGTATCTACGGCAGTAAAAACTTAGAAAATTTTCTGTTTTAAAAATGATGGCTCATCAATATATTTGACATGCCGTATTAAGCGTAATGTGGAACAAAGAAAATGAGTCATACCAAAGAGTATGATGCATAATATTGAATCATGACTCATTCTCCATTAAAATAAACAATCATAGCGTCAAGTATAAGTGAGATTTGTGAGATTCCTCATTTAATTGAGATATTTCTTTTAACATTTTTTTAATTTCAAAAAATTTTTATATTTCCTTGATTGAAGGTCCTCAAAAGATTATTGAAAATATCTGTCTTCATTTTGTGTAATATATCGATATCCAATCGTTTTACTAGATTTGATTTTTTTTTAAATTTTTGATCGAGGAATCAACTTCATCATCATCTATCCTTCGTGATAAAGTTTGAAAATTTCCAAGTTTTTTTTCAACTGTGTTTTAGGTTAATTAAATTGAAAATGTATTTTAAGGCCCTGTGGCCCAATGGATAAGGCGTCTGACTTCGAATCAGAAGATTGCAGGTTCGAGTCCTGCCAGGGTCGTATTATTTTTTGTCATTCTTGTTAATTCTAATTTTTAGGCCGTTGCAAGAAACAAGAAAGAAAGATAGATAGATGATATATTATTTTCAAATTTTTGATCGAGGAATCAACTTCATCATCATCTATCCTTCGTGATAAAGTTTGAAAATTTCCAAGTTTTTTTTCAACTGTGTTTTAGGTTAATTAAATTGAAAATGTATTTTAAGGCCCTGTGGCCCAATGGATAAGGCGTCTGACTTCGAATCAGAAGATTGCAGGTTCGAGTCCTGCCAGGGTCGTATTATTTTTTGTCATTCTTGTTAATTCTAATTTTTAGGCCGTTGCAAGAAACAAGAAAGAAAGATAGATAGATGATATATTATTTTCAAATTTTTGATCGAGGAATCAACTTCATCATCATCTATCCTTCGTGATAAAGTTTGAAAATTTCCAAGTTTTTTTTCAACTGTGTTTTAGGTTAATTAAATTGAAAATGTATTTTAAGGCCCTGTGGCCCAATGGATAAGGCGTCTGACTTCGAATCAGAAGATTGCAGGTTCGAGTCCTGCCAGGGTCGTATTATTTTTTGTCATTCTTGTTAATTCTAATTTTTAGGCCGTTGCAAGAAACAAGAAAGAAAGATAGATAGATGATATATTATTTTCAAATTTTTGATCGAGGAATCAACTTCATCATCATCTATCCTTCGTGATAAAGTTTGAAAATTTCCAAGTTTTTTTTCAACTGTGTTTTAGGTTAATTAAATTGAAAATGTATTTTAAGGCCCTGTGGCCCAATGGATAAGGCGTCTGACTTCGAATCAGAAGATTGCAGGTTCGAGTCCTGCCAGGGTCGTATTATTTTTTGTCATTCTTGTTAATTCTAATTTTTAGGCCGTTGCAAGAAACAAGAAAGAAAGATAGATAGATGATATATTATTTTCAAATTTTTGATCGAGGAATCAACTTCATCATCATCTATCCTTCGTGATAAAGTTTGAAAATTTCCAAGTTTTTTTTCAACTGTGTTTTAGGTTAATTAAATTGAAAATGTATTTTAAGGCCCTGTGGCCCAATGGATAAGGCGTCTGACTTCGAATCAGAAGATTGCAGGTTCGAGTCCTGCCAGGGTCGTATTATTTTTTGTCATTCTTGTTAATTCTAATTTTTAGGCCGTTGCAAGAAACAAGAAAGAAAGATAGATAGATGATATATTATTTTCAAATTTTTGATCGAGGAATCAACTTCATCATCATCTATCCTTCGTGATAAAGTTTGAAAATTTCCAAGTTTTTTTTCAACTGTGTTTTAGGTTAATTAAATTGAAAATGTATTTTAAGGCCCTGTGGCCCAATGGATAAGGCGTCTGACTTCGAATCAGAAGATTGCAGGTTCGAGTCCTGCCAGGGTCGTATTATTTTTTGTCATTCTTGTTAATTCTAATTTTTAGGCCGTTGCAAGAAACAAGAAAGAAAGATAGATAGATGATATATTATTTTCAAATTTTGATCGAGGAATCAACTTCATCATCATCTATCCTTCGTGATAAAGTTTGAAAATTTCCAAGTTTTTTTTCAACTGTGTTTTAGGTTAATTAAATTGAAAATGTATTTTAAGGCCCTGTGGCCCAATGGATAAGGCGTCTGACTTCGAATCAGAAGATTGCAGGTTCGAGTCCTGCCAGGGTCGTATTATTTTTTGTCATTCTTGTTAATTCTAATTTTTAGGCCGTTGCAAGAAACAAGAAAGAAAGATAGATAGATGATATATTATTTTCAAATTTTTGATCGAGGAATCAACTTCATCATCATCTATCCTTCGTGATAAAGTTTGAAAATTTCCAAGTTTTTTTTCAACTGTGTTTTAGGTTAATTAAATTGAAAATGTATTTTAAGGCCCTGTGGCCCAATGGATAAGGCGTCTGACTTCGAATCAGAAGATTGCAGGTTCGAGTCCTGCCAGGGTCGTATTATTTTTTGTCATTCTTGTTAATTCTAATTTTTAGGCCGTTGCAAGAAACAAGAAAGAAAGATAGATAGATGATATATTATTTTCAAATTTTTGATCGAGGAATCAACTTCATCATCATCTATCCTTCGTGATAAAGTTTGAAAATTTCCAAGTTTTTTTTCAACTGTGTTTTAGGTTAATTAAATTGAAAATGTATTTTAAGGCCCTGTGGCCCAATGGATAAGGCGTCTGACTTCGAATCAGAAGATTGCAGGTTCGAGTCCTGCCAGGGTCGTATTATTTTTTGTCATTCTTGTTAATTCTAATTTTTAGGCCGTTGCAAGAAACAAGAAAGAAAGATAGATAGATGATATATTATTTTCAAATTTTTGATCGAGGAATCAACTTCATCATCATCTATCCTTCGTGATAAAGTTTGAAAATTTCCAAGTTTTTTTTCAACTGTGTTTTAGGTTAATTAAATTGAAAATGTATTTTAAGGCCCTGTGGCCCAATGGATAAGGCGTCTGACTTCGAATCAGAAGATTGCAGGTTCGAGTCCTGCCAGGGTCGTATTATTTTTTGTCATTCTTGTTAATTCTAATTTTTAGGCCGTTGCAAGAAACAAGAAAGAAAGATAGATAGATGATATATTATTTTCAAATTTTTGATCGAGGAATCAACTTCATCATCATCTATCCTTCGTGATAAAGTTTGAAAATTTCCAAGTTTTTTTTCAACTGTGTTTTAGGTTAATTAAATTGAAAATGTATTTTAAGGCCCTGTGGCCCAATGGATAAGGCGTCTGACTTCGAATCAGAAGATTGCAGGTTCGAGTCCTGCCAGGGTCGTATTATTTTTTGTCATTCTTGTTAATTCTAATTTTTAGGCCGTTGCAAGAAACAAGAAAGAAAGATAGATAGATGATATATTATTTTCAAATTTTTGATCGAGGAATCAACTTCATCATCATCTATCCTTCGTGATAAAGTTTGAAAATTTCCAAGTTTTTTTTCAACTGTGTTTTAGGTTAATTAAATTGAAAATGTATTTTAAGGCCCTGTGGCCCAATGGATAAGGCGTCTGACTTCGAATCAGAAGATTGCAGGTTCGAGTCCTGCCAGGGTCGTATTATTTTTTGTCATTCTTGTTAATTCTAATTTTTAGGCCGTTGCAAGAAACAAGAAAGAAAGATAGATAGATGATATATTATTTTCAAATTTTTGATCGAGGAATCAACTTCATCATCATCTATCCTTCGTGATAAAGTTTGAAAATTTCCAAGTTTTTTTTCAACTGTGTTTTAGGTTAATTAAATTGAAAATGTATTTTAAGGCCCTGTGGCCCAATGGATAAGGCGTCTGACTTCGAATCAGAAGATTGCAGGTTCGAGTCCTGCCAGGGTCGTATTATTTTTTGTCATTCTTGTTAATTCTAATTTTTAGGCCGTTGCAAGAAACAAGAAAGAAAGATAGATAGATGATATATTATTTTCAAATTTTTGATCGAGGAATCAACTTCATCATCATCTATCCTTCGTGATAAAGTTTGAAAATTTCCAAGTTTTTTTTCAACTGTGTTTTAGGTTAATTAAATTGAAAATGTATTTTAAGGCCCTGTGGCCCAATGGATAAGGCGTCTGACTTCGAATCAGAAGATTGCAGGTTCGAGTCCTGCCAGGGTCGTATTATTTTTTGTCATTCTTGTTAATTCTAATTTTTAGGCCGTTGCAAGAAACAAGAAAGAAAGATAGATAGATGATATATTATTTTCAAATTTTTGATCGAGGAATCAACTTCATCATCATCTATCCTTCGTGATAAAGTTTGAAAATTTCCAAGTTTTTTTTCAACTGTGTTTTAGGTTAATTAAATTGAAAATGTATTTTAAGGCCCTGTGGCCCAATGGATAAGGCGTCTGACTTCGAATCAGAAGATTGCAGGTTCGAGTCCTGCCAGGGTCGTATTATTTTTTGTCATTCTTGTTAATTCTAATTTTTAGGCCGTTGCAAGAAACAAGAAAGAAAGATAGATAGATGATATATTATTTTCAAATTTTTGATCGAGGAATCAACTTCATCATCATCTATCCTTCGTGATAAAGTTTGAAAATTTCCAAGTTTTTTTTCAACTGTGTTTTAGGTTAATTAAATTGAAAATGTATTTTAAGGCCCTGTGGCCCAATGGATAAGGCGTCTGACTTCGAATCAGAAGATTGCAGGTTCGAGTCCTGCCAGGGTCGTATTATTTTTTGTCATTCTTGTTAATTCTAATTTTTAGGCCGTTGCAAGAAACAAGAAAGAAAGATAGATAGATGATATATTATTTTCAAATTTTTGATCGAGGAATCAACTTCATCATCATCTATCCTTCGTGATAAAGTTTGAAAATTTCCAAGTTTTTTTTCAACTGTGTTTTAGGTTAATTAAATTGAAAATGTATTTTAAGGCCCTGTGGCCCAATGGATAAGGCGTCTGACTTCGAATCAGAAGATTGCAGGTTCGAGTCCTGCCATGGTCGTATTATTTTTTGTCATTCTTGTTAATTCTAATTTTTAGGCCGTTGCAAGAAACAAGAAAGAAAGATAGATAGATGATATATTATTTTCAAATTTTGATCGAGGAATCAACTTCATCATCATCTATCCTTCGTGATAAAGTTTGAAAATTTCCAAGTTTTTTTTCAACTGTGTTTTAGGTTAATTAAATTGAAAATGTATTTTAAGGCCCTGTGGCCCAATGGATAAGGCGTCTGACTTCGAATCAGAAGATTGCAGGTTCGAGTCCTGCCAGGGTCGTATTATTTTTTGTCATTCTTGTTAATTCTAATTTTTAGGCCGTTGCAAGAAACAAGAAAGAAAGATAGATAGATGATATATTATTTTCAAATTTTTGATCGAGGAATCAACTTCATCATCATCTATCCTTCGTGATAAAGTTTGAAAATTTCCAAGTTTTTTTTCAACTGTGTTTTAGGTTAATTAAATTGAAAATGTATTTTAAGGCCCTGTGGCCCAATGGATAAGGCGTCTGACTTCGAATCAGAAGATTGCAGGTTCGAGTCCTGCCAGGGTCGTATTATTTTTTGTCATTCTTGTTAATTCTAATTTTTAGGCCGTTGCAAGAAACAAGAAAGAAAGATAGATAGATGATATATTATTTTCAAATTTTTTGATCGAGGAATCAACTTCATCATCATCTATCCTTCGTGATAAAGTTTGAAAATTTCCAAGTTTTTTTTCAACTGTGTTTTAGGTTAATTAAATTGAAAATGTATTTTAAGGCCCTGTGGCCCAATGGATAAGGCGTCTGACTTCGAATCAGAAGATTGCAGGTTCGAGTCCTGCCAGGGTCGTATTATTTTTTGTCATTCTTGTTAATTCTAATTTTTAGGCCGTTGCAAGAAACAAGAAAGAAAGATAGATAGATGATATATTATTTTCAAATTTTTGATCGAGGAATCAACTTCATCATCATCTATCCTTCGTGATAAAGTTTGAAAATTTCCAAGTTTTTTTTCAACTGTGTTTTAGGTTAATTAAATTGAAAATGTATTTTAAGGCCCTGTGGCCCAATGGATAAGGCGTCTGACTTCGAATCAGAAGATTGCAGGTTCGAGTCCTGCCAGGGTCGTATTATTTTTTGTCATTCTTGTTAATTCTAATTTTTAGGCCGTTGCAAGAAACAAGAAAGAAAGATAGATAGATGATATATTATTTTCAAATTTTTGATCGAGGAATCAACTTCATCATCATCTATCCTTCGTGATAAAGTTTGAAAATTTCCAAGTTTTTTTTCAACTGTGTTTTAGGTTAATTAAATTGAAAATGTATTTTAAGGCCCTGTGGCCCAATGGATAAGGCGTCTGACTTCGAATCAGAAGATTGCAGGTTCGAGTCCTGCCAGGGTCGTATTATTTTTTGTCATTCTTGTTAATTCTAATTTTTAGGCCGTTGCAAGAAACAAGAAAGAAAGATAGATAGATGATATATTATTTTCAAATTTTTGATCGAGGAATCAACTTCATCATCATCTATCCTTCGTGATAAAGTTTGAAAATTTCCAAGTTTTTTTTCAACTGTGTTTTAGGTTAATTAAATTGAAAATGTATTTTAAGGCCCTGTGGCCCAATGGATAAGGCGTCTGACTTCGAATCAGAAGATTGCAGGTTCGAGTCCTGCCAGGGTCGTATTATTTTTTGTCATTCTTGTTAATTCTAATTTTTAGGCCGTTGCAAGAAACAAGAAAGAAAGATAGATAGATGATATATTATTTTCAAATTTTTGATCGAGGAATCAACTTCATCATCATCTATCCTTCGTGATAAAGTTTGAAAATTTCCAAGTTTTTTTTCAACTGTGTTTTAGGTTAATTAAATTGAAAATGTATTTTAAGGCCCTGTGGCCCAATGGATAAGGCGTCTGACTTCGAATCAGAAGATTGCAGGTTCGAGTCCTGCCAGGGTCGTATTATTTTTTGTCATTCTTGTTAATTCTAATTTTTAGGCCGTTGCAAGAAACAAGAAAGAAAGATAGATAGATGATATATTATTTTCAAATTTTTGATCGAGGAATCAACTTCATCATCATCTATCCTTCGTGATAAAGTTTGAAAATTTCCAAGTTTTTTTTCAACTGTGTTTTAGGTTAATTAAATTGAAAATGTATTTTAAGGCCCTGTGGCCCAATGGATAAGGCGTCTGACTTCGAATCAGAAGATTGCAGGTTCGAGTCCTGCCAGGGTCGTATTATTTTTTGTCATTCTTGTTAATTCTAATTTTTAGGCCGTTGCAAGAAACAAGAAAGAAAGATAGATAGATGATATATTATTTTCAAATTTTTGATCGAGGAATCAACTTCATCATCATCTATCCTTCGTGATAAAGTTTGAAAATTTCCAAGTTTTTTTTCAACTGTGTTTTAGGTTAATTAAATTGAAAATGTATTTTAAGGCCCTGTGGCCCAATGGATAAGGCGTCTGACTTCGAATCAGAAGATTGCAGGTTCGAGTCCTGCCATGGTCGTATTATTTTTTGTCATTCTTGTTAATTCTAATTTTTAGGCCGTTGCAAGAAACAAGAAAGAAAGATAGATAGATGATATATTATTTTCAAATTTTTGATCGAGGAATCAACTTCATCATCATCTATCCTTCGTGATAAAGTTTGAAAATTTCCAAGTTTTTTTCAACTGTGTTTTAGGTTAATTAAATTGAAAATGTATTTTAAGGCCCTGTGGCCCAATGGATAAGGCGTCTGACTTCGAATCAGAAGATTGCAGGTTCGAGTCCTGCCAGGGTCGTATTATTTTTTGTCATTCTTGTTAATTCTAATTTTTAGGCCGTTGCAAGAAACAAGAAAGAAAGATAGATAGATGATATATTATTTTCAAATTTTTGATCGAGGAATCAACTTCATCATCATCTATCCTTCGTGATAAAGTTTGAAAATTTCCAAGTTTTTTTTCAACTGTGTTTTAGGTTAATTAAATTGAAAATGTATTTTAAGGCCCTGTGGCCCAATGGATAAGGCGTCTGACTTCGAATCAGAAGATTGCAGGTTCGAGTCCTGCCAGGGTCGTATTATTTTTGTCATTCTTGTTAATTCTAATTTTTAGGCCGTTGCAAGAAACAAGAAAGAAAGATAGATAGATGATATATTATTTTCAAATTTTTGATCGAGGAATCAACTTCATCATCATCTATCCTTCGTGATAAAGTTTGAAAATTTCCAAGTTTTTTTTCAACTGTGTTTTAGGTTAATTAAATTGAAAATGTATTTTAAGGCCCTGTGGCCCAATGGATAAGGCGTCTGACTTCGAATCAGAAGATTGCAGGTTCGAGTCCTGCCAGGGTCGTATTATTTTTTGTCATTCTTGTTAATTCTAATTTTTAGGCCGTTGCAAGAAACAAGAAAGAAAGATAGATAGATGATATATTATTTTCAAATTTTTGATCGAGGAATCAACTTCATCATCATCTATCCTTCGTGATAAAGTTTGAAAATTTCCAAGTTTTTTTTCAACTGTGTTTTAGGTTAATTAAATTGAAAATGTATTTTAAGGCCCTGTGGCCCAATGGATAAGGCGTCTGACTTCGAATCAGAAGATTGCAGGTTCGAGTCCTGCCAGGGTCGTATTATTTTTTGTCATTCTTGTTAATTCTAATTTTTAGGCCGTTGCAAGAAACAAGAAAGAAAGATAGATAGATGATATATTATTTTCAAATTTTTGATCGAGGAATCAACTTCATCATCATCTATCCTTCGTGATAAAGTTTGAAAATTTCCAAGTTTTTTTTCAACTGTGTTTTAGGTTAATTAAATTGAAAATGTATTTTAAGGCCCTGTGGCCCAATGGATAAGGCGTCTGACTTCGAATCAGAAGATTGCAGGTTCGAGTCCTGCCAGGGTCGTATTATTTTTTGTCATTCTTGTTAATTCTAATTTTTAGGCCGTTGCAAGAAACAAGAAAGAAAGATAGATAGATGATATATTATTTTCAAATTTTTGATCGAGGAATCAACTTCATCATCATCTATCCTTCGTGATAAAGTTTGAAAATTTCCAAGTTTTTTTTCAACTGTGTTTTAGGTTAATTAAATTGAAAATGTATTTTAAGGCCCTGTGGCCCAATGGATAAGGCGTCTGACTTCGAATCAGAAGATTGCAGGTTCGAGTCCTGCCAGGGTCGTATTATTTTTTGTCATTCTTGTTAATTCTAATTTTTAGGCCGTTGCAAGAAACAAGAAAGAAAGATAGATAGATGATATATTATTTTCAAATTTTTGATCGAGGAATCAACTTCATCATCATCTATCCTTCGTGATAAAGTTTGAAAATTTCCAAGTTTTTTTTCAACTGTGTTTTAGGTTAATTAAATTGAAAATGTATTTTAAGGCCCTGTGGCCCAATGGATAAGGCGTCTGACTTCGAATCAGAAGATTGCAGGTTCGAGTCCTGCCAGGGTCGTATTATTTTTTGTCATTCTTGTTAATTCTAATTTTTAGGCCGTTGCAAGAAACAAGAAAGAAAGATAGATAGATGATATATTATTTTCAAATTTTTGATCGAGGAATCAACTTCATCATCATCTATCCTTCGTGATAAAGTTTGAAATTTCCAAGTTTTTTTTCAACTGTGTTTTAGGTTAATTAAATTGAAAATGTATTTTAAGGCCCTGTGGCCCAATGGATAAGGCGTCTGACTTCGAATCAGAAGATTGCAGGTTCGAGTCCTGCCAGGGTCGTATTATTTTTTGTCATTCTTGTTAATTCTAATTTTTAGGCCGTTGCAAGAAACAAGAAAGAAAGATAGATAGATGATATATTATTTTCAAATTTTTGATCGAGGAATCAACTTCATCATCATCTATCCTTCGTGATAAAGTTTGAAAATTTCCAAGTTTTTTTCAACTGTGTTTTAGGTTAATTAAATTGAAAATGTATTTTAAGGCCCTGTGGCCAATGGATAAGGCGTCTGACTTCGAATCAGAAGATTGCAGGTTCGAGTCCTGCCAGGGTCGTATTATTTTTTGTCATTCTTGTTAATTCTAATTTTTAGGCCGTTGCAAGAAACAAGAAAGAAAGATAGATAGATGATATATTATTTTCAAATTTTTGATCGAGGAATCAACTTCATCATCATCTATCCTTCGTGATAAAGTTTGAAATTTCCAAGTTTTTTTTCAACTGTGTTTTAGGTTAATTAAATTGAAAATGTATTTTAAGGCCCTGTGGCCCAATGGATAAGGCGTCTGACTTCGAATCAGAAGATTGCAGGTTCGAGTCCTGCCAGGGTCGTATTATTTTTTGTCATTCTTGTTAATTCTAATTTTTAGGCCGTTGCAAGAAACAAGAAAGAAAGATAGATAGATGATATATTATTTTCAAATTTTTGATCGAGGAATCAACTTCATCATCATCTATCCTTCGTGATAAAGTTTGAAAATTTCCAAGTTTTTTTTCAACTGTGTTTTAGGTTAATTAAATTGAAAATGTATTTTAAGGCCCTGTGGCCCAATGGATAAGGCGTCTGACTTCGAATCAGAAGATTGCAGGTTCGAGTCCTGCCTGGTCGTATTATTTTTTGTCATTCTTGTTAATTCTAATTTTTAGGCCGTTGCAAGAAACAAGAAAGAAAGATAGATAGATGATATATTATTTTCAAATTTTTGATCGAGGAATCAACTTCATCATCATCTATCCTTCGTGATAAAGTTTGAAAATTTCCAAGTTTTTTTTCAACTGTGTTTTAGGTTAATTAAATTGAAAATGTATTTTAAGGCCCTGTGGCCCAATGGATAAGGCGTCTGACTTCGAATCAGAAGATTGCAGGTTCGAGTCCTGCCAGGGTCGTTATTATTTTTTGTCATTCTTGTTAATTCTAATTTTTAGGCCGTTGCAAGAAACAAGAAAGAAAGATAGATAGATGATATATTATTTTCAAATTTTTGATCGAGGAATCAACTTCATCATCATCTATCCTTCGTGATAAAGTTTGAAAATTTCAAGTTTTTTTTCAACTGTGTTTTAGGTTAATTAAATTGAAAATGTATTTTAAGGCCCTGTGGCCCAATGGATAAGGCGTCTGACTTCGAATCAGAAGATTGCAGGTTCGAGTCCTGCCAGGGTCGTATTATTTTTTGTCATTCTTGTTAATTCTAATTTTTAGGCCGTTGCAAGAAACAAGAAAGAAGATAGATAGATGATATATTATTTTCAAATTTTTGATCGAGGAATCAACTTCATCATCATCTATCCTTCGTGATAAAGTTTGAAAATTTCCAAGTTTTTTTTCAACTGTGTTTTAGGTTAATTAAATTGAAAATGTATTTTAAGGCCCTGTGGCCCAATGGATAAGGCGTCTGACTTCGAATCAGAAGATTGCAGGTTCGAGTCCTGCCAGGGTCGTATTATTTTTTGTCATTCTTGTTAATTCTAATTTTTAGGCCGTTGCAAGAAACAAGAAAGAAAGATAGATAGATGATATATTATTTTCAAATTTTTGATCGAGGAATCAACTTCATCATCATCTATCCTTCGTGATAAAGTTTGAAAATTTCCAAGTTTTTTTTCAAACTGTGTTTTAGGTTAATTAAATTGAAAATGTATTTTAAGGCCCTGTGGCCCAATGGATAAGGCGTCTGACTTCGAATCAGAAGATTGCAGGTTCGAGTCCTGCCAGGGTCGTATTATTTTTGTCATTCTTGTTAATTCTAATTTTTAGGCCGTTGCAAGAAACAAGAAAGAAAGATAGATAGATGATATATTATTTTCAAATTTTTGATCGAGGAATCAACTTCATCATCATCTATCCTTCGTGATAAAGTTTGAAAATTTCCAAGTTTTTTTTCAACTGTGTTTTAGGTTAATTAAATTGAAAATGTATTTTAAGGCCCTGTGGCCCAATGGATAAGGCGTCTGACTTCGAATCAGAAGATTGCAGGTTCGAGTCCTGCCAGGGTCGTATTATTTTTTGTCATTCTTGTTAATTCTAATTTTTAGGCCGTTGCAAGAAACAAGAAAGAAGATAGATAGATGATATATTATTTTCAAATTTTTGATCGAGGAATCAACTTCATCATCATCTATCCTTCGTGATAAAGTTTGAAAATTTCCAAGTTTTTTTTCAACTGTGTTTTAGGTTAATTAAATTGAAAATGTATTTTAAGGCCCTGTGGCCCAATGGATAAGGCGTCTGACTTCGAATCAGAAGATTGCAGGTTCGAGTCCTGCCAGGGTCGTATTATTTTTTGTCATTCTTGTTAATTCTAATTTTTAGGCCGTTGCAACGAAACAAGAAAGAAAGATAGATAGATGATATATTATTTCAAATTTTTGATCGAGGAATCAACTTCATCATCATCTATCCTTCGTGATAAAGTTTGAAAATTTCCAAGTTTTTTTTCAACTGTGTTTTAGGTTAATTAAATTGAAAATGTATTTTAAGGCCCTGTGGCCCAATGGATAAGGCGTCTGACTTCGAATCAGAAGATTGCAGGTTCGAGTCCTGCCAGGGTCGTATTATTTTTTGTCATTCTTGTTAATTCTAATTTTTAGGCCGTTGCAAGAAACAAGAAAGAAAGATAGATAGATGATATATTATTTCAAATTTTTGATCGAGGAATCAACTTCATCATCATCTATCCTTCGTGATAAAGTTTGAAAATTCCAAGTTTTTTTTCAACTGTGTTTTAGGTTAATTAAATTGAAAATGTATTTAAGGCCCTGTGGCCCAATGGATAAGGCGTCTGACTTCGAATCAGAAGATTGCAGGTTCGAGTCCTGCCAGGGTCGTATTATTTTTTGTCATTCTTGTTAATTCTAATTTTTAGGCCGTTGCAAGAAACAAGAAAGAAAGATAGATAGATGATATATTATTTTCAAATTTTTGATCGAGGAATCAACTTCATCATCATCTATCCTTCGTGATAAAGTTTGAAAATTTCCAAGTTTTTTTTCAACTGTGTTTTAGGTTAATTAAATTGAAAATGTATTTTAAGGCCCTGTGGCCCAATGGATAAGGCGTCTGACTTCGAATCAGAAGATTGCAGGTTCGAGTCCTGCCATGGTCGTATTATTTTTTGTCATTCTTGTTAATTCTAATTTTTAGGCCGTTGCAAGAAACAGAAAGAAAGATAGATAGATGATATATTATTTTTCAAATTTTGATCGAGGAATCAACTTCATCATCATCTATCCTTCGTGATAAAGTTTGAAAATTTCCAAGTTTTTTTTCAACTGTGTTTTAGGTTAATTAAATTGAAAATGTATTTTAAGGCCCTGTGGCCCAATGGATAAGGCGTCTGACTTCGAATCAGAAGATTGCAGGTTCGAGTCCTGCCAGGGTCGTATTATTTTTTTGTCATTCTTGTTAATTCTAATTTTTAGGCCGTTGCAAGAAACAAGAAAGAAAGATAGATAGATGATATATTATTTTCAAATTTTTGATCGAGGAATCAACTTCATCATCATCTATCCTTCGTGATAAAGTTTGAAAATTTCCAAGTTTTTTTTCAACTGTGTTTTAGGTTAATTAAATTGAAAATGTATTTTAAGGCCCTGTGGCCCAATGGATAAGGCGTCTGACTTCGAATCAGAAGATTGCAGGTTCGAGTCCTGCCAGGGTCGTATTATTTTTTGTCATTCTTGTTAATTCTAATTTTTAGGCCGTTGCAAGAAACAAGAAAGAAAGATAGATAGATGATATATTATTTTCAAATTTTTGATCGAGGAATCAACTTCATCATCATCTATCCTTCGTGATAAAGTTTGAAAATTTCCAAGTTTTTTTTCAACTGTGTTTTAGGTTAATTAAATTGAAAATGTATTTTTAAGGCCCTGTGGCCCAATGGATAAGGCGTCTGACTTCGAATCAGAAGATTGCAGGTTCGAGTCCTGCCAGGGTCGTATTATTTTTTGTCATTCTTGTTAATTCTAATTTTTAGGCCGTTGCAAGAAACAAGAAAGAAAGATAGATAGATGATATATTATTTTCAAATTTTTGATCGAGGAATCAACTTCATCATCATCTATCCTTCGTGATAAAGTTGAAAATTTCCAAGTTTTTTTTCAACTGTGTTTTAGGTTAATTAAATTGAAAATGTATTTTAAGGCCCTGTGGCCCAATGGATAAGGCGTCTGACTTCGAATCAGAAGATTGCAGGTTCGAGTCCTGCCAGGGTCGTATTATTTTTTGTCATTCTTGTTAATTCTAATTTTTAGGCCGTTGCAAGAAACAAGAAAGAAAGATAGATAGATGATATATTATTTTCAAATTTTTGATCGAGGAATCAACTTCATCATCATCTATCCTTCGTGATAAAGTTTGAAAATTTCCAAGTTTTTTTTCAACTGTGTTTTAGGTTAATTAAATTGAAAATGTATTTTAAGGCCCTGTGGCCCAATGGATAAGGCGTCTGACTTCGAATCAGAAGATTGCAGGTTCGAGTCCTGCCAGGGTCGTATTATTTTTTGTCATTCTTGTTAATTCTAATTTTTAGGCCGTTGCAAGAAAACAAGAAAGAAAGATAGATAGATGATATATTATTTTCAAATTTTTGATCGAGGAATCAACTTCATCATCATCTATCCTTCGTGATAAAGTTTGAAAATTTCCAAGTTTTTTTTCAAACTGTGTTTTAGGTTAATTAAATTGAAAATGTATTTTAAGGCCCTGTGGCCCAATGGATAAGGCGTCTGACTTCGAATCAGAAGATTGCAGGTTCGAGTCCTGCCAGGGTCGTATTATTTTTTGTCATTCTTGTTAATTCTAATTTTTAGGCCGTTGCAAGAAACAAGAAAGAAAGATAGATAGATGATATATTATTTTCAAATTTTGATCGAGGAATCAACTTCATCATCATCTATCCTTCGTGATAAAGTTTGAAATTTCCAAGTTTTTTTTCAACTGTGTTTTAGGTTAATTAAATTGAAAATGTATTTTAAGGCCCTGTGGCCCAATGGATAAGGCGTCTGACTTCGAATCAGAAGATTGCAGGTTCGAGTCCTGCCAGGGTCGTATTATTTTTTGTCATTCTTGTTAATTCTAATTTTAGGCCGTTGCAAGAAACAAGAAAGAAAGATAGATAGATGATATATTATTTCAAATTTTGATCGAGGAATCAACTTCATCATCATCTATCCTTCGTGATAAGTTTGAAAATTTCCAAGTTTTTTTTTCAACTGTGTTTTAGGTTAATTAAATTGAAAATGTATTTTAAGGCCCTGTGGCCCATGGATAAGGCGTCTGACTTCGAATCAGAAGATTGCAGGTTCGAGTCCTGCCAGGGTCGTATTATTTTTGTCATTCTTGTTAATTCTAATTTTTAGGCCGTTGCAAGAAACAAGAAAGAAAGATAGATAGATGATATATTATTTTCAAATTTTTGATCGAGGAATCAACTTCATCATCATCTATCCTTCGTGATAAAGTTTGAAAATTCCAAGTTTTTTTCAACTGTGTTTTAGGTTAATTAAATTGAAAATGTATTTTAAGGCCCTGTGGCCCAATGGATAAGGCGTCTGACTTCGAATCAGAAGATTGCAGGTTCGAGTCCTGCCAGGGTCGTATTATTTTTTGTCATTCTTGTTAATTCTAATTTTTAGGCCGTTGCAAGAAACAAGAAAGAAAGATAGATAGATGATATATTATTTTCAAATTTTTGATCGAGGAATCAACTTCATCATCATCTATCCTTCGTGATAAAGTTTGAAAATTTCCAAGTTTTTTTTTCAACTGTGTTTTAGGTTAATTAAATTGAAAATGTATTTTAAGGCCCTGTGGCCCAATGGATAAGGCGTCTGACTTCGAATCAGAAGATTGCAGGTTCGAGTCCTGCCAGGGTCGTATTATTTTTTGTCATTCTTGTTAATTCTAATTTTTAGGCCGTTGCAAGAAACAAGAAAGAAAGATAGATAGATGATATATTATTTTCAAATTTTTGATCGAGGAATCAACTTCATCATCATCTATCCTTCGTGATAAAGTTTGAAAATTTCCAAGTTTTTTTTCAACTGTGTTTTAGGTTAATTAAATTGAAAATGTATTTTAAGGCCCTGTGGCCCAATGGATAAGGCGTCTGACTTCGAATCAGAAGATTGCAGGTTCGAGTCCTGCCAGGGTCGTATTATTTTTTGTCATTCTTGTTAATTCTAATTTTTAGGCCGTTGCAAGAAACAAGAAAGAAAGATAGATAGATGATATATTATTTTCAAATTTTTGATCGAGGAATCAACTTCATCATCATCTATCCTTCGTGATAAAGTTTGAAAATTTCCAAGTTTTTTTTCAACTGTGTTTTAGGTTAATTAAATTGAAAATGTATTTTAAGGCCCTGTGGCCCAATGGATAAGGCGTCTGACTTCGAATCAGAAGATTGCAGGTTCGAGTCCTGCCAGGGTCGTATTATTTTTTTGTCATTCTTGTTAATTCTAATTTTTAGGCCGTTGCAAGAACAAGAAAGAAAGATAGATAGATGATATATTATTTTCAAATTTTTGATCGAGGAATCAACTTCATCATCATCTATCCTTCGTGATAAAGTTTGAAAATTTCCAAGTTTTTTTTCAACTGTGTTTTAGGTTAATTAAATTGAAAATGTATTTTAAGGCCCTGTGGCCCAATGGATAAGGCGTCTGACTTCGAATCAGAAGATTGCAGGTTCGAGTCCTGCCTGGTCGTATTATTTTTTGTCATTCTTGTTAATTCTAATTTTTAGGCCGTTGCAAGAAACAAGAAGAAAGATAGATAGATGATATATTATTTTCAAATTTTGATCGAGGAATCAACTTCATCATCATCTATCCTTCGTGATAAAGTTTGAAAATTTCCAAGTTTTTTTTCAACTGTGTTTTAGGTTAATTAAATTGAAAATGTATTTTAAGGCCCTGTGGCCCAATGGATAAGGCGTCTGACTTCGAATCAGAAGATTGCAGGTTCGAGTCCTGCCAGGGTCGTATTATTTTTTGTCATTCTTGTTAATTCTAATTTTTAGGCCGTTGCAAGAAACAAGAAAGAAAGATAGATAGATGATATATTATTTTCAAATTTTTGATCGAGGAATCAACTTCATCATCATCTATCCTTCGTGATAAAGTTTGAAAATTTCCAAGTTTTTTTTCAACTGTGTTTTAGGTTAATTAAATTGAAAATGTATTTTAAGGCCCTGTGGCCCAATGGATAAGGCGTCTGACTTCGAATCAGAAGATTGCAGGTTCGAGTCCTGCCAGGGTCGTATTATTTTTTGTCATTCTTGTTAATTCTAATTTTTAGGCCGTTGCAAGAAACAAGAAAGAAAGATAGATAGATGATATATTATTTTCAAATTTTTGATCGAGGAATCAACTTCATCATCATCTATCCTTCGTGATAAAGTTTGAAAATTTCCAAGTTTTTTTTCAACTGTGTTTTAGGTTAATTAAATTGAAAATGTATTTTAAGGCCCTGTGGCCCAATGGATAAGGCGTCTGACTTCGAATCAGAAGATTGCAGGTTCGAGTCCTGCCAGGGTCGTATTATTTTTTGTCATTCTTGTTAATTCTAATTTTTAGGCCGTTGCAAGAAACAAGAAAGAAAGATAGATAGATGATATATTATTTTCAAATTTTTGATCGAGGAATCAACTTCATCATCATCTATCCTTCGTGATAAAGTTTGAAAATTTCCAAGTTTTTTTCAACTGTGTTTTAGGTTAATTAAATTGAAAATGTATTTTAAGGCCCTGTGGCCCAATGGATAAGGCGTCTGACTTCGAATCAGAAGATTGCAGGTTCGAGTCCTGCCAGGGTCGTATTATTTTTTGTCATTCTTGTTAATTCTAATTTTAGGCCGTTGCAAGAAACAAGAAAGAAAGATAGATAGATGATATATTATTTTCAAATTTTTGATCGAGGAATCAACTTCATCATCATCTATCCTTCGTGATAAAGTTTGAAAATTTCCAAGTTTTTTTTCAACTGTGTTTTAGGTTAATTAAATTGAAAATGTATTTTAAGGCCCTGTGGCCCAATGGATAAGGCGTCTGACTTCGAATCAGAAGATTGCAGGTTCGAGTCCTGCCATGGTCGTATTATTTTTTGTCATTCTTGTTAATTCTAATTTTTAGGCCGTTGCAAGAAACAAGAAAGAAAGATAGATAGATGATATATTATTTTCAAATTTTTGATCGAGGAATCAACTTCATCATCATCTATCCTTCGTGATAAAGTTTGAAAATTTCCAAGTTTTTTTTCAACTGTGTTTTAGGTTAATTAAATTGAAAATGTATTTTAAGGCCCTGTGGCCCAATGGATAAGGCGTCTGACTTCGAATCAGAAGATTGCAGGTTCGAGTCCTGCCAGGGTCGTATTATTTTTGTCATTCTTGTTAATTCTAATTTTTAGGCCGTTGCAAGAAACAAGAAAGAAAGATAGATAGATGATATATTATTTTCAAATTTTTGATCGAGGAATCAACTTCATCATCATCTATCCTTCGTGATAAAGTTTGAAAATTTCCAAGTTTTTTTTCAACTGTGTTTTAGGTTAATTAAATTGAAAATGTATTTTTAAGGCCCTGTGGCCCAATGGATAAGGCGTCTGACTTCGAATCAGAAGATTGCAGGTTCGAGTCCTGCCAGGGTCGTATTATTTTTTGTCATTCTTGTTAATTCTAATTTTTAGGCCGTTGCAAGAAACAAGAAAGAAAGATAGATAGATGATATATTATTTTCAAATTTTTGATCGAGGAATCAACTTCATCATCATCTATCCTTCGTGATAAAGTTTGAAAATTTCCAAGTTTTTTTTCAACTGTGTTTTAGGTTAATTAAATTGAAAATGTATTTTAAGGCCCTGTGGCCCAATGGATAAGGCGTCTGACTTCGAATCAGAAGATTGCAGGTTCGAGTCCTGCCAGGGTCGTATTATTTTTTGTCATTCTTGTTAATTCTAATTTTTAGGCCGTTGCAAGAAACAAGAAAGAAAGATAGATAGATGATATATTATTTTCAAATTTTTGATCGAGGAATCAACTTCATCATCATCTATCCTTCGTGATAAAGTTTGAAAATTTCCAAGTTTTTTTTCAACTGTGTTTTAGGTTAATTAAATTGAAAATGTATTTTAAGGCCCTGTGGCCCAATGGATAAGGCGTCTGACTTCGAATCAGAAGATTGCAGGTTCGAGTCCTGCCAGGGTCGTATTATTTTTTGTCATTCTTGTTAATTCTAATTTTTAGGCCGTTGCAAGAAACAAGAAAGAAAGATAGATAGATGATATATTATTTTCAAATTTTGATCGAGGAATCAACTCATCATCATCTATCCTTCGTGATAAAGTTTGAAAATTTCCAAGTTTTTTTTCAACTGTGTTTTAGGTTAATTAAATTGAAAATGTATTTTAAGGCCCTGTGGCCCAATGGATAAGGCGTCTGACTTCGAATCAGAAGATTGCAGGTTCGAGTCCTGCCTGGGTCGTATTATTTTTTGTCATTCTTGTTAATTCTAATTTTTAGGCCGTTGCAAGAAACAAGAAAGAAAGATAGATAAGATGATATATTATTTTCAAATTTTTGAATCGAGGAATCAACTTCATCATCATCTATCCTTCGTGATAAGTTTGAAAATTTCCAAGTTTTTTTTCAACTGTGTTTTAGGTTAATTAAATTGAAAATGTATTTTAAGGCCCTGTGGCCCAATGGATAAGGCGTCTGACTTCGAATCAGAAGATTGCAGGTTCGAGTCCTGCCAGGGTCGTATATTTTTTGTCATTCTTGTTAATTCTAATTTTTAGGCCGTTGCAAGAAACAAGAAAGAAAGATAGATAGATGATATATTATTTTCAAATTTTTGATCGAGGAATCAACTTCATCATCATCTATCCTTCGTGATAAAGTTTGAAAATTTCCAAGTTTTTTTTCAACTGTGTTTTAGGTTAATTAAATTGAAAATGTATTTTAAGGCCCTGTGGCCCAATGGATAAGGCGTCTGACTTCGAATCAGAAGATTGCAGGTTCGAGTCCTGCCAGGGTCGTATTATTTTTTGTCATTCTTGTTAATTCTAATTTTTAGGCCGTTGCAAGAAACAAGAAAGAAAGATAGATAGATGATATATTATTTTCAAATTTTTGATCGAGGAATCAACTTCATCATCATCTATCCTTCGTGATAAAGTTTGAAAATTCCAAGTTTTTTTTCAACTGTGTTTTAGGTTAATTAAATTGAAAATGTATTTTAAGGCCCTGTGGCCCAATGGATAAGGCGTCTGACTTCGAATCAGAAGATTGCAGGTTCGAGTCCTGCCAGGGTCGTATTATTTTTTGTCATTCTTGTTAATTCTAATTTTTAGGCCGTTGCAAGAAACAAGAAAGAAAGATAGATAGATGATATATTATTTTCAAATTTTTGATCGAGGAATCAACTTCATCATCATCTATCCTCGTGATAAGTTTGAAAATTTCCAAGTTTTTTTTCAACTGTGTTTTAGGTTAATTAAATTGAAATGTATTTTAAGGCCCTGTGGCCCAATGGATAAGGCGTCTGACTTCGAATCAGAAGATTGCAGGTTCGAGTCCTGCCAGGGTCGTATTATTTTTTGTCATTCTTGTTAATTCTAATTTTTAGGCCGTTGCAAGAAACAAGAAAGAAAGATAGATAGATGATATATTATTTTCAAATTTTTGATCGAGGAATCAACTTCATCATCATCTATCCTTCGTGATAAAGTTTGAAAATTTCCAAGTTTTTTTTCAACTGTGTTTTAGGTTAATTAAATTGAACATGTATTTTAAGGCCCTGTGGCCCAATGGATAAGGCGTCTGACTTCGAATCAGAAGATTGCAGGTTCGAGTCCTGCCAGGGTCGTATTATTTTTTGTCATTCTTGTTAATTCTAATTTTTAGGCCGTTGCAAGAAACAAGAAAGAAAGATAGATAGATGATATATTATTTTCAAATTTTGATCGAGGAATCAACTTCATCATCATCTATCCTTCGTGATAAAGTTTGAAAATTTCCAAGTTTTTTTTTCAACTGTGTTTTAGGTTAATTAAAATTGAAAATGTATTTTAAGGCCCTGTGGCCCAATGGATAAGGCGTCTGACTTCGAATCAGAAGATTGCAGGTTCGAGTCCTGCCAGGGTCGTATTATTTTTTGTCATTCTTGTTAATTCTAATTTTTAGGCCGTTGCAAGAAACAAGAAAGAAAGATAGATAGATGATATATTATTTTCAAATTTTTGATCGAGAATCAACTTCATCATCATCTATCCTTCGTGATAAAGTTTGAAAATTTCCAAGTTTTTTTTCAACTGTGTTTTAGGTTAATTAAATTGAAAATGTATTTTAAGGCCCTGTGGCCCAATGGATAAGGCGTCTGACTTCGAATCAGAAGATTGCAGGTTCGAGTCCTGCCGGGGTCGTATTATTTTTTGTCATTCTTGTTAATTCTAATTTTTAGGCCGTTGCAAGAAACAAGAAAGAAAGATAGATAGATGATATATTATTTCAAATTTTGATCGAGGAATCAACTTCATCATCATCTATCCTTCGTGATAAAGTTTGAAAATTTCCAAGTTTTTTTTTCAACTGTGTTTTAGGTTAATTAAATTGAAAATGTATTTTAAGGCCCTGTGGCCCAATGGATAAGGCGTCTGACTTCGAATCAGAAGATTGCAGGTTCGAGTCCTGCCAGGGTCGTATTATTTTTGTCATTCTTGTTAATTCTAATTTTTAGGCCGTTGCAAGAAACAAGAAAGAAGATAGATAGATGATATATTATTTTCAAATTTTGATCGAGGAATCAACTTCATCATCATCTATCCTTCGTGATAAAGTTTGAAAATTTCCAAGTTTTTTTTCAACTGTGTTTTAGGTTAATTAAATTGAAAATGTATTTTAAGGCCCTGTGGCCCAATGGATAAGGCGTCTGACTTCGAATCAGAAGATTGCAGGTTCGAGTCCTGCCAGGGTCGTATTATTTTTTGTCATTCTTGTTAATTCTAATTTTAGGCCGTTGCAAGAAACAAGAAAGAAAGATAGATAGATGATATATTATTTTTCAAATTTTTGATCGAGGAATCAACTTCATCATCATCTATCCTTCGTGATAAAGTTTGAAAATTTCAAGTTTTTTTTCAACTGTGTTTTAGGTTAATTAAATTGAAAATGTATTTTAAGGCCCTGTGGCCCAATGGATAAGGCGTCTGACTTCGAATCAGAAGATTGCAGGTTCGAGTCCTGCCAGGGTCGTATTATTTTTTGTCATTCTTGTTAATTCTAATTTTTAGGCCGTTGCAAGAAACAAGAAAGAAAGATAGATAGATGATATATTATTTTCAAATTTTTGATCGAGGAATCAACTTCATCATCATCTATCCTTCGTGATAAAGTTTGAAAATTTCCAAGTTTTTTTTCAACTGTGTTTTAGGTTAATTAAATTGAAAATGTATTTTAAGGCCCTGTGGCCCAATGGATAAGGCGTCTGACTTCGAATCAGAAGATTGCAGGTTCGAGTCCTGCCAGGGTCGTATTATTTTTTGTCATTCTTGTTAATTCTAATTTTTAGGCCGTTGCAAGAAACAAGAAAGAAAGATAGATAGATGATATATTATTTTCAAATTTTTGATCGAGGAATCAACTTCATCATCATCTATCCTTCGTGAAAAGTTTGAAAATTTCCAAGTTTTTTTTCAACTGTGTTTTAGGTTAATTAAATTGAAAATGTATTTTAAGGCCCTGTGGCCCAATGGATAAGGCGTCTGACTTCGAATCAGAAGATTGCAGGTTCGAGTCCTGCCAGGGTCGTATTATTTTTTGTCATTCTTGTTAATTCTAATTTTTTAGGCCGTTGCAAGAAACAAGAAAGAAAGATAGATAGATGATATATTATTTTCAAATTTTTGATCGAGGAATCAACTTCATCATCATCTATCCTTCGTGATAAAGTTTGAAAATTTCCAAGTTTTTTTTCAACTGTGTTTTAGGTTAATTAAATTGAAAATGTATTTTAAGGCCCTGTGGCCCAATGGATAAGGCGTCTGACTTCGAATCAGAAGATTGCAGGTTCGAGTCCTGCCAGGGTCGTATTATTTTTTTGTCATTCTTGTTAATTCTAATTTTTAGGCCGTTGCAAGAAACAAGAAAGAAAGATAGATAGATGATATATTATTTTCAAATTTTTGATCGAGGAATCAACTTCATCATCATCTATCCTTCGTGATAAAGTTTGAAAATTTCCAAGTTTTTTTTCAACTGTGTTTTTAGGTTAATTAAATTGAAAATGTATTTTAAGGCCCTGTGGCCCAATGGATAAGGCGTCTGACTTCGAATCAGAAGATTGCAGGTTCGAGTCCTGCCAGGGTCGTATTATTTTTTGTCATTCTTGTTAATTCTAATTTTAGGCCGTTGCAAGAAACAAGAAAGAAAGATAGATAGATGATATATTATTTTCAAATTTTTGATCGAGGAATCAACTTCATCATCATCTATCCTTCGTGATAAAGTTTGAAAATTTCCAAGTTTTTTTTCAACTGTGTTTTAGGTTAATTAAATTGAAAATGTATTTTAAGGCCCTGTGGCCCAATGGATAAGGCGTCTGACTTCGAATCAGAAGATTGCAGGTTCGAGTCCTGCCAGGGTCGTATTATTTTTTGTCATTCTTGTTAATTCTAATTTTTAGGCCGTTGCAAGAAACAAGAAAGAAAGATAGATAGATGATATATTATTTTCAAATTTTTGATCGAGGAATCAACTTCATCATCATCTATCCTTCGTGATAAAGTTTGAAAATTTCCAAGTTTTTTTTCAACTGTGTTTTAGGTTAATTAAATTGAAAATGTATTTTAAGGCCCTGTGGCCCAATGGATAAGGCGTCTGACTTCGAATCAGAAGATTGCAGGTTCGAGTCCTGCCAGGGTCGTATTATTTTTTGTCATTCTTGTTAATTCTAATTTTTAGGCCGTTGCAAGAAACAAGAAAGAAAGATAGATAGATGATATATTATTTTCAAATTTTTGATCGAGGAATCAACTTCATCATCATCTATCCTTCGTGATAAAGTTTGAAAATTTCCAAGTTTTTTTTCAACTGTGTTTTAGGTTAATTAAATTGAAAATGTATTTTAAGGCCCTGTGGCCCAATGGATAAGGCGTCTGACTTCGAATCAGAAGATTGCAGGTTCGAGTCCTGCCAGGGTCGTATTATTTTTTGTCATTCTTGTTAATTCTAATTTTTTAGGCCGTTGCAAGAAACAAGAAAGAAAGATAGATAGATGATATATTATTTTCAAATTTTTGATCGAGGAATCAACTTCATCATCATCTATCCTTCGTGATAAAAGTTTGAAAATTTCCAAGTTTTTTTTCAACTGTGTTTTAGGTTAATTAAATTGAAAATGTATTTTAAGGCCCTGTGGCCCAATGGATAAGGCGTCTGACTTCGAATCAGAAGATTGCAGGTTCGAGTCCTGCCAGGGTCGTATTATTTTTTGTCATTCTTGTTAATTCTAATTTTTAGGCCGTTGCAAGAAACAAGAAAGAAAGATAGATAGATGATATATTATTTTCAAATTTTTGATCGAGGAATCAACTTCATCATCATCTATCCTTCGTGATAAAGTTTGAAAATTTCCAAGTTTTTTTTCAACTGTGTTTTAGGTTAATTAAATTGAAAATGTATTTTAAGGCCCTGTGGCCCAATGGATAAGGCGTCTGACTTCGAATCAGAAGATTGCAGGTTCGAGTCCTGCCAGGGTCGTATTATTTTTTGTCATTCTTGTTAATTCTAATTTTTAGGCCGTTGCAAGAAACAAGAAAGAAAGATAGATAGATGATATATTATTTTCAAATTTTTGATCGAGGAATCAACTTCATCATCATCTATCCTTCGTGATAAAGTTTGAAAAATTTCCAAGTTTTTTTTTCAACTGTGTTTTAGGTTAATTAAATTGAAAATGTATTTTAAGGGCCCTGTGGCCCAATGGATAAGGCGTCTGACTTCGAATCAGAAGATTGCAGGTTCGAGTCCTGCCAGGGTCGTATTATTTTTTGTCATTCTTGTTAATTCTAATTTTTAGGCCGTTGCAAGAAACAAGAAAGAAAGATAGATAGATGATATATTATTTTCAAATTTTTGATCGAGGAATCAACTTCATCATCATCTATCCTTCGTGATAAAGTTTGAAAATTTCCAAGTTTTTTTTCAACTGTGTTTTAGGTTAATTAAATTGAAAATGTATTTTAAGGCCCTGTGGCCCAATGGATAAGGCGTCTGACTTCGAATCAGAAGATTGCAGGTTCGAGTCCTGCCAGGGTCGTATTATTTTTTGTCATTCTTGTTAATTCTAATTTTTAGGCCGTTGCAAGAAACAAGAAAGAAAGATAGATAGATGATATATTATTTTCAAATTTTTGATCGAGGAATCAACTTCATCATCATCTATCCTTCGTGATAAAGTTTGAAAATTTCCAAGTTTTTTTTCAACTGTGTTTTAGGTTAATTAAATTGAAAATGTATTTTAAGGCCCTGTGGCCCAATGGATAAGGCGTCTGACTTCGAATCAGAAGATTGCAGGTTCGAGTCCTGCCAGGGTCGTATTATTTTTTGTCATTCTTGTTAATTCTAATTTTTAGGCCGTTGCAAGAAACAAGAAAGAAAGATAGATAGATGATATATTATTTTCAAATTTTTGATCGAGGAATCAACTTCATCATCATCTATCCTTCGTGATAAAGTTTGAAAATTTCCAAGTTTTTTTTCAACTGTGTTTTAGGTTAATTAAATTGAAAATGTATTTTAAGGCCCTGTGGCCCAATGGATAAGGCGTCTGACTTCGAATCAGAAGATTGCAGGTTCGAGTCCTGCCAGGGTCGTATTATTTTTTGTCATTCTTGTTAATTCTAATTTTTAGGCCGTTGCAAGAAACAAGAAAGAAAGATAGATAGATGATATATTATTTTCAAATTTTTGATCGAGGAATCAACTTCATCATCATCTATCCTTCGTGATAAAGTTTGAAAATTTCCAAGTTTTTTTTCAACTGTGTTTTAGGTTAATTAAATTGAAAATGTATTTTAAGGCCCTGTGGCCCAATGGATAAGGCGTCTGACTTCGAATCAGAAGATTGCAGGTTCGAGTCCTGCCAGGGTCGTATTATTTTTTGTCATTCTTGTTAATTCTAATTTTTAGGCCGTTGCAAGAAACAAGAAAGAAAGATAGATAGATGATATATTATTTTCAATTTTTGATCGAGGAATCAACTTCATCATCATCTATCCTTCGTGATAAAGTTTGAAAATTTCCAAGTTTTTTTTCAACTGTGTTTTAGGTTAATTAAATTGAAAATGTATTTTAAGGCCCTGTGGCCCAATGGATAAGGCGTCTGACTTCGAATCAGAAGATTGCAGGTTCGAGTCCTGCCAGGGTCGTATTATTTTTTGTCATTCTTGTTAATTCTAATTTTTTAGGCCGTTGCAAGAAACAAGAAAGAAAGATAGATAGATGATATATTATTTTCAAATTTTTGATCGAGGAATCAACTTCATCATCATCTATCCTTCGTGATAAAGTTTGAAAATTTCCAAGTTTTTTTTCAACTGTGTTTTAGGTTAATTAAAATTGAAAATGTATTTTAAGGCCCTGTGGCCCAATGGATAAGGCGTCTGACTTCGAATCAGAAGATTGCAGGTTCGAGTCCTGCCAGGGTCGTATTATTTTTTGTCATTCTTGTTAATTCTAATTTTTAGGCCGTTGCAAGAAACAAGAAAGAAAGATAGATAGATGATATATTATTTTCAAATTTTTGATCGAGGAATCAACTTCATCATCATCTATCCTTCGTGATAAAAGTTTGAAAATTTCCAAGTTTTTTTTCAACTGTGTTTTAGGTTAATTAAATTGAAAATGTATTTTAAGGCCCTGTGGCCCAATGGATAAGGCGTCCTGACTTCGAATCAGAAGATTGCAGGTTCGAGTCCTGCCAGGGTCGTATTATTTTTTTGTCATTCTTGTTAATTCTAATTTTTAGGCCGTTGCAAGAAACAAGAAAGAAAGATAGATAGATGATATATTATTTTCAAATTTTTGATCGAGGAATCAACTTCATCATCATCTATCCTTCGTGATAAAGTTTGAAATTTCCAAGTTTTTTTTCAACTGTGTTTTAGGTTAATTAAATTGAAAATGTATTTTAAGGCCCTGTGGCCCAATGGATAAGGCGTCTGACTTCGAATCAGAAGATTGCAGGTTCGAGTCCTGCCAGGGTCGTATTATTTTTTGTCATTCTTGTTAATTCTAATTTTTAGGCCGTTGCAAGAAACAAGAAAGAAAGATAGATAGATGATATATTATTTTCAAATTTTTGATCGAGGAATCAACTTCATCATCATCTATCCTTCGTGATAAAGTTTGAAAATTTCCAAGTTTTTTTCAACTGTGTTTTAGGTTAATTAAATTGAAAATGTATTTTAAGGCCCTGTGGCCCAATGGATAAGGCGTCTGACTTCGAATCAGAAGATTGCAGGTTCGAGTCCTGCCAGGGTCGTATTATTTTTTGTCATTCTTGTTAATTCTAATTTTTAGGCCGTTGCAAGAAACAAGAAAGAAAGATAGATAGATGATATATTATTTTCAAATTTTTGATCGAGGAATCAACTTCATCATCATCTATCCTTCGTGATAAAGTTTGAAAATTTCCAAGTTTTTTTTCAACTGTGTTTTAGGTTAATTAAATTGAAAATGTATTTTAAGGCCCTGTGGCCCAATGGATAAGGCGTCTGACTTCGAATCAGAAGATTGCAGGTTCGAGTCCTGCCAGGGTCGTATTATTTTTTGTCATTCTTGTTAATTCTAATTTTTAGGCCGTTGCAAGAAACAAGAAAGAAAGATAGATAGATGATATATTATTTTCAAATTTTTGATCGAGGAATCAACTTCATCATCATCTATCCTTCGTGATAAAGTTTGAAAATTTCCAAGTTTTTTTTCAACTGTGTTTTAGGTTAATTAATTGAAAATGTATTTTAAGGCCCTGTGGCCCAATGGATAAGGCGTCTGACTTCGAATCAGAAGATTGCAGGTTCGAGTCCTGCCAGGGTCGTATTATTTTTTGTCATTCTTGTTAATTCTAATTTTTAGGCCGTTGCAAGAAACAAGAAAGAAAGATAGATAGATGATATATTATTTTCAAATTTTTGATCGAGGAATCAACTTCATCATCATCTATCCTTCGTGATAAAGTTTGAAAATTTCCAAGTTTTTTTTCAACTGTGTTTTAGGTTAATTAAATTGAAAATGTATTTTAAGGCCCTGTGGCCCAATGGATAAGGCGTCTGACTTCGAATCAGAAGATTGCAGGTTCGAGTCCTGCCAGGGTCGTATTATTTTTTTGTCATTCTTGTTAATTCTAATTTTTAGGCCGTTGCAAGAAACAAGAAAGAAAGATAGATAGATGATATATTATTTTCAAATTTTTGATCGAGGAATCAACTTCATCATCATCTATCCTTCGTGATAAAGTTTGAAAATTTCCAAGTTTTTTTTCAACTGTGTTTTAGGTTAATTAAATTGAAAATGTATTTTAAGGCCCTGTGGCCCAATGGATAAGGCGTCTGACTTCGAATCAGAAGATTGCAGGTTCGAGTCCTGCCAGGGTCGTATTATTTTTTGTCATTCTTGTTAATTCTAATTTTTAGGCCGTTGCAAGAAACAAGAAAGAAAGATAGATAGATGATATATTATTTTCAAATTTTTGATCGAGGAATCAACTTCATCATCATCTATCCTTCGTGATAAAGTTTGAAAATTTCCAAGTTTTTTTTCAACTGTGTTTAGGTTAATTAAATTGAAAATGTATTTTAAGGCCCTGTGGCCCAATGGATAAGGCGTCTGACTTCGAATCAGAAGATTGCAGGTTCGAGTCCTGCCAGGGTCGTATTATTTTTTGTCATTCTTGTTAATTCTAATTTTTAGGCCGTTGCAAGAAACAAGAAAGAAAGATAGATAGATGATATATTATTTTCAAATTTTTGATCGAGGAATCAACTTCATCATCATCTATCCTTCGTGATAAAGTTTGAAAATTTCCAAGTTTTTTTTCAACTGTGTTTTAGGTTAATTAAATTGAAAATGTATTTTAAGGCCCTGTGGCCCAATGGATAAGGCGTCTGACTTCGAATCAGAAGATTGCAGGTTCGAGTCCTGCCAGGGTCGTATTATTTTTTGTCATTCTTGTTAATTCTAATTTTTAGGCCGTTGCAAGAAACAAGAAAGAAAGATAGATAGATGATATATTATTTTCAAATTTTTGATCGAGGAATCAACTTCATCATCATCTATCCTTCGTGATAAAGTTTGAAAATTTCCAAGTTTTTTTTCAACTGTGTTTTAGGTTAATTAAATTGAAAATGTATTTTAAGGCCCTGTGGCCCAATGGATAAGGCGTCTGACTTCGAATCAGAAGATTGCAGGTTCGAGTCCTGCCAGGGTCGTATTATTTTTTGTCATTCTTGTTAATTCTAATTTTTAGGCCGTTGCAAGAAACAAGAAAGAAAGATAGATAGATGATATATTATTTTCAAATTTTTGATCGAGGAATCAACTTCATCATCATCTATCCTTCGTGATAAAGTTTGAAAATTTCCAAGTTTTTTTTCAACTGTGTTTTAGGTTAATTAAATTGAAAATGTATTTAAGGCCCTGTGGCCCAATGGATAAGGCGTCTGACTTCGAATCAGAAGATTGCAGGTTCGAGTCCTGCCAGGGTCGTATTATTTTTTGTCATTCTTGTTAATTCTAATTTTTAGGCCGTTGCAAGAAACAAGAAAGAAAGATAGATAGATGATATATTATTTTCAAATTTTTGATCGAGGAATCAACTTCATCATCATCTATCCTTCGTGATAAAGTTTGAAAATTTCCAAGTTTTTTTTCAACTGTGTTTTAGGTTAATTAAATTGAAAATGTATTTTAAGGCCCTGTGGCCCAATGGATAAGGCGTCTGACTTCGAATCAGAAGATTGCAGGTTCGAGTCCTGCCAGGGTCGTATTATTTTTTGTCATTCTTGTTAATTCTAATTTTTAGGCCGTTGCAAGAAACAAGAAAGAAAGATAGATAGATGATATATTATTTTCAAATTTTTGATCGAGGAATCAACTTCATCATCATCTATCCTTCGTGATAAAGTTTGAAAATTTCCAAGTTTTTTTTCAACTGTGTTTTAGGTTAATTAAATTGAAAATGTATTTTAAGGCCCTGTGGCCCAATGGATAAGGCGTCTGACTTCGAATCAGAAGATTGCAGGTTCGAGTCCTGCCAGGGTCGTATTATTTTTTGTCATTCTTGTTAATTCTAATTTTTAGGCCGTTGCAAGAAACAAGAAAGAAAGATAGATAGATGATATATTATTTTCAAATTTTTGATCGAGGAATCAACTTCATCATCATCTATCCTTCGTGATAAAGTTTGAAAATTTCCAAGTTTTTTTTCAACTGTGTTTTAGGTTAATTAAATTGAAAATGTATTTTAAGGCCCTGTGGCCCAATGGATAAGGCGTCTGACTTCGAATCAGAAGATTGCAGGTTCGAGTCCTGCCAGGGTCGTATTATTTTTTGTCATTCTTGTTAATTCTAATTTTTAGGCCGTTGCAAGAAACAAGAAAGAAAGATAGATAGATGATATATTATTTTCAAATTTTTGATCGAGGAATCAACTTCATCATCATCTATCCTTCGTGATAAAGTTTGAAAATTTCCAAGTTTTTTTTCAACTGTGTTTTAGGTTAATTAAATTGAAAATGTATTTTAAGGCCCTGTGGCCCAATGGATAAGGCGTCTGACTTCGAATCAGAAGATTGCAGGTTCGAGTCCTGCCAGGGTCGTATTATTTTTTGTCATTCTTGTTAATTCTAATTTTTAGGCCGTTGCAAGAAACAAGAAAGAAAGATAGATAGATGATATATTATTTTCAAATTTTTGATCGAGGAATCAACTTCATCATCATCTATCCTTCGTGATAAAGTTTGAAAATTTCCAAGTTTTTTTTCAACTGTGTTTTAGGTTAATTAAATTGAAAATGTATTTTAAGGCCCTGTGGCCCAATGGATAAGGCGTCTGACTTCGAATCAGAAGATTGCAGGTTCGAGTCCTGCCAGGGTCGTATTATTTTTTGTCATTCTTGTTAATTCTAATTTTTAGGCCGTTGCAAGAAACAAGAAAGAAAGATAGATAGATGATATATTATTTTCAAATTTTTGATCGAGGAATCAACTTCATCATCATCTATCCTTCGTGATAAAGTTTGAAAATTTCCAAGTTTTTTTTCAACTGTGTTTTAGGTTAATTAAATTGAAAATGTATTTTAAGGCCCTGTGGCCCAATGGATAAGGCGTCTGACTTCGAATCAGAAGATTGCAGGTTCGAGTCCTGCCAGGGTCGTATTATTTTTTGTCATTCTTGTTAATTCTAATTTTTAGGCCGTTGCAAGAAACAAGAAAGAAAGATAGATAGATGATATATTATTTTCAAATTTTTGATCGAGGAATCAACTTCATCATCATCTATCCTTCGTGATAAAGTTTGAAAATTTCCAAGTTTTTTTTCAACTGTGTTTTAGGTTAATTAAATTGAAAATGTATTTTAAGGCCCTGTGGCCCAATGGATAAGGCGTCTGACTTCGAATCAGAAGATTGCAGGTTCGAGTCCTGCCAGGGTCGTATTATTTTTGTCATTCTTGTTAATTCTAATTTTTAGGCCGTTGCAAGAAACAAGAAAGAAAGATAGATAGATGATATATTATTTTCAAATTTTTGATCGAGGAATCAACTTCATCATCATCTATCCTTCGTGATAAAGTTTGAAAATTTCCAAGTTTTTTTTCAACTGTGTTTTAGGTTAATTAAATTGAAAATGTATTTTAAGGCCCTGTGGCCCAATGGATAAGGCGTCTGACTTCGAATCAGAAGATTGCAGGTTCGAGTCCTGCCAGGGTCGTATTATTTTTTTGTCATTCTTGTTAATTCTAATTTTTAGGCCGTTGCAAGAAACAAGAAAGAAAGATAGATAGATGATATATTATTTTCAAATTTTTGATCGAGGAATCAACTTCATCATCATCTATCCTTCGTGATAAAGTTTGAAAATTTCCAAGTTTTTTTTCAACTGTGTTTTAGGTTAATTAAATTGAAAATGTATTTTAAGGCCCTGTGGCCCAATGGATAAGGCGTCTGACTTCGAATCAGAAGATTGCAGGTTCGAGTCCTGCCAGGGTCGTATTATTTTTTGTCATTCTTGTTAATTCTAATTTTTAGGCCGTTGCAAGAAACAAGAAAGAAAGATAGATAGATGATATATTATTTTCAAATTTTTGATCGAGGAATCAACTTCATCATCATCTATCCTTCGTGATAAAGTTTGAAAATTTCCAAGTTTTTTTTCAACTGTGTTTTAGGTTAATTAAATTGAAAATGTATTTTAAGGCCCTGTGGCCCAATGGATAAGGCGTCTGACTTCGAATCAGAAGATTGCAGGTTCGAGTCCTGCCAGGGTCGTATTATTTTTTGTCATTCTTGTTAATTCTAATTTTTAGGCCGTTGCAAGAAACAAGAAAGAAAGATAGATAGATGATATATTATTTTCAAATTTTTGATCGAGGAATCAACTTCATCATCATCTATCCTTCGTGATAAAGTTTGAAAATTTCCAAGTTTTTTTTCAACTGTGTTTTAGGTTAATTAAATTGAAAATGTATTTTAAGGCCCTGTGGCCCAATGGATAAGGCGTCTGACTTCGAATCAGAAGATTGCAGGTTCGAGTCCTGCCAGGGTCGTATTATTTTTTGTCATTCTTGTTAATTCTAATTTTTAGGCCGTTGCAAGAAACAAGAAAGAAAGATAGATAGATGATATATTATTTTCAAATTTTTGATCGAGGAATCAACTTCATCATCATCTATCCTTCGTGATAAAGTTTGAAAATTTCCAAGTTTTTTTTCAACTGTGTTTTAGGTTAATTAAATTGAAAATGTATTTTAAGGCCCTGTGGCCCAATGGATAAGGCGTCTGACTTCGAATCAGAAGATTGCAGGTTCGAGTCCTGCCAGGGTCGTATTATTTTTTGTCATTCTTGTTAATTCTAATTTTTAGGCCGTTGCAAGAAACAAGAAAGAAAGATAGATAGATGATATATTATTTTCAAATTTTTGATCGAGGAATCAACTTCATCATCATCTATCCTTCGTGATAAAGTTTGAAAATTTCCAAGTTTTTTTTCAACTGTGTTTTAGGTTAATTAAATTGAAAATGTATTTTAAGGCCCTGTGGCCCAATGGATAAGGCGTCTGACTTCGAATCAGAAGATTGCAGGTTCGAGTCCTGCCAGGGTCGTATTATTTTTTGTCATTCTTGTTAATTCTAATTTTTAGGCCGTTGCAAGAAACAAGAAAGAAAGATAGATAGATGATATATTATTTTCAAATTTTTGATCGAGGAATCAACTTCATCATCATCTATCCTTCGTGATAAAGTTTGAAAATTTCCAAGTTTTTTTTCAACTGTGTTTTAGGTTAATTAAATTGAAAATGTATTTTAAGGCCCTGTGGCCCAATGGATAAGGCGTCTGACTTCGAATCAGAAGATTGCAGGTTCGAGTCCTGCCAGGGTCGTATTATTTTTTGTCATTCTTGTTAATTCTAATTTTTAGGCCGTTGCAAGAAACAAGAAAGAAAGATAGATAGATGATATATTATTTTCAAATTTTTGATCGAGGAATCAACTTCATCATCATCTATCCTTCGTGATAAAGTTTGAAAATTTCCAAGTTTTTTTTCAACTGTGTTTTAGGTTAATTAAATTGAAAATGTATTTTAAGGCCCTGTGGCCCAATGGATAAGGCGTCTGACTTCGAATCAGAAGATTGCAGGTTCGAGTCCTGCCAGGGTCGTATTATTTTTTGTCATTCTTGTTAATTCTAATTTTTAGGCCGTTGCAAGAAACAAGAAAGAAAGATAGATAGATGATATATTATTTTCAAATTTTTGATCGAGGAATCAACTTCATCATCATCTATCCTTCGTGATAAAGTTTGAAAATTTCCAAGTTTTTTTTCAACTGTGTTTTAGGTTAATTAAATTGAAAATGTATTTTAAGGCCCTGTGGCCCAATGGATAAGGCGTCTGACTTCGAATCAGAAGATTGCAGGTTCGAGTCCTGCCAGGGTCGTATTATTTTTTGTCATTCTTGTTAATTCTAATTTTTAGGCCGTTGCAAGAAACAAGAAAGAAAGATAGATAGATGATATATTATTTTCAAATTTTTGATCGAGGAATCAACTTCATCATCATCTATCCTTCGTGATAAAGTTTGAAAATTTCCAAGTTTTTTTTCAACTGTGTTTTAGGTTAATTAAATTGAAAATGTATTTTAAGGCCCTGTGGCCCAATGGATAAGGCGTCTGACTTCGAATCAGAAGATTGCAGGTTCGAGTCCTGCCAGGGTCGTATTATTTTTTGTCATTCTTGTTAATTCTAATTTTTAGGCCGTTGCAAGAAACAAGAAAGAAAGATAGATAGATGATATATTATTTTCAAATTTTTGATCGAGGAATCAACTTCATCATCATCTATCCTTCGTGATAAAGTTTGAAAATTTCCAAGTTTTTTTTCAACTGTGTTTTAGGTTAATTAAATTGAAAATGTATTTTAAGGCCCTGTGGCCCAATGGATAAGGCGTCTGACTTCGAATCAGAAGATTGCAGGTTCGAGTCCTGCCAGGGTCGTATTATTTTTTGTCATTCTTGTTAATTCTAATTTTTAGGCCGTTGCAAGAAACAAGAAAGAAAGATAGATAGATGATATATTATTTTCAAATTTTTGATCGAGGAATCAACTTCATCATCATCTATCCTTCGTGATAAAGTTTGAAAATTTCCAAGTTTTTTTTCAACTGTGTTTTAGGTTAATTAAATTGAAAATGTATTTTAAGGCCCTGTGGCCCAATGGATAAGGCGTCTGACTTCGAATCAGAAGATTGCAGGTTCGAGTCCTGCCAGGGTCGTATTATTTTTTGTCATTCTTGTTAATTCTAATTTTTAGGCCGTTGCAAGAAACAAGAAAGAAAGATAGATAGATGATATATTATTTTCAAATTTTTGATCGAGGAATCAACTTCATCATCATCTATCCTTCGTGATAAAGTTTGAAAATTTCCAAGTTTTTTTTCAACTGTGTTTTAGGTTAATTAAATTGAAAATGTATTTTAAGGCCCTGTGGCCCAATGGATAAGGCGTCTGACTTCGAATCAGAAGATTGCAGGTTCGAGTCCTGCCAGGGTCGTATTATTTTTTGTCATTCTTGTTAATTCTAATTTTTAGGCCGTTGCAAGAAACAAGAAAGAAAGATAGATAGATGATATATTATTTTCAAATTTTTGATCGAGGAATCAACTTCATCATCATCTATCCTTCGTGATAAAGTTTGAAAATTTCCAAGTTTTTTTTCAACTGTGTTTTAGGTTAATTAAATTGAAAATGTATTTTAAGGCCCTGTGGCCCAATGGATAAGGCGTCTGACTTCGAATCAGAAGATTGCAGGTTCGAGTCCTGCCAGGGTCGTATTATTTTTTGTCATTCTTGTTAATTCTAATTTTTAGGCCGTTGCAAGAAACAAGAAAGAAAGATAGATAGATGATATATTATTTTCAAATTTTTGATCGAGGAATCAACTTCATCATCATCTATCCTTCGTGATAAAGTTTGAAAATTTCCAAGTTTTTTTTCAACTGTGTTTTAGGTTAATTAAATTGAAAATGTATTTTAAGGCCCTGTGGCCCAATGGATAAGGCGTCTGACTTCGAATCAGAAGATTGCAGGTTCGAGTCCTGCCAGGGTCGTATTATTTTTTGTCATTCTTGTTAATTCTAATTTTTAGGCCGTTGCAAGAAACAAGAAAGAAAGATAGATAGATGATATATTATTTTCAAATTTTTGATCGAGGAATCAACTTCATCATCATCTATCCTTCGTGATAAAGTTTGAAAATTTCCAAGTTTTTTTTCAACTGTGTTTTAGGTTAATTAAATTGAAAATGTATTTTAAGGCCCTGTGGCCCAATGGATAAGGCGTCTGACTTCGAATCAGAAGATTGCAGGTTCGAGTCCTGCCAGGGTCGTATTATTTTTTGTCATTCTTGTTAATTCTAATTTTTAGGCCGTTGCAAGAAACAAGAAAGAAAGATAGATAGATGATATATTATTTTCAAATTTTTGATCGAGGAATCAACTTCATCATCATCTATCCTTCGTGATAAAGTTTGAAAATTTCCAAGTTTTTTTTCAACTGTGTTTTAGGTTAATTAAATTGAAAATGTATTTTAAGGCCCTGTGGCCCAATGGATAAGGCGTCTGACTTCGAATCAGAAGATTGCAGGTTCGAGTCCTGCCAGGGTCGTATTATTTTTTGTCATTCTTGTTAATTCTAATTTTTAGGCCGTTGCAAGAAACAAGAAAGAAAGATAGATAGATGATATATTATTTTCAAATTTTTGATCGAGGAATCAACTTCATCATCATCTATCCTTCGTGATAAAGTTTGAAAATTTCCAAGTTTTTTTTCAACTGTGTTTTAGGTTAATTAAATTGAAAATGTATTTTAAGGCCCTGTGGCCCAATGGATAAGGCGTCTGACTTCGAATCAGAAGATTGCAGGTTCGAGTCCTGCCAGGGTCGTATTATTTTTTGTCATTCTTGTTAATTCTAATTTTTAGGCCGTTGCAAGAAACAAGAAAGAAAGATAGATAGATGATATATTATTTTCAAATTTTTGATCGAGGAATCAACTTCATCATCATCTATCCTTCGTGATAAAGTTTGAAAATTTCCAAGTTTTTTTTCAACTGTGTTTTAGGTTAATTAAATTGAAAATGTATTTTAAGGCCCTGTGGCCCAATGGATAAGGCGTCTGACTTCGAATCAGAAGATTGCAGGTTCGAGTCCTGCCAGGGTCGTATTATTTTTTGTCATTCTTGTTAATTCTAATTTTTAGGCCGTTGCAAGAAACAAGAAAGAAAGATAGATAGATGATATATTATTTTCAAATTTTTGATCGAGGAATCAACTTCATCATCATCTATCCTTCGTGATAAAGTTTGAAAATTTCCAAGTTTTTTTTCAACTGTGTTTTAGGTTAATTAAATTGAAAATGTATTTTAAGGCCCTGTGGCCCAATGGATAAGGCGTCTGACTTCGAATCAGAAGATTGCAGGTTCGAGTCCTGCCAGGGTCGTATTATTTTTGTCATTCTTGTTAATTCTAATTTTTAGGCCGTTGCAAGAAACAAGAAAGAAAGATAGATAGATGATATATTATTTTCAAATTTTTGATCGAGGAATCAACTTCATCATCATCTATCCTTCGTGATAAAGTTTGAAAATTTCCAAGTTTTTTTTCAACTGTGTTTTAGGTTAATTAAATTGAAAATGTATTTTAAGGCCCTGTGGCCCAATGGATAAGGCGTCTGACTTCGAATCAGAAGATTGCAGGTTCGAGTCCTGCCAGGGTCGTATTATTTTTTGTCATTCTTGTTAATTCTAATTTTTAGGCCGTTGCAAGAAACAAGAAAGAAAGATAGATAGATGATATATTATTTTCAAATTTTTGATCGAGGAATCAACTTCATCATCATCTATCCTTCGTGATAAAGTTTGAAAATTTCCAAGTTTTTTTTCAACTGTGTTTTAGGTTAATTAAATTGAAAATGTATTTTAAGGCCCTGTGGCCCAATGGATAAGGCGTCTGACTTCGAATCAGAAGATTGCAGGTTCGAGTCCTGCCAGGGTCGTATTATTTTTTGTCATTCTTGTTAATTCTAATTTTTAGGCCGTTGCAAGAAACAAGAAAGAAAGATAGATAGATGATATATTATTTTCAAATTTTTGATCGAGGAATCAACTTCATCATCATCTATCCTTCGTGATAAAGTTTGAAAATTTCCAAGTTTTTTTTCAACTGTGTTTTAGGTTAATTAAATTGAAAATGTATTTTAAGGCCCTGTGGCCCAATGGATAAGGCGTCTGACTTCGAATCAGAAGATTGCAGGTTCGAGTCCTGCCAGGGTCGTATTATTTTTTGTCATTCTTGTTAATTCTAATTTTTAGGCCGTTGCAAGAAACAAGAAAGAAAGATAGATAGATGATATATTATTTTCAAATTTTTGATCGAGGAATCAACTTCATCATCATCTATCCTTCGTGATAAAGTTTGAAAATTTCCAAGTTTTTTTTCAACTGTGTTTTAGGTTAATTAAATTGAAAATGTATTTTAAGGCCCTGTGGCCCAATGGATAAGGCGTCTGACTTCGAATCAGAAGATTGCAGGTTCGAGTCCTGCCAGGGTCGTATTATTTTTTGTCATTCTTGTTAATTCTAATTTTTAGGCCGTTGCAAGAAACAAGAAAGAAAGATAGATAGATGATATATTATTTTCAAATTTTTGATCGAGGAATCAACTTCATCATCATCTATCCTTCGTGATAAAGTTTGAAAATTTCCAAGTTTTTTTTCAACTGTGTTTTAGGTTAATTAAATTGAAAATGTATTTTAAGGCCCTGTGGCCCAATGGATAAGGCGTCTGACTTCGAATCAGAAGATTGCAGGTTCGAGTCCTGCCAGGGTCGTATTATTTTTTGTCATTCTTGTTAATTCTAATTTTTAGGCCGTTGCAAGAAACAAGAAAGAAAGATAGATAGATGATATATTATTTTCAAATTTTTGATCGAGGAATCAACTTCATCATCATCTATCCTTCGTGATAAAGTTTGAAAATTTCCAAGTTTTTTTCAACTGTGTTTTAGGTTAATTAAATTGAAAATGTATTTTAAGGCCCTGTGGCCCAATGGATAAGGCGTCTGACTTCGAATCAGAAGATTGCAGGTTCGAGTCCTGCCAGGGTCGTATTATTTTTTGTCATTCTTGTTAATTCTAATTTTTAGGCCGTTGCAAGAAACAAGAAAGAAAGATAGATAGATGATATATTATTTTCAAATTTTTGATCGAGGAATCAACTTCATCATCATCTATCCTTCGTGAAAAAGTTTGAAAATTTCCAAGTTTTTTTTCAACTGTGTTTTAGGTTAATTAAATTGAAAATTCCGCACTTAGTTCAGCAGCACTGCGTTGCACATCGCGAAGATCTTGCAATTTCAAATTCATGGAAAGGAATCAAATTATTGGGGGATCTGGAAACTTTAATTAGGACTGTTTATACAGTGTTCTGCAGATCGTCCACGAAACAGTGCAAGTTTGGAGAGATTGCAAAAGTTTTGGAATGTGATTCAGTGGCATTTAGACCAATCAATGAAGTGTGCTGGCTATCAAGGCATGTTGCTCTGGAAGCACTTGTTAGGAACTACGATCCTCTGCTGAAGTATTTTGAGCAAGAAAAAAATACTAACAATAATCCAGTTTCTAAATACTGCTACAATATGTTGAACAAACTCGAAATTCGAATTAATTTGGATATTTTGAAAAGTGTTTTGTCCGAATTAGCTTCTTTGTGTGTGCTTCTTCAAAAACGTTCTCTGACGCCACTTGATGCATTTGATTTGGCAAGAGGAAAAATGAATAAGATGAGAAACCAGTATCTATGTGGCGAAGTAGCGGTGGATGAAAACGTCAAACTTCTTTTGAAGAATAGTGGTAAAAAAATTGAAGACGTGGATACGCGGTCCATACTAAACTTTATACAATCCCTTTGTGACCATCTTGCAGATAGATTTCCAGAGAATGAAGTTCGGGACTGGTGTGCTTTTGATTGTGACGCTATAAAACAATGCAATTTCAGTTTTGGTATTGAACAAATTAAGAATCTGTGCTCAAAATACAAGAATCTCTTTGAGCTCAATGAAATTGATCTTGTAATTCAAGAATATAACGATTACAAATTTGGTGTAGCTGAAAAGATAAAAAATAAACTGGTTTCCAATTATGCAGACATGATTGCATACGCACTTCAAAGTGACCAGTTTCAACATCTATCCAAACTGATGGATATAGCTTCAAGTGTGGACTGTGAACGAGGTTTCAGTTTAATGAACAATATAAAAAACAAATTACGAAATCGTTTAGAAGAATTTCATCTCGATATGCTCATACGAATTAAAAGTTACCTGCTAGATGGCGGAAAAATAAATCTGGACACAGTTTATTCGGAGTGGGCTATCACTAAAGATCGAAGGGAAAAATTGTGAATTGTTTATAATTTTGTTATGTTTAAACTTTGAACTTGAATAACTTGGAAGCACCAACTTGGAACTTCCAAGTTGGAGCTTTGTTCGCGAGCAGTTTGGAAGACTGATAAAAAGCACAATGCAGAGTAAATTTTGAAGTTTGTACTAAACATTTATTGATTTAAAAAACATGTTATAAACTGAAGTTTTAGCGTTGAAAGCTCAACAATGTAGAACATTTTTCTATACCTATAACATTTTATCAATGATTCGTTTCTTCTCCCAGTCCCAGATATATTTGACTCATAATCCGAGTAATTTTCTGATCTAGTATATAATAGTAATTTACATTGAAATGCGAAATGTGTGCTATATCAATCGCGGATTTCGTAATTTTTCAAACTCGCAAGCGCACAAAGTATGCAGCTTCTCAAAAAAGTTGCACAGGCAAAATTTTCTGCGCAAATACTCTCCGAGAAATTAGAGGGAACATTGTTTAGTAGAACGATTTAATGGAACATTAGCCTCATATGTAAATTCAGGGCAAACGGACTGGGACATCCACATTCCGTCCTGTTTATTTGCATACAGAAATGCAGTGCACGAAGGAACAGGTGAAACACCATTTTACATTATATATCCGAGGCAAAGTAAAATGCCAGTAGATCTGCTGTTTTTCCCTAAAGCAACACAGTATTTAGATCAGGAAAATTATCTAATGGAAATGAGGGAAAGAATGCAGGAAGCATGGGTTAGAGCAGGTCTCATTATAAAATGTAATCAGGAGGCATCAAAAGATTATCATGACCGAAAAGCCAAGGAACATTGCATAATGGTTGGAGACCAGGTGATGTTGGAAAGTCATTATAACAAGAAAGGTTTATCACCAAAATTCATGCGGAATTTCAAGGGCCATATGAGGTATTGAGAACTATAGATACAAATCTCATACTACAACTTGTAGCCAACCGAAAAGCAGAACCAATAATGGTACATGCTAATCGGTGTAAAAAGTGCGAAATCCCAACTAAAGGGATCTCCGGAAATTCAAAAGTAAAAGCACTAGAGAAACAAGTGAAACCAAGCACCACCGAAGAACCACAAGAACACCGATACCTATTGAGATCACGGGGTGTTCCAAAATCAGTAACCTTTATGTTGATAATAAGCTGTATGATGACCTTAGCTATGGCAAAAGGGGATAAAAGGGCATATTTTCAGCCTATGGCAATGCAAGTGGAAGTTACATTTTATAAGGACCTATCACGGAATTCGTATACTAACAACGTGTGATAATGCCACAAAATTCAATCTGCATTTCTACAATAAGTACTTACGGGTCCGCCAACTTAACTCAGAAGAAAGAGAATATGATTTAAAAGCCGAGACGGATTACAAACTGCACATCGCAGCATTAAGGTTATATCAGAGTGGTTGGTATACCTATCATGTATCAAATTGGATTCTAAGGACGGCGGATTTCACAAATCGCATATCGATATCTTACGAAAAAGATAAAGTTAAATTTAGTCAGCTAATTAGCGGGGAGGAAAAGGTAAAAGTCAATATTCTAGATGGACTAATCACGAGAGAAACAATATGGCTAGATCCGAACTCTCCTTCCAAAGAAATGTATCTAAATCAGTCCGTAGAATATTCGGTTCTAGTTATGTACTATAGTCCGAGGAAACGGCAGGACGATAGGTGGTTCGAGGTATTTGAGGAGATATTACCTCTTAAACATCCAGTTACAACGAAAATACCACAAAAAGTAATTAGGGAGAACATGGTGATACATCCCGCGATGTGGCAACATCTCAGACAATTGCCACCTATCAAACAAATATCTTGCCAAACAACTCCAAACCTGACAAACTGTTGTGATTGCAATGCCATCACAAACTTCAACGCATATACTTTCTGAAAATAACCACAGGGGTATGGATCACGGTATCGGCCGTACTATCACTAATAACCATACTGATAGCTATTGGTATTTAGACCAAGCTATATTTTAGACAAGCCATAAAGGGCTTACGACGGAGTGCTGATGTCGCAATTATGACAATTACAGACTCCCCCGAGGGAAAAATCATATATACATATATATATTAAAATCTATATGTACGTAGAGCTCCAGGTAGCATTAAAATTCAGCATATATAGATCTTTTATAACAAGACTCATGCATATCTTTTTAGCCTATATCAGTATATCTGATATTTTGGTTAATAATTTTTATTTCTAGAATGTAGAGCCATCCAATATCGCAATATCAAGAAAGACATAGCACTATACGTGCTACGACCTTAACTCAATTAAAATACGGGAAGATCTCGACAGAGAAGATCCTAGTTGGTGGCAGAGACCCGATAGTAAATGGAAACCGCGTATCAAGGAATACGACGGAGGCCCAATCCACGAAGTAGCCGTGTCCAATTTCCCCGATTACGGAGTATTGGAGGCTAATGAGCGTTCTTATATCATCTCATCAATCGTGTACAAAGAAGTGAGTACACGGGAGACATTGGTGGTCAGTTACAGACCGAACATAGTAGAACAAAGAATCCGTAATGAAAGTGCCAAAGTCATGAAAAGGAGAAAATATTAGCAATTCTGCTATGTATTCAACGGACCTAGCTATTTGCTATACGTCCCCAATTACAACACCTTTGACAATACAATCCAATCCAATTTTTCAAATTGATAAACATTTACCGAACAATAACATTTGCTCTATCCTATGTGAACAATAATTGATTATTCTGATTTTGTGATTTGAAACTTTGATCTAGTTATTATTTATTATTGCTTGCATCATATATATTAATATTAATCAGTTTATTTTATTTTTATTTTTATTTTTATTTTTTTATCAGCTGCAATGGTCCTGTCTTTACCGCTTTAATTTTCGGGACGAAAATCTTGTTAGGGGGAAGACATGTTAAGGTTCAGTAGGAACCGGATCTAAAAGTATTATGAAATCTTTGAGTTAAATAAAATTAATTATTAATAGTATTAAATAATTACCAAAAATAGAATTAAAATTACTAAGTTTAGAATTTAATTATAAATAGTAATAAACAATTACTATATTTAAATTTTTAACAAAAATAGTATTTAAATAAAAGAAATAAGTAGTAAAAATAGTAATTAAATAATTACTATTAATAAAATAGATTAAATAAAAATAATATAAATACCGTTGTATATTTTAGTTTAAGGGACACAAAACATTCTTACAAGAAAAATTTAAGAAGACGAAAAATATTTATAGATTTGTTAATTATTAGCATCAATCGGAAATTTGACATTTACTTATTATTAGTGTTGAGGTTTGAAAATAAATTATTAAATTATATAGTTCAGATTAAAAGGAAAGCCGAAATTGAATGGCGGTCAAGCAGAGAAGCAATGGCAAAGAAAGATATGATAAAAACAGAACTATAAAAGGGTACAATCAGACATGAAATGGGAAAATGCGCAAACCGGAGGAAGTGGAATAAAGTGAAAAGTTATCGAAATTGAAGCTGGAAAACGGGAGAGGGGTAGATTAAGGGATGGTGAAGAAGACAGTGAGCAAGAAATTGTTAGAAAATGTGTAGAAAGGGTCGTAAAACAGACAAATGTGGAAAAACGTAAAATATTAATTAATTAATTAATTGGCTAATGGGAAACCCGAGCTAATGGGAAGCCCGAGCTAATGGGAAGCCCGAGCCAATGGAGAACCCGAGCGATGAAGAAAACCCGAGCACGGCAATTTGGAAGGGTAAACAAACGAGGAATTCAGAGGGCAATTATCCAAACAACCGGATAAACGAGGGTAAACAAAAGACGGGGAATTACGAAGGGTCAACAAAAATAGTCGATTAGGGAGTGATAGCTGAAGAAGTCAAAACCAATTAGGTCAAAAATGGGGCAATTACAACGATTATGGGAGTATATAAGGAAACTCAAAATTCACATAATCGGCGATAGCCTTAGGTAGGGATACGAAGAAACAGACGATAGGAGTTCGAGGAATAAAATAAAAGGAAAAAGGAATTATAAGAGGAATTTAGGAGTCAGAAAGGAATATTAAAAGAGTTCGGATCAGAGAGCGGAATCAAACAAAAGGTGAAACCTATTTTTTTTAATCGTACAAGGCCGAGACCTTCCAGAGCGGAGTCCGATCTGAAATTGTGTAAGAATTGTGATTAACCAACAGTGTGATTAATTGTTGAAAGTTGTGAATTGTTGTAAAACAAATATACGTTGGGAGTTTGTGTTTATTGATTTTGGAACACATGGAGTCAGAGTAACCAACGGTTGATTTTGATATCATAAAACCCAACATTAGCATCGATTGAAAATATAGATTTCATCAATTGGAAATTTGGATTTACTAATTATTAGCAATCATTTGGAAACTTAGCTTCAATAACAATCTATTGGAGTTGAAAATCAATAATTGTTAGCATCGATAAAAGAAATTAAGCTCAAAAACCAATTTTCGGGATCACTCTTATTAATTAGTTATTTAATACTTTTGAATTAAATTAATTATTTTTTAAATTAAAGGGCATAGTAATCAGCCAACACTTTTGTAGCTGTTTCGACTGTTTTGATTACAACTATTAACCATTTATCTGGGTTAATAGTATAGCGGTAAAACTTCGGGAATCCCTCTTCTTTATCCGTTCACCTATATCGGGCTGTTGACGCATTTAGGGCCAGCCTTGATTCTTTGAAATAATCTTTAGGGCGGTTTGTATAACCTATATCTGTACCCTATATATATATATATATATATATATATATATATATATATATATATATATATATATATATATATATATATATATATATATATATATATATATATATATATATATATATATATATATATATATATATATATATATATATATATATATATATATATATATATATATATATATATATATATATATATATATATATTTCATTTCAATAAATCTTTAATTCATATTGTTATTTATTTGTTTAATATTCACGCGCAACCTTACATATAATTTATGGAGTCAAATCTTTTCGTGTTAGATCGAACTACACTCTTGTCATAGGTTGTCGAAACCTAGTATATATAGATAAGAAACACCAGTGCAACGTTGAGAATCTCAATTTTCTACATTAATTAACATTAATAGCACAGATTGAATTCAGTGTGTGGTATTTGAAACAAAGGTTCAAAGAAACAACCATATGAATGTGAATGTCTAGATTCAGATTATTGTGCAAATATATTATTCTATACTTGTAGCGACTATTTTCTTTTATATTTTGTTTATATTTTAAACTTTTTCTTATTTGACATTGTATTTATTTATTTTTATATTTCTGCAAAAAGTACTTGTTGGTTTAAAAATAGATAACTATAAAACTAAAAAATATATTTTAATGCAGTAAAGAGCATTTTATAGCAAGTTTGTTAATAATTTTCTCAGTAACACTCTTGTCCCATTTTATGTGAAAGTGCAGAGTAGTTGACATTTTAAGCAATTTCCTATCAAAATGAAAATTTACAAGGAAAATCAGGGTCCTAGTTAATATTAATTAAAAACTACTAATCGTGAAAGCCCTCGATATCGACGACGTTAAGTATTTGCATATCAGACTAAAAATACCAACTTAAATTCCAATCTTATAAAAAAAGGACTGCGCTTATCCAACTTTACCTTATGTTAAAGCGTTTAAACAACTATAAATTTCGTTTAAATGTAGAATAACATTATTTGAAATTTTTATTGATAAATATAATTTCAAACGTATCCTTAAAATGTTCTATCATAACAAAAACAAAATAGAGTTTTATGTACTTTCACATTATGCAAAAAAACTAGTATTTTTTAAAGAAAAAACAAAAATCATATTAATAAAATATAGAAAGCAAAAATTTATTTTTAAACTACTCTCCAAGAATTTTCTTTTTCAGCTGTTTTGTTTTCTTGAAAATTTACTGTTTCGGTATCACGCATATTTGTAATACTCCGTATTCCACTGCTACGGTCCTTTGATTCTGTTACTTTATTCTCTCTTTATTCTCCAATTATCACTATCACTAGGTTTGTTTCTTTCATTTGAACATTTTTCTGTACTCGCCAATTATCGCTATTACTTGGCTTGGTTTCTTTCCTTTCAACAACTTTCTTACTTCTCCAATTCATTGCTTTAGATTTCTTTTCATCTTTGTGAAAACAACCATTCTTATCTAGAAATGTGTTAAATTTCTTTTCTTTGTCTATGTCCGTGATTAATGTCAAATTAATTGCTCTACCGACGAGAACTTGTCCATTAAATTCCAACGCCGATTTCAAATTGTCCAAACTTCTGAATTCTATATTGCCAGTTCCTCGCTTTCTCGGATTGAAATAAATATCCACCAATTCTAAACATTTTAACAGATTTTTAATGCACTCTTCATCAACATCAAAAGGTAGATTAGAAAATCCCAAATAGAATGGACCATCAATTGGTAGTTTATTTACTTCTTCAAGTTCACGATTGGCATGTGTTGTTGAGTGCAAAGCTTTTCTTAATTCAGTAGTAATCGTTATATTATTTTCTCTAATTTCGGAATTCTAAAGTATATTATTATTGCTTTTTCTCGTAAAATCGACAATAACGCTTTTCCAAACTTTTTAACCATTTGTATTATATTGTTAGTTTTATAGAAGTTGGTTTATTTAGTAGATGGATACGTACAAAACGAATGTTTTGAAATTTATTGGAATTTTAATTAATTTTGTTAGTTTATAATATTTATTAAATTTTACAATAACTATGGAGTTTTTACTGATTCGACTTGCTCTTTCAAATACTGTTACTCAATGAAATCTACAATTTGCAGATGATTTTATGGATACTGCAACTTTATAAAAAGATTAACAATTGACTAATATAAATGATAGAGGAATCAACTTCATCATCATGCGAAATTTGAGCTCATTTTACAAAATCATCAATGTTTCATCATCATATATGAATACATTCAGTACTAACAAAACTACTTTAAAAATTCAATACTTGCATTAATTGAAATTATAAAAATCAATGGAAAATCAAATGATAATCTTCAACATTCCCTAAAAACATACTCAAATAAATCAAAAGATCAGTTCAATATTATAATGAAAGAATTTAGAAAAATCAATCGTCAGTCCATACAACCGAAATTAAAATCGGCCAACTCTACAAACAAGTCATTAATATTTAAATTTCCATTATTTATTTCGAATTATTTTATAATTTAAATAAATGTATTAACACTAGATTTACGGACCGAGCCAATTTGACTCATTCAAAATTTGATCACTATATATACATAAAACTTTAATATTACTTTTTAAAAACATACGTTGGTTTTTAATTAAGTAATGAAATATATGTAAACGCTTATTCCTCTTCCTCGCAGACCCCTTCATTTCGCATTATCGAATGTGGTATACCTATTTTCACGATTGTGAGCTAATTTGACTCGTAGAATGGTTTAGCAGTTAATCGCATAACATGAAATTTACTGGTCCTATCAGGCCTGGACAACAGTCAAGTCGCACGTGATTTGTTTCTCTTCTCATTTGGCAATACTCACATACAATATTTGTATGTATGTGTGAGTAATTATCACTTGTTTTCGTTACTCCGTTACCTTATTACCCACTTCTGTCGTCATTTCGATATATACATCGCGTGTGAGCAGTGCAGTGAAGTAATATATAATTTATAATTTCATAAAATTCATTTTTTGCCAGAAAAATTGATCCACAAAGGTAATTTCGTAATTTATTTGTAAAAGGTATTACAACTGATATTTACTTTATGTGATTATCTAGGGTTTTTATTATGGGAAAGAATCAGAAAAATTGTCTTTTGCTGAAAAAACTAATCAAACTAAAGAAAGACCAATCAGATAATGAATCGGATGCAATTGATATAGACCAAAGTGATAACGAAATTGAATTAGAGGACGAAGTCAATAAAATTGAATCTTCTAGCAGTGAAGATGAAGATCTTTGTTATATAGCTCGTAACAAAAAAAAGAGCCAGGGTTACTTCTGATTCTGAAACTGAAAGTGAAGGTGAAATTTTTCGTTACACAACTCCTAGTAAAAAAAGAGCTAGAGTGATTTCTGATTCTGAAAATTGTCAAGTTCAACAATCATGCAAAAGAAACAGATGTAGAAATCATTGTGCTAAATGTAATAGAAATGTTTGCGGAAAATGTGTTTCAAAAACAGAGTTTATATGTAAAAAATGTTTTCCATAAATTTTTTAATAATAAACATTTCATTTAAAATAGTTTCGAACTATTTTCTTTGCGAAAAACTTCAATTTTCTTGTATGAGTCAAATTGGCTCACTTCAGTAAAAATAGGTATATATTCAACATCCGTAAATCTAGTGTTAATATGATTTTTGTTTTTGATTTTAAATTTGATTAGCCACTTGCCGGGCGCGCGCTCAAATATGAGTGCAAAAAATGTGTACCATTTCGGGCGAGCGCTCGCATGTGAGCGCAAACTCATATAGAAAAAATATTGTCCTTTGAATAAGAAATCTGATCCCGGGCGTGGACTAACATATGAGCGATATTTCGAACAACATTATTTTACGATATTTATGTTCTAAACTGCCATTTCTTAGGTCATTTCTTTTATAAACACATGTGAACTTTCGGCTATACACACGTAAATTCCAGGTTTTATTTTCTAAAATATCAGTTGTCCAATAACCACGCGCGCGACTGCATCGTTTTTGAATTGTTTCACTTCGTTCTTCGGACATTTCGTGTCTTTCAAACTGTTTTTTTGTTTGTGTGTGCACTTTGAACTATTTTATTTTTAACTGTTAAAAATATATTTTATTGATTTATAAAAAAGGTTCATCGAGCGAGTATGAAACTGATATTGAAATTTCAACATCGACTACTGCCTCTTCGGAAAGCGAGACCAATACACCACTTGCACTATCTGAAAATGACAGCCAGGATTGGTATGAATTAAACTAAAATCTTCCATCAGAACGTCCACCTGCCAGATTTTCTTTTACCGGAAATCCAAGGATAAATTTGGAATTTGAAGAGGACAATATTCTACAGTTTTTCGATGTATATTTTGATGAGGACATCATCCAACTTATTTGCACAGAGACGAACCGTTATGCACAACAACAGGTGTTTTTGAGACCTTCGACGTCAAAAAGGACGTCTTCGGAGAACTGGATTGATGTAGCAGGACCAGAGCTGCGGATATTTTTTATGCTCTATGTATTACAAAGCATAAGGAGAATGCCTGTTCAAGATATGAATTGGTCGACGTGGCCAATATTATATTCGCCAATTTTTGGAAAAACCATGCCACTGAAACGTTTCAAACAAATTAAAAAAAATTTGCATTTCGTTATTAATTTTCGCTAATATGATCCGCAAACTAGGGCTTGCAATACCGATTAACCGATTTACCGGTTAACCGGTAAATTGCTAAAAAATTCATTACCGAAAAACCGGTAAATTCATTATTTTTTACCGGTTTTTTCGGTAAAAATTTAAACTTTATATTATACAATATTTATCGTCTTGTTCCGTTCCGTGCATACTATTTTATAAGTAAATAGTTGAATTTAATATTTAAAATTAATAATTATACTATAATAAAGAAATTCGACTTTATTTATATAGTATGTACGGAACAAAACGAAAAATATTGTAAAATATAAAAAGTTTCACACTTCTGTTCAGTGGTCACAAGTCACACTCGCACCTACGTAAATATAAAACAAATTTTTGTTTCTTGTTGTGTATGCAAATGCGTGAAATATTCATGCTTATTATATATGTTAATATATATGTTAAGTGATCGCTCAAACCGAAGTAGAAATTTTTTATTTGTTTGTAATATTCAAGTTATATACTGACAGAAACGAATGTTTTTCGTGGAATTTCGAAATATTGAACAATTTTAACTGTTAAAATTGAAATACATAAATTGTTGCAGTATATAATTTATAATAAATATATCAATTTTTTTTTAATATAATAGAACGTCTCATAAAATTTAATAAAGGTAAGGTAATACAAAAAATACTAATTTATTCGTTATTTAAAACCAAAAAATATTTTAGCCATCATGCGTACAAATTTAATATGGACCTATTTCAAAGAAACAAATAAGAATGAAGCCGTCTGCAATAGTTGTGCGAAACCGATTAAATGTGTTGGTGGTAGCACTAGCGGTTTGCATGCCCATCTTAAATCTCAGCATAAAATTAATCTATTGAAGAGAAAAGATGACGAGAGTGATATGGCATCATCTAGTCAAATTACAAACAAAGTCATCGCTAGCACTACAAACAATAATATATCAAATTTCTTTATAAAAAAGGTTGATGATTCACTTCCAGATGTTCTCGCGCGTTTGACAGCAAAAGATAATATACCGTTTTATAGAGTTGCCACATCCTACGATATCCGAGTACTAATTAAAGCTAAATATAATAAAGAAGTACCAAGATCTTCCCATACGATCAAAAAAATTGTAATGGACTATGGGGATAAAATTCGCAAACAAGTGGTTGAAGATTTATCCAACCGAAAAGCTAATAATAGTGTATTCAGTTTGACGTTTGACGAGTGGACGTCTGTTAAGAATCGACGATATATGAACATAAACGTTCATGGAAATGACCGCTTTTGGAACTTGGGTCTTGTGAGAGTACATGGTTCGATGCCAGCTGATAAATGTATAACTCTGTTGCAAAATAAGTTAAATGAGTTCAAACTAACTTTAGACAACATTTTTTCAATAACAACTGATGGTGCTTCGGTGATGAAGAAAGTAGGTTCGTTGATTAATGCTAATCATCAATTGTGTTTAGCACACGGCATTCAGCTAGCCGTCATTAATGTTTTATATCGTAAAAAAGACATGAGCGATATTCATATAGAGGAAGTAAGTATTGTGGATGAAACAGAAACCGATTTAGAAAGTGAAGAAGGCATTTCCGAAGAAGATGAAGTGGGCTTTGAAGTAATTAATACGGTACCCACTTGTATTGATGTTCAACATGAAGAAATAAGTCCTCTAATAACAAAAATTAGAAAAGTTGTTGTATTGTTTCGCAGATAACGCAAAGAGCGACAATTTACAGAAGCATATTAAGGAAGAATTTAACAAAGAGCTATCCTTGATCATAGACTCAAAAACCAGATGGAATAGTCTTTGTGCAATGCTAGAGAGATTCTGAGAAGTTGAAAGTGCAATAAGAAAAAGTTTAATCGACAATAAATCCGAGTTAAGTTTCAGCGAAAATGAAGTTGTTTTACTTAAAAATATCATTGCATCATTGCAACCAGTAAAACTTGCTGTGGAAGCACTATGTCGAGAAGACGTTAATTTATATGTTTCAGATATAACAATGAAATTTATGTTAGATGAGCTTAGTGTGCAAAACACACTTCTAAGTAAAGAACTTAAAGAATCTCTAATTATACGTATTAAAGAAAGGAGAAACATTTGTGCAGATATTTTGCACTATCTCCATGATCCAAATGTAATTAATGTAAGAATAAGAAATGACGATGATAATTATGAAATATTCTATAAAACAACAAAACCATTGATATTAAAAAAAATCGTTGAATTAATTGAACGGTTTACGTTAAATGAAGAGTCTGAAACTGAAATTTCAGATTCAGAAACATGTACTTCAGATGAGCTATAACAATATGAATGGATGATGCAGATTAGTCAAAGGTTATATAAATGAATAATCTTTCAAACGTTAATTTTATTAAAAAATATTATAAACTAAATTACTAATAATGAATATAATGAGGTCCTCAAAAACCTGTTACATCTCGTCAGTCGCACAGAGAAAATAGTTGAAGACACTCTTTTGAAATATGCTAGCATTCTAAAATTGAAGACAGTCTACCAAAAGAAAAATTGGTTCAAAGGAATATTTGACGAATTATTTGATAATAAAATTAAATGGAAATTAGATAATCGTAGGTTTATCATTCATGAAGCAAATTATGAATAAATCTGGCTTGGACTATGAAAACTATTTTCAATGGTCTGTAGAGGTATATTATTTTATTTTATTTATTATTATTATTTAGATAATTGAATCAAAAATTGCTCCGTGAGTGGATGCTGACGGTGGATGGAATGTTGTAATCCCTGCAAAAGCCAAAAGGTCTGATGAAAATGGTGAAAAATTAAAAAACTTATTAAAACTCGCTATTGTATTATTTGTTGTATTCGCCTGTAATAAGGTTTATTATAAATTATAATAAATGTTTAAATGTTTTTGTTATTTTTATTTATTATCATTTGAAATATTTAATTAGATCAATCCAATAATAATAATTTCAACAATGCTCCAAATAACGCGGCTCTCATTGGAAATAATGACCTTAATAATTTAGATTCTTGTTAGTTTTTATTTTTTATAATAAATTATTAATAATATTTATTTTTTATAAGGATTAAGGATAATAATGATTATTTAAAATATTGATTTTATGAATATAGTTGATAACATTAACTGAAATTTCTTATGAATAGCTTTATTTCATTTAATATTGTCAATTATTTTAGTTCATATCAATTACTTTTTATATTTAATATTTAATTTAATTATTTTATCAGGTCATTTTTACTCTTGTTACTGTATGGCAATCTATGTCATGAAAAATTATGGTCATAAATTGATAGCATCAATGGCATATGTAAAATATCCCAGAGCGTTAGGTATAAGTAGTTTTATGGAGAGCATAATAAACACTTGACCTTATTTAAAACTAATGAAAAAGAAATGTTTAGGTTAATTAATAAAATAATATAGAAATTGTAAATATTATGCAAAGTAATTCAAAAAATATAAATAATGCAAAAACTACAAAAAAGGATGGTGAAATCCATGACAATTACTTCTTAAATAAAGCTGAGATATTTTCCGTAAACTTTTTTAATTGAGGGGATTTATTCACTGTAAAATATCAAGCAGAAGTCCTTTGTTTTAACACATAGTTATAGGAGTCACCTCATATGAAATGTTCGTTTACTAAAATCGAAGGTAAGCTATACTTAATCCATGTTGCTTCATTAATTTAATATATTATCAGTTTTAAATATTTATAATATTAATCAGTTTTAAACTTGTAGAGTATAATTTAATAATTTAATTAAATACAAATTTTAAAATATGTAAGGTAGTTTCTAATATGAAATTTAAAAAAGACAAACAAATTGTTGTCAGTAGTAAATATCCAGTAATATTTTTTAAGTTTGGTAACTATCGAATAATGAGTTGTAGATAATTAACCAGAGTTGGAGATTAAAAATTTATCGTCAAATGTTATAATTATTTTTATTTATTTTAATTTCTAATTTATTTTTATTTGAGAAACTATAAAAATTTTAATAATAAAGAACGAACTCCAATTTACTTTTTAAAAAGCTTTGATTACGAGAGCACCAGAAATCATTCCATTTCGAATATGGATGTTGATTGAAATAGACTTTAGATGAAGAAAAGCTTACTGTCAACATTCAATCACCTATATTTTACACATGTTATTTGAAGTACAAACGCATTAGTGGGAAAGAAAATTTCATTTTTGTCGGCAAATGTGTGTTAATAGTTTAGGTACATATTTAAAATGAAATAAACCACTCAAAATCGAGCATTTAATAAATAATGGCATAACATAAGTTTTACAAAATCATTTAAGTTCGAAAAATCTCATAAAAATGTACTGGATTCAGTACAATTGTACTGAAACGGTAGCACTGCCTGTTTGCCAGATATCAGAAAAGTGAGTTATTGCGTGCTTTAGACTTAAAAATCCCGTGGTACAAGTGCAACACTGGTACAAGAGCACATTGAAGATTAAACGCAACAGCACTAACAGAATGATTAGAGATGGTTTGAGAATAATTTTATGAATTATTATAAATTAATTATAAATTATAAATTAACATTATAAATTAATTCATTAAGTTGAAGTTTTACTGTTAGTGTTATTTAATGGTATTTGCAGCCGAAATCACTCATAATTTGTGTAAGTTTACGATTTGTCGTTGAGCCGCATTCATAGCAGTCTTGTGTCGTGGGTTGGACAAGCCTGTTATACAGTCAACTAAAAAAAATATTCACTATATCGTAATTATTATTTTTAATGGTGTCTTGAATAATTTCATATTTTTTTAAATTAATATAAGTGTAATCTAGGTACGCTATTTTGTCACAGTTGGTTGAAACATATATGTTGAGAGTTTGAGAGTAATGATCAAATGCTTCAATTCATTCCAAACGAAATCGAGAATTTCTGAGGCAAGTAATAAAAAGTTTCATTGACCACTGAACGCATTTATATATATATATATATATATATATATATATATATATATATATATATATATATATATATATATATATATATATATATATATATATATATATATATATATATATATATATATATATATATATATATATATATATATATATATATATATATATATATATGGTACGGACAAAATAAATAAATAAACGAACTAGACTAACCAATTTAAAAAATACCATGTCAAATAAGTTATAAGTTAACTTTAATATTGTTTAATGAAAAAAAAAATCGGAATCAACCGAAATTGCTTTATTTTCAATATTTCAATGTCAGTTCATTGACTGTTATCATAAATTTAATTTTAATTATCTGAGTTTAAAAATTACCAATGAGTTTGAGTCACGGACGATTGCACATGTATTGGCTTCATTTGCTTCAGTTCATGGAAGACTGATTACCACGAAGCCAGGAAATAAATTGATGTGACAGTTTATTGCATGCTTCAATAATATTACAGCCCCTATAAAAAATCTTTCAAAAATTGTTTAGCTAGTTATTTAGTTATAGCAAAAAATATCAGTTCTTCTAAATATACTAAATTTTTATAATTTGGATATGAAACCGACAAAATATTTTATATAATTCTAGAAAGCCTGTTATTGCGTAATTAGCTAATCACTATAGTATTTATTCATCTATAGATTTGATTTAATATTTTACTTATTTATTTATTATTATTTATTATTATTTACTATAATTTATTATATTTTTCACCATGCTAGTATTTGTTACATCTCAAAAGGGGACTCGTAAGCTTATAGTTCAATGTTATTTATTTAACAAGAACACCGATGTCAGTGATGGCAAGGAGCTCTGGCTTTGTGAAAAAAAGAACGTGCAAAACACGTCTTCAAACATCTGCAAATGCAATTGTCCTTGAATTTGGAGTTCACAATCACATAGTCACTCGTGGACAAGTTGAGGTTGAAAAGGCTCGTGTTAACATGAAAAGGAGAGCCGAAACAAGTGAAAAATCAACGCGATCGATTGTTCAGAATGAGCGGATGAGTGTTCCTCTTGCAGTAGCTCATCTACTCCCAAAACACCAAACTTTATCACGAGATTTACGAAGACATCGGCAACTGACTAGACCGAATGATAAACAAGAATAGTGTATTCTCTGACACAGAGCAACCGTCCACTGATCCGATGATCTTGATTTCCTTTCAAGATGCTAACATTGATTTGCTGATGGAACATTTCGAGTAGTCCCGAATTTATTTGATAACTCTACACGGTACATGGCTTTCTTAACGGAGAATTTCTTCCTGCAGTCTATGCATTACCAACAAGCATAAATCTCGAACAGAATTGAAGAGAAACTTTATAATTCTCTCTGAAGTAACAAGATTACAATCTCTTGTACCAAGTGCTTCAACCGTCAATTGTACTGGTTTTAAGACACTTAACAATTCCTGCAACTTTTCAATCTCATTTTCGTATAATTTAACCGAGTTTAGATTTATCAACGCTTTTTTAATACAGGATTTCAACAATAGATATCTTTCCAACATTGGAGCAATACTGTTCCACCTAGTCTGATAATTCAACATGAGATTGAGTTCTTTTCCATGGTCATTTTTAATATATTTTTGAAGCACAGTTTTTTACGGATATTTTCTTAAACAACTTCACAATTTTGCGGACATTGTTCGAAACTATCTTAGTGTCTCCCTGCACTTCCAAAATTTTATTTTTTTAAATTCCCATGTTTTATAATGGTGAAATGAGATGAATGTGACTGCTTTCTATTTTTGGCAATAACATTTTTGACATGTATTTCCTTCAATAATTATTTTTTATTGCAATCATTGTCGAAAATCCAACTTCGCATATATATAATGTTGTGAATGGAAGCAATGATCTTAACACTGCAGTGTGTAAAGTTGGATGTTGTTTAACCCGACGTTAAAGATTAAATTTTACAGCACTATCATCATACAACTCAATCAATTCGTCATCCTCTTTCATCGATATATCGGTAATAAAAACACTTTGAAATGGATTTATTACCCAAGTATATTTATCAAAAATTTTCATTTCTTCATAGAAATAAAAATCTAAATTTTCCATAGGTCTGTCCAAATCTTATTATATGTTGTTACTTCACTTTCATTGATAAAAGTTTAGAATATATCAAAGCAGTCATATTTACGAAACTGGACATTATTTTTCACTACAAACGTGTTTTGTAAGAGCTCTTATTTTAACATGAGCTGAAAATATATCGGTTCTATTTTTTCTTATTAATTGTAAATTTAATTCGTTCAATTTAGAAAATGTCTACTAAGTCAGCATAACTACATATTTTACATCACACAAAGCTGTTGTATACTCATCTTGTTGAATTTTAGTGAGCGATCCCTAGAGAAAGTTCTAACGAAATAACAAACTAATTAAAATTAATTAATCAGCTGTTGGGTTTATGTGCAAGTCGGTATCACGGTCTGATTCCTTTGTGTTCTTTTTCAAAATTAAGATAACCCAACACAATAATTTTATTCAAGACTAATACAAGTACACTTTTTGATTACTCTTTATTGAACAATTACAATCTTTAATAACTCTTTGATCTGCACTTTTCAATAATACAATAAATCTCACGTAGGGATAATCTTCCAACGGGAGATGTCCCTTTCTGGTACGTTCGATTTCTAAATATCTAATTATCACAACTGCTAAATCCTTTTACTCACTCGTTTAATTCTACTAAATTTTCTTCGACCACCTGGCAATTATGTTTCTTTGCTGGTTCCTTTTATACTTGACCCGTCAATTGATTTTAATTCGTCAAGCCCTTCGTATCCAATTTCCCGGGCTTCCTCCTATCTCTTTCTCTCATTGTCCTAATTTAATTTTCGTCGACCGATCTAATTTCCCCTTTGATCTACCATTTAGGCTCTCCCATGACGCTAGGGCTTTCCATTATCTCGGGCTTCCCATTATCTCGGGTTTCCCATTAGCTCGGGTTCTCCATTAGCTCGGGTTTCCCATTAGTTAATTAATTTTTAATTAATTTTTGTTTTTTGTAATTTATTCTTTCTAGGGACCCCCCATTGATTTTATTTTATTATATTTGAACTCGTCTCATAATTTGGCATCCGCCCATACCAGTTTCCCCCGAAATTATTCAATTTTTGTTTTTTTGATTATTTTAATTAATATCTTTGTATTTTACATTTATTATTATGAATTTGGTGTTTTCATTGATTTTCACCTCAATTTTGTATCTCTTTTATTGAACCCCAACACAGCTAATGAAAAACCTGAGTCAATAGGACACATTAGCACTGTGGAAAAACCTAAACGCATAGAAAGCTGAGCAGTAATGGAAGCCCGTAAAATTATTAAGTGATTTTTAGATAAAGCATCAAAAGTGAGCCCGATGAATTGGCTTGTTGTTGAAGCAATTAATCCTGAATTTCGGGAATAACTCCTGAACAATAATTTAAATGTTTTTGGAGTGATAGTATAAAAATACCTGCAGAGAAACTAATCGCCAGTTGATCGAGGAGAAAAAAATTTAAAATAATTATTTGAATAGAATTAGAAACGAATCAAGTAGAAGTAAACCAAACGAAAGAAAAAACCTTTCATGTAAACATTAAATCAACTTAATGTTCAAGAAAAGGTGATCACCCTTTGGGATAACTAACTTCTAGTGAACTAATTAAATTCGGAGAGAAAAGTGCAAATATTGTGACGAGTTGTAAATTGCATTGAGAATCAATAAATTTTTTTTGTGTTTGGTCTCAGTTATTTGATTTATAAGAGACACTAGGGTATATGGAAAATGGGGGTTTTGGAATACAAAATAATGTCAGAAATCCTGCTTGAGAAATTCAAATAAAACAGAAATTTACAATGCTAACATAAAAATTTCAAGTAATTATCTGTTATGCTCTTTTACGTATAAAATTCTGAGATTTTATAAATGTTATTATAATTTTTTTCATTAATTGAACCAACTAATACTCCAATATGATCATTCGTTATAATAATAATTATAATACTAATGATACTAATAACACTCATAGAAATAATATTCGGTAATAATTATTACTGATAATCACAATAATAATAATTAATCAATTATCACTTCCATAATAATAATAATTTTATTATAATAATACCCAGTAATTTTATAATTATCCATAGTTGTTTTTAAAAGAAATTTAATAGCACTCATAATCTTAACAAGAATACAAATAATAATAAAATGATAATAACGATAGCCAAAATAATTTAATAATAATTAATTTCTTTACGTTTGATTTTTACCCATAGAATTTTAGCTATTTGTAAATTACCCTAATCACTGGTTACTCCACTGCTGCGGGCAGCTCCAATATTGAAGTACGATATTTGGGGTTTTTAGGACATTAACCACAACTTATTCATTATTTCAATTTGAAATTATATTTAACAATATATTACTATTCACTTTATATATTATTTATACCGATTCACATATAGTTCTGAGATGCTCCTTTTTTGTGAACTATTTTATAAACTCTTGAATCACAAGGAGTCAGAAATTAACGATTTATTAACCCAACAATATTGCAACTTCTTCGTGAAGTTAAGCAATGCTTGCAAGACTTTGTCTCGCGATATACAGCGAAATTCTGTATGCAGAAGTAGAAATTTAAATTTAAACTTTGCAGAGTTTTTAAAATACACATGATTATAATGATTTGTTCTTGATAAAATTTACAATTTCTATAGCAGTAATGAAAGCAGTATTGAGACTTTTTGATATATTTTTGAAAATGTATCAAGTTAGGTAGCACAATTAATAATATTTAATTAATAATAGAAGTTTTTACGACCCATCGTAAGTCGGTTCACGACACGCACTTTATGGCAAATTAAATTTTTTTAAAGTATTGAAAATCTTTTGGATGAAATATTAAAAACTTTAAAATTATGATGAGAATGAAATTTTAAGTGAATGCTGAATTTGTATGAAAGTGTTATTTCAATTATTTTTGTAAAATTTTCTCAACGATTTTATTTTATATAATAACAATAGGAGTTAAATAGATTTTTATGAGTGTTCATTAAATTTTTGGAACTTATATTTTTATTTAGTAACATGGAGTCAGGCATATTAAATACGATATTACCATCAATTCTTAGTAATGGACCTTTCAAATGGATAAAAACTCATGCTCCAGATTTAGTGATCCCGAAACAACCGAACTACAAGTAGTTAATGCTGATGAAGAAAAAATTAAATCGCCAACAGTGGAAGGCGTTAAGTTTTATCCGAGTACATACTAAAACCATGCGATTAACTCATTCCAGAAACAATAAGTGTATAAGACTCACTAAAATCTATACCAATCAAGAGCTTCATTGTAGAATGCTACACATAAAGTTGGTGGACGCAAGTAAAGTAACTTTTAAACTCAGAAACGACTTTGATACTTAAGATCACTTCCAAAACCATTCCCTGTTCCATCCCAGACACAGAACAAATATTTCAAAATTTCAACCAAATCAAAAAATGCGCCAATAAATTCGTCGTCTACAGACCAACGCCAACCTTCCTTAATCTGACTCTTTCACTTTCTTAACTGGATTCAAAATGAAAATCTCATATTCCCTAACCAGAAAACCATCTGATGGTTGCGTTGAACACAATACTGCCCTCACACTTGTCAATGAACGTGCTATTCGCAACAAAAAAGATCTCTTTATTATCTTCATTAACGCATTTGATAATATCCCCAATGAACTCATTTGTCTGCATGGGTCTAAACTCCAAACAATCGAATTACTGACTGAAATGTAGTCATCTTGTTCTAGCTACTGCAACTACCCAAAACATCCCTGTAAACAAATGTGTTAAACCGTGAAACGCCCTTTCCATGACCCTCCTCAGCCTCTTTACTACATTTTCCAAAACATTCTTGCTGACTTCGTCTTCATTCTTGATGAATACAATGTCTCCATCATGGCCAATGCTGATGAAACTGTCCTAGAAACATAACATGGCCCAGGACTTCAACTGTCCAAAATCGATCAAGAAACTTGGTTTTGACCAAAAAATCAAAACTCTCATTAAGTCCACCCTTCAAAACATACACTGTAACCTCAACAACTTTTTCTATCCACACTGCTCTCTTTGCGGCCTTGACCTTGTACCTTCCATTGGCGAAAATCTCATCCAGGGGGCTGTAGATCTTCCTCGCATTCTTCACTGCGTAACTTTGTCATATCTGAGCTGTCAAAACACGCTTCTCTAATCAAGAAACTATCCTTGAAACTGCTCTGAAATAGCTGAACTTTGACATTAAAGGCAAATCACAATTCGATAAAGTCCGCTCATCAATATCCGTGAGATTTTCGGGATTAATATCCGAATGTATATAATTGGTAATTGGTCCAACTTTTTCTATGCACACTGCTCTCTTGGCGGCCTTGACCTTGTACCTTCCATTGGCGATAATAGTCAATAATTAACAATTGGTCCAACAAAATGACTACTTAGAATAAAGGTAAACTTGGTTGGAAGAAATATTTACTACTGAAACGTGCACGTTTTGGGATCAAATTATAATTTTAATGCGAAAAATCTGGCTGTGTTTATTTGTTCCTAATTTATATCCTAACAACCGAAACAAAAATAACCTTAAGTTCTATCAAAATTCTAGTATTAAAACCAATATTATAAAACTCAAATTCCAATATTTTCAAACAGCTGTGATTCAATTTATACATACAAAATTCAGATAACTAGCTTTTAAAAATAAACTTATAAAAATTATTCGAAAAAAATTCAACGCTTCGAATGTCATTTTCAGTGAATATTATGTTCTTATTTTTATTTTTATAATAATGAGTTACAATTTTTTAGCTATTTTATTAATTTCTTTTAAAAATTTATCTATGTGTTGGGCTAGAACTGATTTCTAGACCCAAAAAACTCTAATTTGTGACTAAAGTGCGTTGCAATAAGTTCAGTTAAATATGAAAAATACACCAAATAAACAATATTAATTAAGAGGAAAAACAACAAAAATATAAACACAGAAATTAAATAAAATGATACGAGGCCTTTGGAGGAAGAAGGACCGGCATCCGGAGCACCTAATTTCATTTTGCAACGGAAAGTGGAAGACATGACAAGGAACGACACCGTATATATAAAAATGACAGTAAGAAGAGAGGGGAAAGGCAGAACGGAGTAACCAAAGAGAATAAATTTGTATATAATAAATTATAAATATCGGTGTATATATCCAGTAAAATTTTATATAATATTCGTAGAAACCTTAAATGTCGTAATGGTAAAATTAAGCGGAAAATCGAAAAAATGATAACTGAATAACAAACGAATAAAAATTTACAACATCAAATTAATAATATCATTATTTAGATAAAATGACACAAAAAAGAACCGAAACCCCAAATAATGCCACAACACAAATCAACAACGAACACAAAGAGAAATGGAATAAAGTAATGATCCAATTAACAAACCAAACCCGTAACTACATCAAAGAGGCTAGAGAATGGGAGAACCATCAATTCCAATGGCT